>CM052298.1:1141068-1299349 GCA_028455765.1 Lasioglossum oenotherae | reverse complement strand
GACATCATGTTCTCCTAATACAAAGTTCAATTTTCGAGATTTTCGAAAATTTTCGCCAATTTTCGGCTGTCTGACTTGTCGTTGAGTTGTACTACTGAATTTCGAATACCTCCTTCGACATCATGTTCTCCTAATACAAAGTTCAATTTTCGAGATTTTCGAAAATTTTCGCCAATTTTCGAACGTCTGACTTGTCGTTGAGTTGTACTACTGAAATTCGAATACCTCCTTCAGCATCATGTTCTCCTAATACAAAGTTCAATTTTCGAAAATTTTCGCCAATTTTCGAACGTCTGACTTGTCGTTGAGTTGTACTACTGAAATTCGAATACCTCCTTCAACATGATGTCGAAGGAGGTATTCGAATTTCAGTAGTACAACTCAACGACAAGTCAGACAGCCGAAAATTGTGTTTTCAATATGTCTAAATAATTTTCGGGATTTTTGGATTTCTACACAGGTTGTGAAATAAGAACACAATGATTTATAAAAATATTCTTTATTTATTACTGTGTACAGTACAATTTTTAATGTACCTTAATTTATTCTATATTTATTGTATTTATTAAAACCGCTTGATTCTTCCGCACGACTGTAAACCATAATAGGGAGGAATAGTCCTTGGAGTCTGTAACAGGAAGAACAAATTCGTTTAAATTAAATCGATCGCCGTAACACAAGAGAGAAATAAATAATTCACTTAAACACAGAATTAATTTTAAAAGTAATGAAAATCCAAATAAATAATCATGATAGAGGATAAAACAACAGAACGGTACTCACCACGTGACGGTTACCGTATTGTATTGTACACTTGTACACTTCCGTCTCGGAAAATCACGCATGTGACGTGGTTCTTTTTGACTCTCATTATATTATACTAATTACTGATGACACCGTGGCCGATGCCTCGAGTCCGCGAGCAGTGTTGGGATCATAAAGTCTTCATGGTTGGGATACTGCGCGGGTTTCACGCGCATACGCGATTACTTTAGCGTCAGTATAGTAAAAAGTTGAGCCAAAATGGAGTACCTTGGTCACCCCGTCTAATTACGCAAAATTTGTTATGCTTCGATTTTGAAATATGAATGTATAACATGTGTGTGTTGCATTAAAATTTAATATGTATGCACATATAACATAGTGTATAATACACATATGCACTTCTGAACTGTTCCGATACTTTTCTGCGAGTAATAGTAATACATAATACATAAATAGTTCTTCACCACTTTCCCCACAAACTTAGGACGTACATAAACGTTCCTGCATTTGGTCGCGCATGCACGTGAAAACCGTGCAAAATCCCAGCAGTGAATATGTATATGTATTATGTGTGTTTGACGTCGTAGTCTTATGGAGATATTTAAAACAATGAAACTTCGTTTGTATTTTGTAAACAATTCATTGTAGTTCTTATGTTCGCGGACGATAGTCTGAACGATGAGTTTGCAAAGTGATGCAGCACCATGTAAAAATCATTCGACAATAGAGAACAAATTAAGTAGAAATGATTTAGAGAAAATTGAAGATAACCTCGACATCGAGGAGAAGATATCTATTTTATTTTTAATGAGAAATGATACATACGCATTTCAAGAAATTTATCGCTTATTGCAAAATCACGAGGAACAAAAGACTTCTATACTTACGGCATTTATTGACAATCACGAAGACAATTGGAGGCACAAATTATTGGAAGCATTATGCATCATACAAAATCGACAGGTAATACGAGAGTTAGGAATATTGTACAAAGAGTTAGAAGTATTGTATAAACCACAAATAAAACGATTGTCGAGAAATATAAATCCAGTCGCGAAATGCTTGTATCTCTTATGCGAAGAATTAACGCAAGAGAGAAGCATATCCTTTTTGCAAAATGTAAAAAGTGATTTCGAGAATTACACAGACATTCTGAAGGATACGGATTGCTTGGAGTTGCACATTTTGTATTGGATCCAAGAAAAATATATATCGATTCATGCAGGTTTATCTCTTTTTTGTACATGTATATCTTTGTAAATGTCTTCGAAACAATCTTTGTTATATGCATTTGTATCTTTTTGCTACTTCAGACGGTAAAGCGAATCTAAAAAAGTTGCTTCAACATATCAAAAGATTTAACGATCTAATTGTTATTTATGACGCTTTGGAATCGTACCAGTATAATCAGAACGTGTTGGACAATGAAAATATAAGCTCCTCGACTACATCTCGGTTAAAGTTTACCCTGACCCAGAGCGTTTCGTCTTCTAACAGAATAGAAGATTCTGTGAAAAGACTGGAGAAAGGACGTTGCATAATAATAAGTCAAATGTCCTTCGTAGGCGGAAAGGTATTAGAAATATATGCGTAACTATACACATATGGAATAATATCAAAGCATTTTCTATAATTTTCAGTACGATACTCGGTTTGGAACATCAGCCGATTGTGCAAAGTTATCGGAAACATTTAAAGGTTTCGGATTCGCTGTGGATATACTCCGAAACTTGAAGAAAGATGAAATACTTCAAACATTGGAGGATATTCCGAAAACGTTTGAACCAGATTACGATTGTTTATTTCTGTGCATTTTAAGCCATGGGTATAAGGGTAAAACTATTAAATCTGAAATAAGTAAATAGATATGGATGAAATATGTAATTAGTTGATGTTTTAACATTAGGAGGCATTATTAGTTCAGATGAACAAGAAGTTAGTCTTGAAGAAATCGAGCGAAAGGTTTGCTGTGACAAATTAAAGAATGTCATTAAAATTGTTATTATACAAGCTTGTCAAGGAACGGCGACAGGTAAAATCAATTCTACGTGATACATTATAAGTATCGGAGTGTATGTACGATATTTTGTCGCAGGACGAGCACACGAAGCTTTAACTACGGATGGTCCTACCGATCGTAACATTCCAAATCTTTTAGCATACAGAAACTTCTGCATATTCATGTCTACGTTACAGGGTTTCGTGTCTGTACGTCATAAAGAAGAAGGTAACGATCTAAACCTGCTCTTGAGTTTGCTACGCTTATTATAACTTCATCTTGTTATTTTAGGTTCGTGGTTTATACAGGAGTTGTGCAATGTATTTCAAACCGAAGGATCTAGAATGACGTTTATGGACGCTGCCAGTAAAATAACTCAACGAGTTATGGATAAGAGAGGGAAATTAAATGGAACAAATTTCGTTGCGCAATTACCTGAATTACGTGTGTGCAGGTTACTTGCAAATTTTCAGCTTCCGGAGTACAAAGGAGATAAGTAGCGAAATGTTGTTGATTCCCATGTTGTTGATCCTTGACGTACTTTGATAAATTTTACATTTATTTTATACGATGACAAGACGAACCATTTATATCAGAAAATTGGACGTATTGATTATGCAAACTATACAATAAAATGCACCAGCTCTTTTTATATTTCACTGATTCTTTTTTACATATAATTTATGTGTGCCACGTTTTTCCTATTCTTTCGTTTCGTATACGTGTCTGTTATAATTCGTACAACGAAAAAGTAAGTACATTCGAAAATAGACATTAGGCTGAAGCCAGCAAATAATCCCAAGAGGCCACCGAAAGTTGCTGAATAAATGATTATCTGTTAAAGGTTATTCAATTTCATTTTCTTATCTTATTTAACATGTCTTACCAAATACGTGACGCCAGCTGTAGCGTACATCTCGTCTGTACTGAAGGGACACTAGGTCACCGAAGAATATATGTATTATACTTTTATTATACCAGGTATTGTTTACCCTGAAAGATAAATTCAATGCTAACTTTTAACATTTAACGTTTTGCTTGCAAGTTATAAGTAACATATGAATTTTATTAAAAGAAGTTCTATTTGTTTAGATCTGCTTTTTAGTCTTTTAGCCAAAATGTATGCAACCCGCTATACGCGTCACGTCTGACCACACGCAGTCTAGACTACTTACATTTTACTGATCGTATGCTACGCTTGATAATCATGTAGAAATAACTGTAACCGTAAAATAATGATAAATTACCCGTTATAGATCGAGTAGTTGAGACCAGCGTGAGAAATACGGTTGTCCAGAATTCCCTCCGACTTTTCTACATTATAAACATAAAAGTTGCAGTCTAATTTGCATCCACAGGGCATGTTTTTTCCGTCTACAACCGGTTCAACTTTAGGCGAGAAGTCTGTTCCTGGCCAAGCAGATTCGTACCAAACTGAAAACTTTAATTTGTTATCATTTCTCTTGTTAATGGAATTGAAATCTTGTTACCTTCAACTCTTTTAATTTTGCACTTACATTTGTAAGCTTCTAAGCAGTCGATATCCTTCAAATTGCACACTCTGGTTTCTAAAATATATTATATGTTTCGTTAGAAACTTGAAAACTGCTACTAAACGACATAAACAAATGTCTATTGTTCATTTTATATAAACAGATATATGTGGAGGTAAATATACATTGTGTAAGCTTTACCGTAATTGAACATGTAATTGAATCAATTTTATTTTTAATCTGATCAAATCTGCGGGCGATGAATGAAAATTTTTGTAAATCTTTATGCAAACTTGATAAATATCCCTATACTGATTTAAAGATCCGCAATCTAATGAGCAAATAATGATATAGCTAACCATTCTGTTGATAATAATACGGAATGCATCCACACTTCGTTTTAATTACGTTAGCCCGACACTCCGTTAAACAATTCCGGTAAGAGAATCCGGTGAAAGCAAACTTCTGTTTATCGTACTGTTGTGATTTCATATGTTCCCATTCATCTTGGAACAGGCAATGTCTGTCGGACACTGGTAATTCTCGAACGTTTTCTGTCGAATACGTCTCTATTGGAATCACAGTCATAAACGAGTATCTCTGACTGGTTATTAATTGATTAGACGTATCAAAATCTGGATAATCGTACGGATCGTGTAACATGACCTGCAACAACCATTTTGCAATAATAATCCTTACTCATTTCTATCTGCTGAAGAAAACAAGCAGAACTCGGAGGAAATATCAGAAAAATTAGTTTATCAGCTATTTCACATATCTATATTTACATCTAAATTCGAATTCAACTTTCAATCACTATATTTGTTTTTAGCAAAATGAATTCAATGTAATTTTTATGATATTGCCAAACATGAACCATTGGATAGTGCTTGCTATTTCAACATTATATGGAATTTTTATATGTATAGTGTTAATATCCTTCTACTTTAAATATATGTATACGAAGTATTCCCACACCTTTTAAAAACTAATAACTTTTTTATAATTATACCAAACAACCTCATTTTTTATAATCAATTAGAAGCATTGGTTTACGAAATGATATGCAAAAACAGATATGCCAAAAATTATAATTTATAAGGTTACATGCGAAAATAAGAAAGGCATTTTTCGACGCATGTCATTCTTTTTTGCGTCAACCGGTTTCGATGAAATTTTCGGCATGTGTATGACTAACATAGATCTACGAAACAAATATTTTAAATTTTTACTGACGGCCCAAATAAAAAGATTTTAAAAAATGCCTTTTTTATTTTTGCATGCAACCTTGTAAATTATAATTTTTGGCAAATCTTTCTTCTATATCATTTCGTAAACCAATGCTTCTAATTGATTATAAAAAATGAGGTCGTTTGGTGGAATTATAAAAAAGTTATTAGTTTTTAAAAGGTGTACGAATACTTTGTACACCCACTGTCTATGATTTAGACCACTTTGATAATTATGGGCACATATCACCTTGATTCCCACAGATCCGACGAAGCTGGCATGGTAATCATCAGGATTCAACTTGATTAGGAATGTTAGTCCACTTTGATACCCGCAAGAAGTTATTTTCAGTGGAGATCTGAAAGAAAAATTAAGAATTATTACAGCAGTCTTAAATATTGTCAATATTCAAATGCGCCACGTTTAAATGTAGGGTGAGGCGCCAGAAACAGGCCACCTGAATAACTTTACGTTACATAAGTAAGTAAACATTGTTAAACGTTGTTGAACGTCTTATTGTTAGTACGACAGTAATGGTATTTTAGAGTTATTTAAATTGAAATATCTCCTCAACTACTAATTTTTCGACATACATAGGTTAGTACTTTTTTATAACGAATGTCCAACTGCATCGATTGATGTAATAAAAAATAGCTCATTCCATTAAAAAAAAAATGAAGTTGACCTCCATATGTCCTTTACGCGTCAACCTACAAAAAAGCTACTAACATCTGATTAATGCCCCCTCGAAACCAAGCAATAAGTTCCATCTGATGCATTTCTTCCTAACACCAATAGCAGCCGAATTATTCAGGTGGCCTGTTTCTGGCGCCTCTCACACTGTATATTTACTGAACAATATTTAGTCAAAAATGAATTTAATACGTACACTGTGTGCGAGAAGTATTTTTCACGAGTGATATAATTGAAGCTGCAGCAGAGTCCGTCGCGTGAGAAGCTTGGCTCGAAGATGGTGTTGCAGTCAACGTCGAAAGTTTTTAATCTACACGATTTCAGTAAACTTTCACAATTCTGCGTGACCTGAAATCAGGAATTATTTTTCAAATCATAGTTTCTGCTCTTATCTACGACGTTCAATGAATACTCGAAAGATAGCCTTCCCTAGACCCAGAAATGCGGTAGTTCCCAACTGGGGAACTCTTTCTGTTTATGAAAATAAAAAACTCTGTCTCCTCGTGATATAAATATTGAAAAGTGTATTTGAAAATGTTTATACTGTAGCCATACGAGTGTTAACATCGTCGATAGTTTGTGAAATGTAATGAATAGACTGCGGATTTTATGCGTTTATGACAAAAATGGGTAAGCACCATTTAAAGCAGTGGAAAGCAGTGTTAAAAAGATTTAAAGACATCGGAGTATTGGATTCAGTTTAATTAGATAATTAAACGAAGAAAGAAATGTTTGTTTCGCTCTTGTGTCTTGCAATCGATGTAAACAATTTTTATTTTGCATAAAGATCCGCAGTCTAGTAATGAAAACCATTGGCATGTGGCAATGAGCTTTTGTAATTAGATACGTACAGCGTTAACGACAGTAGGAATCGACAAATCATTCGATTCGAAGATGTATTGCAAACGGGAGAGATTATTCCGAATATTTTGCGAGTTCTGTCCGGGGTACAATAACTCGTTCAACAAGCTCATCTCGTGCACAATAAATTCCTTCGATACGGACGGCGGCAGGTCTCTATGATAACGGTAAGGATTTATTGTTATTGGAAGAGTGCGGAACTAAAATGCTATAAAACAACGGGAAAAATTATATGGTCCTTATTTTTCTATATGGTAATGCTGACACGGTAGGACGGAAGAAGGTGGTGTCGAACTTAATTCCACCTTTTCTTTCAAGTATATTGGATTACAATATTGAAAGTTGAATTTGTGAATTTGAAAGTTGCTGAGAGATGAATTTAAATTTAGATTTAAATAGAATGAGATTGAAAGTTGAATTTCGATTTAAATTGGGTTGCTGAGAGTTCTAGATTTAAAAATAGTGATTGAAAGTTAAATGTGAACGTGGATTTAAACATAATGATTGAAAGTTGAATTTGAATTTGGTATTAGTACAAGAATAGGTGCAACTTACAGTTTGTCGACCAATTTTCGTGTCAATTCGAGGGACACACGATTGATATCGCACACGGTCACCGCCGGGAAGGGATAATTCCAAATCCCATGATGGGTCGACTTGATGACCGAGTAAATACGATGCTCGGAGTAATGAACGTAGCTAATCTTTATTATCACGATTGCTATGCACAGGGACGCGAATACTGTGATTGCCCAAACGATTCTGCAGAAATGAATACGAAATGAGCGCACGGTCGATCCTATCGGCGCGCGATTTAATTGAAACGGGCACGATAATCCGTGAAACGCTTTTAACGAGTCTACTTATGATGCGTGTAAGAACGGTTCAATTTAGTCCTCGTATAAACGGGGTTGCTCGAAATATTGCTGCGCAACACAATCACGAAAAACTCGTTCATTATAAAATGGAAAATTAATATTGTCCCATGTTCTACCAATTTCATGGAACACTAATAGATAATATACTACTATATAGTTTATTCTCGTTAATCATCAAATTTTCAATTAAAAACCTGTCACGCGTATATAGTTTTAAGTATTGCAAAACAACTCAAAGTCAGAGATACTTACCTATCTCTTATGAAACGATGAGACTCGCCGATGTATTTGTAACCGTGCAGTCCAGTGTTGCGACAAAATTCCATGGCATGGTCTTTTACAACACTCCAGCAGTTTCGCAGAAATTTTTTCAATTTTTTCCGGCATACTCCCCTCCTTCTTTTCTCCATGTTTCGAAAGTGTCTCGAAATTACTGACCGACACGCGAAACTTTCTCAAACCGAATTTACGATGCAGTAAATGTGATCGAAGATAAACAAAATTTGAAAGAACACAGATTGGGTAATAGAGTTTGAACGTCGATGTACAAGTTACAGGGCATACTTGTGCAAACGTGGAGCGAGAAAAAAATCGTTTACCATCACGACAAAACGATCAGAACACGACTGCCGAGCGAAGCGTGCACCGTGCGAGTTCGACGTTATTTAAGAATATGTCGTGCGAACCAGTCGACATCCTATAAAGAATTCATTCGACCTTCCACCGATTATCCTCTGATCGCTGCAAACATATATTACACACGTACCCGGTTGTTAGTATTGACGATAGATAGAAATAAATAATTGAGGAAGTCGTGTTTCAATTGTATACGCGGTGAGCGAGAAAAAATTGTGATTAAAAGGATGTTCTGGAGGTACATACAATGGGAGACAAAAGTACAAGAAATCCGAAATCCATCAATATTTTCGCAATGGAAGCCATTCATGAGCATATTTTGCATTAAAAAATAGATTAATTTAAAAAGCTTTCGTTTAATTAGTGAATTTCATGTTATATTTATTTTTTAATCAAATTGTCTTCATATTATAAAAAATTGTACGTTTCTTATTTACAATTAACTTAAAAGGTAGGTAACTTTTGCGAATAATTGTACCCTCTGATTTGAACTTGAAGATAATAAATTTGTGATATTCAATATATTATATTAGGTCAAGTAAAAAGTTAAAAATAAATATTTAAATAAATTAAAAATACTTGAGAAAGCAATATTCATGGTTATAAATTTGACGTTTTGTAACAGTTTATAATTTTTTGCTCTGTAACTGTTTAGTGAGAATCTTAATTTTATTTATATTTTATGCGATTTTAAAAAAAATGTATTCTATAAATTCCCATGAAAGTACCTTTACAACTTGAATAATTGTCAAATAAAAAATCTAAAATGGGTCATTTCACCCCCGTGATAGGTTTGGTGTTAATAAGCTAAACAATATTCCGAATAATGGTGTAGCAATTTTTAGCGGTGACTCTCCGAGGCACCATCCGAGTGCTAAGGGTTAAAAAAGTACTTTGAAAAGCGGACCGACCTCGACAAGGTCGGTGCATTAGGCACCCTTAATCGGAAAGCCGCGGTAGTCAGGGTAATGACGTGTGCTCGAGCACACGGCTCACCGGTGTTTAGCACTTTATCTATCTCCTCCAAAGTTATTAATGACACTCGCTGAGTCAGATGCCGCGGCGAAGTGCGGCATCTTCAGAGTTTAATATCCGAAAGAATCGAGTCACTCGGCCGACTACTCGCGCGGACTCCTACTCCTGGGCTTCGAGTGTACACTCGTGGGTCGGGGCATTTCACTTCCAATATCCTTCACCCTGGGCGAATCGAGTGTCCCTGGGCGGCAAACGAGTAGCAGCGACGCCTTCATTTCGCGCAAAGTGCCTCGAGAATATAAAAAGAAAAGGGACAGGAAAAAGAGAAACGACGAGCCTCGCGACATTGTCTCGCTTTCGGGAAACACGCCGCGTCGCCACAGTGATCCGAGAACGCGATTTTACTGGCCAGAAGTCGAAATATCATTGAAACTTTCGAAATGCTGCTGATCAAATGTTTTTTCAGGTCACCGATAACAAAACTGCGGATGTTTATGCAATTTTCAAATTTTCTAAGCGAATTTTAACCATCGCATGTAGTCAACCAAAATGTGTGAATTGTTTAAAACCTTTCTTACTTTATTTAACATGTTTTTGCACAAACTCTCATTATAAGACTGTAAATTAATATATTAGGTTGGGGGAAAAAAATCCATTATTTTTACGTTATCTCAAGCGGAGAAATGATGGATTTCTTTTTCCTCAACCTAATATTAGCGAGTAAAGAATGGACATCAGAGAAATGTAATACTTTAATTACTTCTGTACAATGTTCAATGTTTATCAGTGCCTGATAGACTTACAAAATAAAAAATAGAACGTAACAATTTTAAGGTTAGCTTAGTTCTTCGCGGGGAAAACGCCGAAAAAATCGGTTTTTATTCTTTTTAACAACGGTGCACAAAATATAAATGTGGACACTCTAGAACTTCCATGTGAAATCTGCTTTTTTTCGATTTTTTTCGAGGTTTTTGATTTTTTACAAGCAGGATTTTCACTTTAAAAATCTGAAACCAATTGCAAAGTATGCATTTGGGTTCTTGACATATGTGTCAGATTTTTTTCCAGAATTTCTAAGCATCATTAACTAGGGAAAATAGGCCAAAAACTGATTTTTCGATTTTACCCCATAACTACCCTCCGAATTTCTTTATCTTTGTAAAGAAGTCGTTGATTTAGTAACCGGCGCGTTACAGACTCCGCGATATGATATATGTGCGTCCCGTATATTGATATAATCCAATATTAGGGCGATTTCGCGGCGCCCCTAGCTGAACGACACGGAGAACTTTCGTTTCGCGGAGGGCAAATGTTTTAAATCGACGGGCCAAAGAACGGAGGGAAGAAAGCTGGTATTTGCCACCACCCTCCGACCCGTTTCTCGCCGTTTAAACGCTTTGACGGCTGGAATGGGAGAACTTAACCGAGAGCTATTTTAAAAGTATCGCGCCGCTTGTACACCCCCGCCCGAGATAAACGGAAATCTTAATTTCATGGTGAAATTAAATCTAGCATTTTTTCTGTATGTTGTCTTAGTCGTACTCTTTTCTCACACAGCTGCATATATTCAAAAACATGTTATTATATAACATCATTAAAAACATTATTATTATTATAAACATGTTATGTTAAATATGTGGACTGGCTTATATTTCTGGAGGTATGTCACTAATTTATTTTTTTTAAGGAACGCGTAACGTTCGTATTTTTTAGACTTTGTTAAAATCTTCGTGACGAGTCTGACTCGTATGAGTATGACTAGAATGCAGATTTTATGCATTTATAACAAAAATGAGTAGGTGTAATTTAAAATAGCAAAAATATTAGAAAAATTCAAACATACTATTATATGATTGTCAACCTATTAAACATAATAGGAAAGTGAATAAATTTCTATTTCACTCCAGTTTGTTGCAGTTCAGGTAAGAAATATTTATTTTGCATAAAGATCCGCAAATAACATTTGCAAAGCGTTTACCTTCTGAATAAAACCATTTGTTATGTCATCAATAGACTGCCGATCTAAATGCATTTATAGGAAAATTGAGAAGACGAAATTAAGAACCATAGGAAAATTTTGAAAATTGAACATGTCAATATATGATTTCTATTCTATTAAAATTATTAAAGGAAGAAAGAACATTCTATTTGGTTTCTATTTCTGGCAATCGACGCAGATAATTTTTATTTTGCATAAAGATCCGCAGTCTAGTCATAAAAAATAAAGGAGATATTTAGGTGGCCACCCTGAATATAGGGTATAAAGAGTCTTTTAGATATTTCGTGTATTTTGACCCGAATATGAAGGGTGTTCCGATTTAATGATATCTCTCTCTCTCTCTCTCTCTCTCTCTCTCTCAGTGTTAATTTCGCCGGCACCGATCGAATCACAAATAAGTAGGAGACAGATGAACCGTAACAAAAGGGAAAATAAATTCGCCGTGGTGGTGTTTGAATCGCGTGTACACGAATGAGACGGGGGGTTAGGGTGCCGTGATTCCGAGGTGCGTACGTGTAGTACGGTAATTTTAATTATGAGATAGTTCATCCCCCGACGTCGGTTCCGCGTAGAGAAAATTACTGCGCGTGGAACGGGCGAATCCGGTGGATGGGGTAACAATGTATTATGCGTTTCCCCTCTTCGACCCCTCGTGTTAACCGCAAACCCCTTCTATTCACCCCCAACAATTCGTTAACTGCTATCGAATTGACTTCAGCCGGCGTAAGTTGAAAGTGCAACCCCGTTACCTCTTGCTGTTGCCATCCGCCTCGGTCGAAAGTTTACGGTCTCCACGTCGAAATTCGAATAATCGTATCTCGTTCACGTGGCGAATTCTCCGGGCACCGATTCTGCTCTGGAAACATTCGCCGCTACAATTATTTCGAATTAACAATAGCAATTTCCGCTGTTGGTCTTTGTCGTTCGAAGCATTCGGACGAACTCTTATTGGTAAAAGTAGTTGTAACCTAACAAAACTAACCTGAAGCAACTGTATTGTATAATCTTTATGCATTTATAGCAAAATTGAGTATATGAAACTCAAAATTGCTGAAAAATTTTCAAAATTTAAGATGTCAATGTATAACTTCTCTTTTATTAAAATCATTAAGAGTTACATCTTTCTTCTTAATTTATTTAAACAGGTCGCATCAATATCTACATAGGTCATTAGCGACCACAACAGTTAGTATCTATGATTACAATTATACATACAGTTAGGAGCAAAACTGATCACACACATTTTAAACGAGGATAACTTTTTTATGAATGGACCAAACTGTGTCTGAAACTTTCATTTGAAATTGGTCAATTAGTTTACGAGTTATAATCGATCAAAAGTGGTAAAAGGTCAAAACTCTTGAGAAATTGCAATTTTTACCACTTTTGATCGTTTATAACTCGTAAACCAATTAACCAATTTCAATGAAAGTTTCAGAACGTATATGTATAATGTATACGAGTTGACCAAACATATATTTTAAATATTCGTTATTGGCCCAGCTAAAAAAGTCATAAAAATAAAACTCCGACCAATGTTTTTCACAATTCCAACCAAATGTATTTTTTCAACATATCCTTTAAACATCATTTACCAGACTAGTTCCTGTAGTCCTACACGGAAATTAAAGTCGTTCCGTCCATTGATAAAAAAGTTATTCTGATCTAAAGTGTGCGTGACCGGTTTTGCTTCTAACCGTACATATGATTACGTTACAAGTACATTATGGGGAAATCAGTTCGCAGTTGCTACAGCCATAATTGTTCTATATTGTGATTTGGCTAATTTTCTACGTTGGCGTTGCTTCGTGGAAAATGGGAATAGTGATGTTTAACGGCACCCTCGGCAAATTTTCATCGCGCGTCAGTGAAATCGAAGTGTCCCCAGGACACGTATGCCCGGAAATAGCAATAAAGTTAACCACTTGGGCTGGGTGGGGGGAGGGGGTTCGAAGGGTGAATTGTTTAAAACTACCCTGTCGCGTGTGTGCCCTCGTTGTCGGGAATGAAAAGAGGTTATAGATATGAAGAGTTTTGGGGGATTTGTAGCCATCTATACGGCATCTGTATTATAGGACCGATCGGAGGGTAGCGACGTATTTCGCGGAACATTGAGCCCCATGGACTTTAAAACACACCCGAAACCGAATCTGTTCCTCTGTATGTATGCTCCGAAAATTCTCCACCCCGGTGCGTCGCTCTATCCGCCTTTTCCAATCGTATAATGTTACCCTCCGCCGCGCCGTTGCAATTTCGGCGCAGTCACTCGTCCTCAAATGGACGGAAAATATACTATATGTATGTGTATTATGAAAATATTATACATATATGTATGTATAAATATACACTACTGTGCAAAAGAAAGAAGCGCCCTACCATCTTCAATATTAATTTGTTGCTAATTCAATATATAATTAAACTAATTTGTTGCATTATAAATAGACTGCGGATCTTTATGCATTTATAGCAAAATTGAGTATATCAAATTCGAAATTGTTGAACAACTTTAAAAATTGAAGATGCCAATATATAATTTCTCCTCTATTAAGATCATTCAGGGAAGAAGTGACATTTAATTTAGTTTCTATTTCTTGCAATCGGTGCAGACAATTTTTATTTTGCATAAAGATACGCAGTCTAATTATTAAATTCGTATTCAAAAAATTACTAAACGTATTTAATATTTTAATAATTAGACTGCGGATCTTTATGCAATATAAAAATCTTCTTCGTCGCATATTTCTCATTCATCTTTAAAATTGTAACAAATGGAAAATAAATCGTCTTTAAATTACATCCACCGATTTTTGTCATAAATCCATCAAATTCGTAGTCTAATAATAATTTCAATAAAGAGAACCATATGGAAATATCAAAATGGTAATATTTCAGGCCGGAAGAAAAATTCTGTTTTCGAATTAGAATGCAAAGGGTTAATTTTACGGTCCATTTTTCCAATATATATCTCCACCTATTTAGGTGCACATATAATTTCGAAACACCCAGTACAGCGAGCTCTCGCACATTTTTAAATTCGAAGCGATTGCGGAAGATCCGCTGCTTAACGCCCGGAGAGTCGACGGTAGAAGTTTGCGGAGGTCTGAGAGCGCCGATAACGCTAATGAAAGTGAAAGCGGCATAAAAACGCTTATGAATATTTTTGATTCGGTGCCGTCAATTAAGATAGGAGGTCTTATCTGTCGCTATGAGCGTTCCGCGCGCACGAGGATGCGTAAAAAGAAGGGAAGCACATAGAGGGGTGGTACATACGACGCACATAGGGGTTTGCACGCTGGGAGAACTTTATGGGGGCCCCAAGTATATTTCCTGATTGAGCGGACTAATCCACGCAAAGGAGGTTTTATCGTCGAGGTATACGTAATCGAAGGGGTCTCGACTGCGCGGACGTCGCTTAGAGGAGAACCCTGAATTGGGATAGTTCCGTCGTCGTTCGGTTACGAGCCTTTACTGTTTCCCGGATACCTGCGCCTCAAGTGGCGTCGCGTCGTGAGCTTTCCCCTTCGCCTCGATAACTGATTCAATATTTTTTAGATGTAATGATTACCACACGTCTGCTTCATTCGAAAATACACCGAGCAATTCTTGTAGAATCGAAAAAATATCTACAGTGACTCTCATTAACATTGGACATTGAACATTGACATTGGGTTGTGGAAAGAAATTTTTTCAGAAATTGCAATTGCTCGGAATACGTATAATTGACACAGATCTTGAAAAAGTATTTTTTTTCATTTTCGTGTTCATTTTAGTACTTTTTGAAAACACTTTTCTTCACATCCTGCAGTAAACTGATTGCTCCAGCTTCCCAAAAATGTTCAAATCGTATAGCATTAGGTTGGATCGAAAGTTCGTAGCGTTTTCAAAACAAAATTCAAAGATAAACTCAAGATATTTATTCATAGGTTTATTGAATAGCATGGTAAGTAGACTGCGGATCTTTATGCAAAATAAAAATGTTTTGCATTGATTGCGAGTAGCATATTGTATATAATATCATAAAAATTAATTTCATCCCTTAACGACTTTGTTACATTAAAAGCAACATTACAACATTCTTAGATCTTTTAAATCTTTTACTGTTTCATATTTCGCCCAACTAATTTCTTCATAAATGCATAAAGATCCGCAGTCGAATGATAAGTCGGCTAAAAAATGGCGAAAAGTAATAGGAAGAGAATAGAAAATATGTGTTATTGAACAAATCTATGTATAAATATACTAATTTTATCTTCGAGTTTTAATTTACAAACGCTACGAGCTTACGTTCCAACCCAATACAATATTAAAAACATTATCGTCTTTTTAGATCGTCCGAATATTAATCCGAGCCACTGCATCTCGAAAGTGAGAGTGCATGACACACGGGGCGGCGTTCTTCCTGACTGCCACAGAAATATGCAGTATCGAGGTTTACCTTTATCGCGTCGGAGTTCACCGGAGGACTGCCGTTGTTCGCAGATTTTTTCGCCAGCGGCAGAACGATGATCACGGTTCGTTTCTCTCCGGTATTTACGAATCGCCGCATCTATCGTTTTCTCGGGCGGATTCTTCGAAGAGATCAAGGACGATTTGTCTGCGGCGATGTTTACGATAAGCATAAACCGTTCCGAGTTTAGAGTCACCGGGCTGGGCCGAGAGTATGCACGGTATCCTGTCACGGTTAGTCCTGCGGCAAGGATCTGCGGTTCTGGCCCCCCTTCCGGTGCGCCCCTGTCGAATCTTGTGCGACGGGGTCTTCCCGGATTCTGAGAACTCGGGACACGGCCTGGGCGGGTCTGCCGCGCGGTCTTTTAATCGTAACTTGCGGCCTGATAGTAAACGGGCGAGTTCTATACGGGCAGAGGTCTATTTTTATTGTTCCCGCGATAGTACAGTTGCGCGTCTCGTATTTACGGCGGACACGAGAACAGGATGGGGGAAACTGAGAGAAAGAGAGGAGGTGAAGGAGGAGGTAGATGGCGGAAGAAGAAGAAGAAGAATCTTCGAAGAAGGGGTCCTGGATAAACGTTCCAAGGGATTCCTGCTTTCCCTCGTTATTGTCCATTCCGATGGTAACGGAGGCACTTCGATCAGAGAACTCTCGTCAGTCCATCGACGTGTCCCTATATCTTGATCATCCGATATGATAATTCCACGCCGGGACACGTTCCCCGTTCACGTGGAAATACGGTTGGGGATGGACACGTTCATCCTGCTGCTTTCCTTGGGACTGTCTTCACCCGTTCATCCTTTTACTTCCCTCCTGTCGAACGAAACTAGATCATCTTTAGGAATTCGTTGTGAGTGATGATTGTTTATATTGCATGAGGTATGTTCATAGAGAGATGATGTGCGCACGTCACGTGTTACAACGAGAGTTCAATTATGTTTATTAATGTACTCTCTGTGCTCTCTCTCTCTCTCTCTCTCTCTCTCTCGTTCTGTATGCTCGTCACCGGTTCGCGCTATTCGATACAGGCTCGCGGTTACCCCCTTTCTTCCGGATCGAGATAAAGCTCTCTCGAATAGATCGCGCATGCACCGAGAAAGAAGCTCGGCCTACCGGCAAAACGCTTCCGCCGGCCCGAGCCTATGATTTATTCCGGCGCGAAGCACCCACCAGAAATATCAGATACCCCTAATGAATTTCTGGGGTAGTGTGCGTGCGTGTGCCCGGCTCTAAGGGGGGTGGGAGAGATGGCCCGCCGAAAGAAATATGGGGTGAACCGACGACACACGAAGTACAACGCGCACGGCCCCAGCCGAAATATCTCCTCGTTGAGAGTGCCTTTGGTTATCCATGTTGATGACCGAGCTGGCCATTGGAACCCGGAAGAATACAAAGTAACGAGATCGGTATCGAGCCAAGACGACAATTTACAAGTTCCTTCCCCTCGCAGAAAAATGTGAAAAGCGAGATTATTGCACGGCAAAACAGAAAATTGCCGAGAGGAATGCGAAAGAATATAAAGAAAAGAAGGGATGAAAGATTCGAAACGCGGCGCGGTGAGAATCCAACCGGCTACGAGATGAATGGCACGTGGCCCGCATGAGATTGAGAACGAGGAATATTCAGCACGGAATTCGCGAGAAATTAGGCGTGAAATACGCCGTGCGCTTCGAATATTTCTGCCACCGACAGATTTCGACTTTCCTG
Source organism: Lasioglossum oenotherae (assembly GCA_028455765.1). Classification (NCBI taxonomy): domain Eukaryota; kingdom Metazoa; phylum Arthropoda; class Insecta; order Hymenoptera; family Halictidae; genus Lasioglossum; species Lasioglossum oenotherae. Next base: position 1,281,663 of record CM052298.1, on the reverse strand, counting down.
TCAGACACGGGCTTAGACAATCCATCGATCTGCCTGTGTATTCGCCGTGAACTCTGAATTCGTCGCGGCTCTTTTCTGCAGTGTAACTGCTTCACCCTCGCTTGTAACCTTGGACGGCTATAGCACGAGAACTATTCGGTCGAACAAAGTAAAAGAGCCATTACTGGACACCGGGTGTTTACGCAGAATAACGATTTTCCACTCGAATTGCAACAAGCTGGGGTGAAATAGAAATCTATTTTCTTTCGTAATATTATATTATAAATTCTTTTAATAATTCTTTATAAATAGTATAAATTCTTTTAATGATTTTACTGTTGCAGATTGCACCTGCTCATTTTTGTCATAATCATAAAAAAATAATTAGTTCGAAAAAGTAGCTAATCATTCTGAAATCGTGTCCAGACATTTTTCACGGGCTTCAAGGATATTCGTTTTAACGAACGGTATAATAAGCTGTCAAGCAATTCGCAAATATGTAATATGCAGAACTGACCACTGAAACAAGGTTTAAAGAGTCTAGCGCAAAGGCAAACGTCAATCTCAATATGCTCGGACCATGGCATCACCCGCGGTACAACGTCGTGTGTCCGTGCTTTCAGTTGTTACGTCCGACGCAACACACGCCGTTGTATTCCGCCATTTGTATTCCTCCGGCGAAACCAATCTCCATAACGGAAACGTGTTGCTGGACTTCTCGGGCAGCGTCGACGATTTCTACGATTGTCTACGTTCACACGCCTTTCTACTTTTCACGCCACGAATTTCTACGTCGACCTAGATATCGGCCTCCGTTGCCCATCCGAATCTTCCGAATCTACCCATTTCTCGAAAATTTTTCGAGCGACCGATCGCGTCACGATTAGACAGCGGACCTTTACGCAAAATAACAATGTCCTACCTGAATTGCAACGAACTCGTTGCGGATGATTGCATAAGTTTGATTGCGCCCGGTTTGAAAATAAAATTCAATGGTCAAATTTCGAAGAATACAGCTTCATTATTCAATTATACAATCACTAGACTGCGCATTTTATGCATTTATGACAAAAATGGGTACGTACAATTTAAAACAGTGGAGGTATTAGAAAGATTTAAGGCCACCAGTGTGTTAGTTTCACCTTAATAAGATAATTCAAAGAAGAATGAAATTTTTATTTTGGCTCCTGTGTCTTGCAATCAATGCGAACATTTTTTATTTTGCATAAAGATCCGCAGTCTAATAATCACCAATCGTTTTTCTGCAATTAAAAAAGAAATGGTAACTGTGTTAATTGTTTTTTTACACTCCGCCATGCAGTACAGTTTGCGACGTGAAAATCGTGCAACGAACTTATGCAATCATCTAATAATGTTTACCGCATAAAATCCGCTGGCTCTTACACATTTCTGTTACGAATTGTTAAAAAGATGGCACATAAACGAACAATTAAGTACTCGAAATATTCGATCCTGTTATTGCGCCAGCGTTACAGAAAGATCTTCATCTTGGATTCTTGTAAAGAAGACATATACGAATCGAGGAACAACATTAGAGTATAAAAAGGTTTGACCAGAGCGGAAAGCAGTATCGGATGACCGCAGCAGCTGAAAAAGATTTAAATAATCATATATATCGAGCGTGGCAATAAATCGCCGCATGTCCATCCGGCCCCCCCGCCCCAGCATCGCCACCCTAACTACTGGCATCTATAGCAATGGGGTGGACCGGTGATATATGTCTTCCCTATAACAGCCAGAATCAAAACACCGTCCTCCCCTGCTACGGCGATGTTTGTCCTTCGGCCAGCGACTTCTGCGGCAGACAGTTTTGGTATCGGTGAAATCGCTGTATTAATTAACAGTAAATTGCTGGTTACAGGAGAAGACGGAATTCTGGTTACTCCGAGATTCTTATTCATTTCTCGGCGCGGACTAATATCTTTAATTAGGAACACTAATCCGACTCGTCCGAAACAGGGTATATGCCTTTTATTTAATTTACGATTCGAAAACTCAGATTCGACTCCCCAGAGTACCCCCAAATGACGTGCCAAAATTGCATTAAGTTCGGAATACTTTCCAGGTAGACGCTCTTTTTTCGACCTGGCGACTAGACTATATTGAGAAACGTTGGAAAATATTTAGAAAATAGTACTTGGTTAGAATCGACCATAGTATTCCCCTTTAATGAGATTGACATTGACATCGAAGGTCATTAAAAAATTTTAATGAATGTAGTATTAGATTAATAATTATTCTATTATTTACTTTAGTTAAATTGTTTAACAGTCATTTTTACACAAAATGTCAAAATGTCTCTTCACAATAATTAATTCGCACTAGAGCTGACTTCTGGACCACTGTGCCGCGTCTAGAATGCACGGAGGTTGGGTGCAGAGAGTGCAGCACGATGCTTGAGGAACGCGTTAAAACGGTCCTGTAAAACCTTAACGCGTCGACCGTCGCCATTACGAACCCGTAGCCGGTCGACGTGCTGTATCTGGCCAGGAACAAAGTCCTGGCGTAGACGAGATTAGGGAACGGCGGTGGACGTTGGTCACTTGACCAGTATTACAGATGTAATATCGTAAACAATGTCCCTCTGAGCCAGAGGCCACGTTTATATCTGCACAAGTCACGAGACCTAATCCCAGCCCCCTCTTTAACCGGTGCAAACCACCCCCCTCACCGCATCCTCTTTAACTGGGGCCTGGCGAAACCAGGGAACCACCTTGCAACCCCCTTCTCTATCTCGGCATGCACCCTCGGCGCGAACCCTTTGCAAGCGGTACCGGTGTTTACTGTTGAATATTCATTCTTTGCCCTGATACAGGCCGCGAACACGAAGTGTCCACACATTAACCAGTCCCCGAGCTGACCATCCGCTTACCCATCCGCTGACCCTTTCGCTGGTTTTATTGTGAAAGACGCGCCCGGCCCCTGTAATCTACTCCCGCGGTGCACTTCTGATCGGGGTGTAAAGAGGGATTAAAATCAGCTGGACACTTCGTACCTCGCGTTGTTGTTCGCCTCGTAAAAATGTACTTGTTGCCCGCTCTTTCAACTTCTCGCCGCCCCCGGATTCCTCTGCGTTTTCGTGTCTATTAAACGCTTATCGGGCCCTGACGCTTTCCACGTAATCCGCTACTACCACGCTGTTTTATTCGGTGTTGCATCCCGGGTTTTTTACCAGCTCCTGTTCTAACACTTTCGAGAATGTCTCGGCTAGATATTCGTACTAGGGCTGTTACTTCGACCCTTCGAGGATGCAGAGGATTCGAATCGTATGTCAATTCCTGTTTCCCGATCACTCACTAGCGACACGTGTTTTCCACCAATCTAATATAATATTAGATCATCCCATAAGTTCGTGTCGACCTTTTTCTATACATCTCATGCGTCGATTTATAAACTTTACGGCGATAAGAGACCAATGCAGTTCAGCGTAGCCGTTCGGGAACACTCTAGAGAAGGTTTTCGAGAAATCGTGAAACCAGTTTCGTAATTAGCCAGCGGATTTGATGCATTCATGAGGAAAGTCGGTAGGTGTATAAGTGTATAGACGCCAGAAGAATTTAAGACTACTGTTATATTATTTTCAACCTGCCAAACATATTAAGAAAGAAAATCAAGCGTTTTGCCGGTAGGTCGAACTTCTTCCTCGGTGCATGCGCGATCTATTCGAGAGAGCTTTATCTCGATCGGAAAGAAAGGGGGTAACCGCGAGCCTGTATCGAATAGCGCGAACCGGTGGCGAGCATACAGTACGATAGAGAAAGATAGAAAGAGGACAGGGGTCAGGCGAAATAGAATCGTTGAAAGCGTTTACGTCGGGAGACGGGTCGCAGAAAGAAGGCTAAACGTTTGAACATGATCCAGGCTTAACCGTTCGCGGACATCCAGCGAATCTCGTTACCAACTTGACCGGCCGCAGACCTCCAACCCTCCCCGCGCAAGCTGGTTTATATAGACCAGAAGCACCGCGGAGATCTAAGAAGCTTCTCTCTACCATCGGATCCGCTCAATCTTACCGGCATTCGTGGCCGTTCGAGCGTGGCCGGCTTGCGTCTTACCTCCATGAACCTCGACGGCGAAATTAATTTCGGTATCGCGCGATTGAAAACTCGATGTATAGCTCGCGAGGACCCCCAATCACTCCGTCCCGCTTTCAAACCAGCAACCCCCTTTCAGATTATACTGCATCCCCGCTCGGCTCGGACTCAATCGCTCGGATCCGTTCGAGGAATTAAGAATTTCCGCGGCGCGTTTTCCAGCGGAAAAGATTCCGGAATTTTTCGGATTCAGGCACGTGTTTAACCCTTTGCACTCGCAGCAATTTTAATTCGAACATCAAGGTGTTTCTTTTCAACTCAATTAAATTGAGCCTGCTTTCTCATACAACAGTTGAGCATTTTATAATACAATTTGTAGAATACACACGAATTTAGTAATATTACAACCGTTTTGAATAAAAGTTTTTACTAATGTCTCAGAGTTAGAAGTTAGAAGAATTCGTGGAAATAAAATTTTGATCGAAACGAAGCGGCGTTCGTCGCAGGAATGCATCGAAGAGGAGCAAAACTTCCGAAGGTACAGGGCCGAAGACTTTTCGACGGTGGCCACGAATTATTCGTACATTACCGAATTCAAATTAATTTCACGCGCGGCACCGTAAATCAAAGCTCTCCGGTCTATAACGGGTGGGCTCTAAATCACAGCACGGTAATTGCGGCACCGCTCGGCCGGATCTGCGCGCGGTATACGTACCGGAACTACCTAACAGATGAGGGTATTGAACGGAACCATTTTGTTCCGTTGAAAAGAGATTAAAGACTTCGGACCCTCCTTTTTCCACGGGAGAGCGAATATTCGAGATTATGTCCGTGTAAACGATTACGTCGGTCTGGTCAAGAGAAACATACGCCGCAAAAATTGTTCATTTGGCGATCGCTAACAATCGAGCGACTAAATATGTATTAGATGATTGCATAAGTTCGTGCCCGATTTGAAAATAAAGTTCAATGGTTAAATTTTCAAGAATACAACTGTATTAATCAATTATAATAAATTTAATTTATACTCTAATATTAAACCTTCTCTTAAATTCCATAATAAAATTACTAATTCAATTTATATTCTAATTTAAAATTTACCCGCAATTTTAAATTTTATAATAAATTTACTAATTTACACGCTAATATTAAACCTTTCTCTCAAATTCCATAATAAAATTACTAATTCAATTTATATTCTAATTTAAAATTTACCCTCAATTTTAAATTTTATGATAAACTTACTAATTTACACTCTAATATAATATTAAACGTTTCCCTTAAATTCCATATAGTCACCATTCTTTTCTAATTAAAGAAAATTTAACAATATTCTCATTTTAATTTAACCAGTCTTTAACCAAATCTTTAAAATTTAACCATTGCATGTTATTTTCAAATCGGACACGAACTTATGCAATCATCTGATATTATTCGTATTACTATGTGCATATTGTTCGTATTAATAATTTTAACTGCGTTTGAACCGGATTTAAGTGGAGAATTTGGCTGGAGGTTCGAAATACAGAATCGCGGCAGAGAAGAATAACGCGAAGGAAAAAAAATACGCCGTTATACTCCTGTCGATAGAAACTCCATTCTCCACGGGATAAAGGACACACAGGCTTCTGCACGTTAACAAGGAGAAGGCGAAGTTCCGTGTTAAAGCACGTCAACCTATGTTCGATATATTGGACCGGAGCTGGGTCAGTTTAAAGGAAGAAGAAAGAAAAAGCCGGGTAAAGGCGAAAGCATAAAGGGCCGCCTTTCAACAAGGCTAATTTCCCGTGCAACCCCTCTGTATCAAGATCACGTATGCCATTTGCCTCTAGGCACGATTCTGGTGAAAATTCATGCGTCGTATTCCCACCTTCAGACGTTTTCTCTATCGTGAAAGAAACGACGGGAGAGATGTGCGACGTACAACTCGGAAAAACGCGCTTTTCCTTCGAAATTCCAGTTGTTACCACCATCAGTGTCAATTCAAATTCTGCTGGACACATTTGCACCCGTTTTAACATTAATATTATAATTGTTCTCAGTGTTTGCGAATATTTAATTTTTAGCAAAGAGCTCTTAGATGTATATGCTGATCCAACTAGACTAGTTTTCGATTTAACTAGATTAAAAATAGGATGAAAATTCGTGAAAGAAACGATGAGGGAGATGTGCGACGTCCAACTCGGAAATACACGCTTCTCTTTCGAGATTCGAGCCGCTGTCAATGTCAATTCAAAATTATAATTGTTCTTGGTGTTTGCGAATACATTTTTATCGAATTAGATTAGTTTCCGATTGAGCTAGATTTAGTTTGCGTTAAACCGGAGATAAGACGTGGTTCGTCGGCGTCATTTGTAGGCGCTGAACAAATGTATAGGTGGGTGTGCACGGTAGGAAGGCAACAGGATCTAAGGGGACACGTGAACCTCGATCGGTCCAGATATATAAGTATTCCCGAAGGCGAGGGGCAATTTGTCCCGGTCATTTGGCGAGTCCACGGGGACTCCCTGACTGTAATCCAATCACTAGCCACACTCTCCCTCTCCCCCGCAGTTCCTGTCTCTTCTCTATAGATGCCGATGTCTCTGTCTCGTTCGCATGGATTCTCTTTCTGGTCCCCCCTTCTCCTTCTTTCTCTCTTTCTCTATTGTCACCCTCCTGGTAGACATCGCCTCGTCAGTCGTCATTGAGTCCCCGGCAATCCTGACCGAGTGACGACTGCATCGACTGTGCACGGATTCCACCCCCCCGATATCGGGGATGTTTAGCAGTCCACGCAACGTTACCTCGAGAAAGGGAATAAGATTACGCCCGAGGAGAACGTAATTAGACACGAAATTGCGCGCAATCGAATTCGTTACGGCAGGGCTTATGGCCTCGACAGGCTGGTTCGCGCGATTCATACAGCTACTTCAAATCTTACGAGCCTCGACAGAATCGAGAAGTCTACATCGTTGGGTGGGTTTTCCAAAGTTCTCCAGTAGTCAAAGGCGCTGGTTAAAAGATCAGTCTAGGCCGCGATCGCCCTCAAAATTCCTATTTTTACGTTTACGAGACGTAATTTGCATTATTCGATAGCATGTAGCTGTCGCAGCTTTATGAAAATAGCGAGAACAATGCAAATTACGTCTCGTAAACGTAAAAATAGGACTTTTCAGGGAGCTCGAACGCACACTGAGCTCATTCGGTGTGACGCAAGTCAGCGGAGTGGGGATGAGTCAGAGTGGGAACACGTAGTGGAGCGGGGAGCGCTGTCGCGCGGAGTGGGGATCGCTGAACGCGATTACGTACTAACGTAACGGTTAAATTTAATAGTTTATATCTCCTAAACGCATAGGCTTTTGAAAAATGTTTTTTTTTTTTAATATTGCATTGTCATCCAGTACTGAACTATGTTTACAATTTCAAGTCTTTAGCTCGTCGGGAAGTTAAAAGATTAAAAAAGATTAAAGTATAAAGACGACAAAAGATTGTCGGTATCTTGTAATTACCGTGTCGAGTGTACTGCGTGCCTCCGCGACGTCATTAAACAAGGGATGAAATTTACGATGTTCGATCTAGCTGGCAAGTAGCCGCACGGTCCGAGGGACTCGAGGGAAAGTCTTTGGTAGTTGATCTGCGCGAGGTAACAGCCTCGGGAACGTGTCCACCCTGCGAAGGTGGACGGACACACCTCTCTGATGCGGCAATTTCAACCTGACTCTCCCCAGTTTCCCCGTCCTCCGAACGCTTTTCTTGACGTAATAACCTGGCGTTTACCCATTGTTTATAGTCCTGGTGGATCGTAAATCGCGCGGCTGGTAGTTACCGTTACTGCCGGCGTGTGCGTCTTCGGGAATTCGAATTCAGCCGGCCCTGATCGGTGCATCGGCGAAGGATAGTTGCAACCAACCCTCTTGCCAATGCTTGGTGTTACGGTGGTGGTGGGGGGAACGCCGATGACGGTAACGACTCTCTCAGGGGCTCTGCGAGACCGTCAGGACGCTACCGGCGACGAATCGCTGATGGCCTTTTTACATACTATCCCACTGGTGGTTCTCAGGCAAGAAAAAAACTAGCCACGGTGAACGTCTACGCTCGGACATGTCACATAAACTTCTATGACTCACTCTGTTCGTATAATCGAGGCGACCAGCTTTTTTTCCGCCGGCCGGAATCCGACAGAGGATGCGATTCGTACAATCGAAACGCGAAGTTGTTTATATTCAGTCTAGAAATTTTCTGTCATTGCAGAAAATGTCATTCCTTCTTTTTCGACTTATTTCTACCACGTATTACGATGAAAGTTGAATTTCTTGCAATTGTCGTTTTTCAATTGCAACACGCTGTCATCTCAATTTTTTAGTCTTCTTTGCCATTAAACAAATAGTGCGTTAAGTAATCGATTAATATTCCTGATTGACCAACCATAATGCTGTCGTCAATATGTTGCTTTTCCACTCATACAAGAAGAATGCTCGGCAACCACATTAATCGACATTGAAGTAATTATTTCAAAGTAAAATTGGATATCTGAGTAAAAATGGAAGGCAAGCCCTTAAAGATAAGCTTTGTACCTTAACATGATGTATAAATGAACCTGTAGATTGTAATAGTATTTCTGGATGAAACGCTTCATAACATGAAGCATCCGAAAGTCGGAACATTTCATATGCAACAACCTAATATTTTCATGAAAATTGACTATTTTCTACGGATAATACGGAAGCACCACTTGAGATTGAGGTCGCAATTATTCTCTTGTATTCGAGGGAAAGAGATCGGAAAGTGCTATAACGGTACATCAGAGAGCGGGGATTTCTTTAGGCATAGTTAAGGTACCAGCAGCGATTAGTTCAGCCATTAAAGAAAACGGAGGCGAAGGAACGTTCGTTATTACCCAGCAGGAATCGCGCGCGTTATCTCCGCGCTCAATTAGACCCGTAAAGAATCGCGAGCAGAGATCCTCTTGGCTCATTGATCCCCTTTACTTCTGGTTGCAGTCGATCGACCGGTTTTTCCGTACGTTCTCTTATAAAATATTATACTAATTTGACATCTTACCCGTAGAAACCTGTCCCTCACGATATCGTAATGACTAGCATAATAGTATTCTAGATTATAGCAACGATTTCAGTGACTCGCTAGCATGATTTGACCCGCGATGATAAAATGAATTTTTATGATAGACACCGCGGATATTTAAAATGGTATTTCAGATCGTCAAGTATAAAACTTGACAAATGTGTTTGAAATTTCTGTTTTACTTGTCAAGTTTCATACTTAACGACCTGATATATTATTCGAGGAACTTGAACAACACTAATTTAATTTTAGCAATTGATCCTCGAGGATTTCCGGGATAAAAACGTAATGGTGCACCTAGCTATAACGTTACGGTAATTAAAATACATCGTTCCATTTAAAAGAACGACCTTGAAATATCGGAAAATGTGACCTGGAGAAAAAATCTTCTCCGTCACAATAATTTCACCGCTGAACCAAACCTTTTCTGCCTGAGGACATTTTCTTCTGTTATTAAAAACAACGGAGATATTTTCTGTACACAATATGTAGATCACGTTAGCAGACAGAAGTATTACTAAATCATGCTTTTCATACGTGTTTTTCATACAATGACTAGACTAGGCGGAGAAGAAAGAGTTAAATCAAAATTGTCGAAATTCTTTCAAACTTGTAGCAACTAAAAAATGTCTAAAAAATGTCTGTTCGAGCGAGAAATCATTTTAATGTGAAGAGACAAATGGAGTTTTGAATGAACGTGATTTACTGGACGATATCTTGCGATATCGCTGATGGTTCGCTGCCTGGACGCTGCCGTGACATGCTTTGAAAGAGAGAGAGAGAGAGAGAGAGAGAGAGAGAGAGAGAGAGAGAGCGGGCAGGGGTCGAGGATATTACAAATCATCGTTATCCAATCAGCGGGACGAGGAATCAGGCCGAGGCAATTAAGTCGCGATGTCCATTCTTCGTGGACGAGGGGAGGATTTACTGCTGTTTAACCCCCGGTAACTTCTTCGATAAATAAGCTATACAAGCGGGCGACGGTCATGTTCGAGGGTTGAGGGGTGGGGGGTGGGCATCGGGGGACACGGATGTGCGGGGGTGGAAGAGAGTTTGTTGTCCCAACAGAGGCGATCTGATTGCCCGTTAGTGGAGTCGAGTTAGCGCCAGTTCTGACTTTCACGAGTCCTCACGAGCCAACGCGGAGGAAAGCTACGGAAGGGAGTGAATTCTCGGTTCTCGGCGAAGAGTTGCTCGAAGAACCGGCCTCGTTTCACTCGAGAGGGGCGAGTGCAAGCTCCTGATTAGTAGCCTTCGACGGTCCTTCGGAGGCGAACAATCGTCGTCTAATTTACCAGCCGATTCGATCTCCTTCGTCCACTTAAGTCTTCTTCTATCGCAACTGCTGCCCGCTCTTTCGTATTTTTCTTTACCCCCCCCACTCCTCCGCCCATCCATCCTTCTGGCACGTAGATCGTGGCCCGCTCTATCCCGGTAATTATCCGGTTCACTGCGAACGACATTTTCGTGATCTACATGGGAATTTTGAATCGACGTCTTGACCGACGTCTTCGCAATTGCGCACGATGTTTCTTTTATATATCTTGAAACATAACAAGTATGTTATGTTTATGGCCTCTTTTACGACGACAAATAGTGGTAAAACTTGTTACCTTGGTGGTAAAAGAGTTCGACATGCCTGCCTTAAGAAATAAATTTGGTAAACATTGGGTTGGAAAGTAAGTTCATTCGGTTTCTGTGATTTATTCCACTGTAAAAAACCGAACGAACTTATTTGCCAACGCAATGACTCCTCAACGAAGCATCGTGACAATCTTAATAATCGCAAATTAAGAATATCAGAACCCATCCTTTGAATATTGCAATATTGGTGACTGTTTCCCCACCCCTTCAATTTTTAATGGGAGCTTAACGCGATGACCTTCGAACGACCTTGAATCGAAAGGTCAAGCCTGTGTTAATTTGACAACAGCAACGACAAAAGTGATTTTTCGATCACGCGACGTCTAGAACGCGCAGCGATTAATCAGTCGACGCTGGGCGATTTTTCATTGGTCCCCGTTTATCTTGCAGTGTTTTCGTTTTGCCTCGATCCAACCGGGACCCGGTTCCCCAAGGTGCATTACTTAATTGCTTTCATGATGATCTTCCGGTAGAGTGGCTACTCGAGGGGTCGTTACCCTTGATCGAGCAGGGATTGCACTCTTTGCCTATTGTTACATCAACAATAATCAAATTTGTGTCTACTGGTAACACCAATATTTTTGAAAACGCGTCGAACACATCTCGCTGGTCGCTCGCCAGACCCGCGTTGTCAGATCAATTGGAAATTCGTGTCGGGCAATGTAAACGTCAGTTACGCGGACGTGTGGTTGTGTGCAAGTGATCCGAATCCCGTCGGAGCAGTTGTGTATCTTGCAACCGTTCTCGAACGGGCAACAATGTGCAACGTACCCCGGAACGACTTGATGGCGCGATTAAGATCGTACGTACTGCATCGTTACCCGGTTCTCGTTACGCGGAAACTATAAAAGGGTCGTCGATAACGTGGAAAAATAGACGGTGGCATGAAACGCGGGATCGCCGCTCACTGAAACTCCTTCGGATCGGAAGCTGAAATATGTCTGGAGCAGTAAATCCTATCGCTATCCCATCCCACGGAATTTACCCCTCTCCTCGACTCACCCCTTTCGACTCGGTCAAATCGTATAGCCGAGCAAAAAGGAGGGTTCACGTGTCCCCGAGAAAAAGGGCGAGACCGCGTAGGAGGCCTTCGAAACTTGCGTGTAGTCTTCAGAACGGTTTAATACGGTTCCAGTCGACTCGCTTCGGGAATATAACAATTCATAACGGCAGCTGACTGTTCGAAAACCAAAGCTGGATGAAAAATAAAGAAGCACCGTTCTAGATATATGCGAAAACTTTTAATGAGAATGTCGGGTGAACTCCGACCGATCCTGATTTAACGCATCACTCACCGATGATGAATAAATATTATAGAAATATGTGCCCGTCATTATAAAAGTGGTCCAAGTCATGTGTTTCTTGTTTCGAGATATTTAAAGGAGGAGAATATTAACACTGAATGAAGTTCATACATATGTATAATGTTGAAATAACAAGCACCATGTAACTAGAGAATTGTGCAGAATTACAATTGAATTACTCCAGGAATTATAATTACAAAGTAATTGAATTACAGTGTAATTCATTCATATTGTAATTTATAATTCAGATCTTCATTCTATTAAATTACAATGTAATTCGTAATTGTAATTGGTAATTTTTATGAATGGACCGAACGACTTCAATATCTCTGTAAGACTAGAAGAATTAGTTGAGTAAATGAGGGCTAATAAAAAATTGATTTTTACGACTTTTTTAGCTGGGCCAATAACGAAAATTTCAAAGATGTGTTCGATCAACTCGTATAAATTATATACGCTTCGAAAATTTCATTGAAATTGGTTAATTGGTTCACGAGTTATAATCTGATCAAAAATTGCAATTTTTACCGCTTTTAATCGTTCCTAACTCGTGGACCAATTAACCAATTTCAATGAAATTTTCGAAGCGTATATAATTTACACAAATGGACCAAATACGTCTTTTAAATTTTCGTTATTGGTCCCATTCAAAATGTCGTAAAAATCAATTTTTACTATTGTTTTTCACAATTCCTACCAAATGCATTTTTCAACATATTCATTAGCCGTTATTTACTCAACTAATTCTTCTAGCCTTACGGAGATATTGAAGAAGAATTTAAGATTACTGTTACATTATTTTCAACCCACCAGACCTATTAAGAAAGAAAATAAATGTCTACTTCACTCGAGTTTCTTGCAATTCCGGTGGAAAATGTCTATTCGTAATGATGAGCAGATATGTTCAACATTTTATGTTGAAAGAACGACTCGAATGTCCAATGAACTATCGCACAATGAATTTTCCAGAACATTTTCCAGACTTCGTACTTAAAAAATTCGACTCTTCAGCATTGTCTGGAAGAGTGTGACAGCCGTGGCGGGGCGTTCGCGAGGAATTGCAAATCGTTTAGATCGCGACTCGACTGGAGTTGTGTCGACACATCGAAGCCCGATCCGCGATTCGTTCGGAAACAATACGACCAGCGATTTCTGCTGGCGATAGGTGAGCCGCGTCGGGGTCGGAGGGCCGGAGAGGGCCGGAGGGTGTAGGGCGGGTGGACTGCATGAATTTCAATCGACATCTTATCTGGTACACGAGCCAGCCTCGAGTGCTGGTGGATCGTGATCAAGTGGACCTCCATGGCGAGGACAATACACGTTGCGCGGCCGACAAGTGACAATACGCTATCAGGGTCGTTCGAAGCGTATTGCTCTTTTGTCCGAGCCACTACACCTGCCATACGTACTTGAACAAGTTCATGGAAAGTGTCAAGACTGACCCGGCCGTGGATTACCGGTTGAGGATCGCACGAGGGTTGTTCAAAGCTGTCGCGAGGAGAACGGTGCCGCAGGTATTAGCGGTGATCAGATATTCGATCGAGACCAGACAGAAATTTTATTCCGCGATCCTGCGACCGATAGTGTAACGGATTCTCCTTTTTTTCGCCGATCTCGACCGAGACATTTCATGATTGAAACGCGGACATCATCTTTGCTTTATCGAGAAACGCGAAGGCGTGTTCCGCACCCCTGCAATCCTGAGGAAACGAGTCTGCCCTAAGTCTGCCTTAAGCATTAAAATTTCTTTTCTCTTCTACGACATTTTTGGGGATTTAATCACTGTCTGATCTAATCACGTTTCCGTGGTCCAAAGTGACCATTAAATGAAATCAAATTACAATTATCTGAATGCAAGCATAGTATGGCAGAAACCTAAAAATCCTCGTTGTGAATGTGTCTTCTTTTTGTTTAACCTAAGCGGTCAGAAGTGGCCATGAATGCCATCAACGTAATTTTTAATTCAGGCCGTGTCGGGGTCATCATTTTAATAATTTAAAAAATATTACTAACTATATGACACTCTATACATTCAAACCTCTGTAGGTATGAAAATATTTGCATCTAGCCTATATTTCACGTGAACAATCTTGAAGAAATCCGAATAAATGTGATGGTACAGGTTTCGCACTCCAAATTCACCCTTTAGCAAATCAATTTCACCCTTTCTGATCAAAAATGACTATTAATGTGTAATTCGCAGCCTGGCAATCCTGGAAAACCCAGTCGGCCGCCTCAAAAGGAGTACGGATACTTTGTACACGCACTGTATGCTTACAGAAGACACAACCAGGAGACGAAGGAGATGATGCATACTTTCGACGGAGACATGGACCTGTGGTCGAGCGGAACGGCGACTATGCCGATCGACTACGCAGATCGGCGACAGGTGAGTAGCTCGTGGTCCCGTCGGTCGACCCGTCAGCCAGTGGAACGTCACCGGAAATTAGTTTCAATCGGTGCGGTCGGAACGTCGCGTCTAAAGAAATTGTTCCGGCCCCATCGGCGTTTCGTAAACGATTCGATTTCGGGAGACCGAGTTATCCAACAGACGTGGAAGTGGCCCGATAACGATTTACGTCGGGGCACTCCGGTCGTCGAACGATCGATCAAAAAACAGAGAGAGAGAGAGAGAGAGAGAGAGAGAGAGAGAAGAACGCCAGGTAGCCGGGGCAAGAGTAACGAGGAGGAAAGAAGAAGGGTGGTCCGGAGTCGCGTCGCGAAAACGAAAAGGAACGAGTAAACGAGAAATCCGTGGAACTGGATGGGTGGAAGAGGAAGAAGAAGAAGAAGAAGGAGGGTATTGGGTGGACGTCGGGAGGATGCCGGATCCTCCTTTTCCTTCTTCCGCGTCCCTGAGGAGTAACTAACTGAACGAGAGCCGGGATAGAGGGTGTTAAGGTAATGCCCCATTAGTATGTGGCCCCCGTACTAGCACCGTAACACCACCGCACAGTGGTCAAACCGTGGTTTGTCTCATCCTCGTGTGTCCCCTTTCCTGCGTGCCACTCTCCCCGCACCACCCTTGTTTCTCCTTCCCCGTTCAACCCCCTTCCTCGTCGAACACACACACACACACACACACACACACACACACACACACACACACACAGACATCCTCGGAGTTGAATACGGAGAATACTGGCACACCTACATCTACACTTACGTGCCGGGCGTATGTAACCGGCGCACGAGAACGAGACCTGTCAATAGCCGGCTTGTTACCGCGACAATGATCGGCTTAACCAACGGGAAAGATCCACCCAGACGTACTGGATTTTCGGAGCATTCGAGACCACGGGATAGCGTGTCAACATCGTTTCCTTTCGTCCCCGCGAATTTATTAGAACTCGAGCACCCGGGCAAGACTTGTTCGCTGGATTACAGTGGATCGCGTAATCGCAAATATTGATAGAACGCCGGGACCGGCGAGTTCTTTTCTTTTCTTTTTTTATTACGCACTTGGCGCATACGTTGAAACTAGTTTCCACTATCTAGCAATTTGGTTAGAACAATTCTTACTTAAATCAAAGTCTAAAGGCTTAAATCTAGGTAAGTCTTCGCGGTTAACCCGGCGTTAGTTAGGTGGGGGGGGGGGGGTCTCATAGACCCCAGAGATTTTAGATTGATCGTAACATTGTAACAACGCGTGACAGTTGTTAAGTATTTTTGAATAATTGAAAGGGGGTCGACATTTTCCGCTATTGTCTCCCGACAAGTCTTTAATATTCTATTTAATATCGTATAAATCAAACGGGAGATATTGGCCGTTTTTTGTCGGGCTCGGGGTGGTAGATGGTTGCGAGACTCGAACCGCGGGCTCTATAATTGTTTTTACGGATTATAAATTTCGCTTTTTACAACCGCTACCTCGTCCCTGCCGGGATTCCATTTCCCTACCTGAGATTTCCCTCCGATCGGGGCTCCCCGATCCTGCCATTCATCTTCCGAAGAAATTCCAAGGTCTAGTTATTTTCTCTCCTGCTCCGGAAGAAAGTTACCCCCGCGAGGGCGAGAATTTCGTCGATTATAAATCTGCGTTTCGTTCCGCACTAGTCCCGACAATGAAAATCATCTCAAGTCGAATCTATTAGATCTATCGATAGTATGTATTATATATAGTCTGCGGATCTTTATGCATTTATGAAGAAATTAACTGGAAGAAATATAAAATAGTAAAGAATATGAAAAATCCAAGAATATTGTTACGTTGTTCTCACCGTAAAAGGACTATTAATTTTTATTTAACTACTGGTTTCCGCAATCGATGCACAATATTTTTATTTTGCATAAAGATCCGCAGTCTAATACCTTCTTCTTTAGATCCATCGATTGCAAGCTGCATGTAAGATATGTTATAATAAAATTAAGGGAAGGAATAACATTCAATTTAGTTTCTATTTGTCGCAATCGATGGAGACAATATTTTTAGTTATAATCAATCGTGAACCATGTGGTCGTTAACGACCTCGTCCTTATAATGCGACCACATTAAAATAAATTATAAATAAATAAGTCCCAATAATTCTATAAACCGGTCAACATAAAACAATTTACAGACTGACTGATGTAAATAGAGAGTTTCTCTGGGGCGGTGCGCAAGGGAATTAATAGAACGTTTTAATCGGCTATCGTTGCATGGCAGATACGCATATTTATATCGAAGAAGGAACATATAATATTTATGGGGGTACTGGTTCGAGAATCACGGCCATGCCCCTCGTTTCCCTTTTGCCGGGGCATCAACATGATACAGTGCCGTTTAGACGGAAGTTCAGGGGTTAAGAAGAGATTTTGGGGTCGCGTTAATTAATACTGCTTTACCGGCACCCCCTGTAAGCGCAACACTTGGGCACTAACTATGACTTAAGCCGCCATTAATTCACATCAACGTCTTCCTAACCGCCCCGGCTGGATGACTTGCATCCTTGTTGCCAAACGGAGATAAGTGGCTAGGATACTTGAAAGAATCTACCTTGATCGACGTTACATTTTTATTGAATTACTTTCAAAGAATTTCCGGGGTGCTCCACTAAAACTTTATCAATATCTCACGGGTGAAAGTTTATGCACGTTTTCCAAGAGTGCCAAGAATAGAAAGTCATTTGTTCCGTTAAATAACTTTTCAAACATCGAAGGAGAGAAGCTTAACACATTATCAATTATTTTCAATAATTGTGCTGCACCAAATGGAAGCTTAAAAATCTTCTTTTACACAATAATTCCAAAGGAAATCATTGGATTTTGTTATTGAGGGTGAGTTGTTGGTTTATGATTAAAATCGCTGTTGCTATCGATGGATTCTTGTAAAGAATCCTTAGCCATGAACCATAGAATTTCGACAATTATGGAATAATCACCGATAGGTAATGTGTTAATATTTTCTTTATTTCAATCCGTAATAAAATTTGATTTCATATTTTGTACACACTCACTATGAATGACAGAGTGAAACCGAGGAATGATTTAGTATCTTTCGTGCAACATATTTCTCTCGTGATGTATGTATGTAGCGTATGGTTCTCAGAAGGAGAGCGACAAAGAGGGCAGTGCTGGTTTCACGGTAGCCGATGTCTCTCCACGATAACCAACTCACGTTTTCGTCACGCACACGTCTCATGTGACCCATGGACCTAGAACACAATCCCTGTCAACTCTAAGAAAATAATGATCGCACGACGCGTCTGTGATTTTGAGATTCGTATCGGTTATGATATCGGATATGAGGTTCGTATCGGTTCGTTGTAACGGGTCAATTAACTGTCGCTGTGTAAATAACTACAACCATTGTATATCTTATGTTCATCGACATCCTGTTCCCCCCGACATTTCGAATATTCTGCAAAATTTTCTTGAAAAATCTTTTCGTTCACAGGGTGGCCCACTTAAATAAAAATAATCAACTAAATATCTCCTTTATTTGTGACAGTTTATATGTCTATATATGTATTTGGTTCTTCCTTTATTTATTTAATTTGATTAAAAACATACAAATATCAGTTCCGCAAATATAAATTCCAACAAAGTTTGAGAGAGCTATGTATATTTCCTATAAATTAGTAAACAAAGTTGTTTTGTTTAAAATAAGTAGGAGTCAAGGAACTGTATTTTCAAGTAAATTTCATATAAAACATTCAAAATAGTAAGGGGTTATCGGCAAGAAAGGGTTTTTTTGCAATTGCAAAGGGTTAATCACTGCGACTGTGGAAAGAATGTTACGGCGAGGGGTTAATATTTGTTCTGTTCCCGAAGTTTTGCGCACACAAAGTGCTTATATTACGTTGGAAAGAAAGTTCTTACGATTTTATATAAAATCAAGATAACAAAAACCGTGAAGAACTTTCTTTCCGACTTAATAGAAAGTGGTATAACGTCAGCTGGGGTGTTCGATATTAAATACATGTAGAATATTAAAGATTTACTAGGAGACAACACCGAGAGAGAACTCGAAGTTCCCCTTCTGTTTCCTACTTCCACCCCCGAACGCGAGAAGTTACGTTCACCACGTGCGTGCGTGTGTATTATACGTACGTACAAATGTCCGCACTCATATGCCGCGGAGGAGCAAAGAACTGTTCTTTCGGGGAGGACGAGACCAGGCGGTCGCCCGTTTCAATAAACTGACCGCCATAAATTGTGTGCGCGACGTACTGCCGCTTACGCGCACTTATTTGCATGTGTAGCCGCCGCCGCCGCCGGCGCCGCCGCCGCCGCTGACGACGCCGTCGCTCGCCTTTACCCTAGTCGCATTCTACAAGTTGTATCCGACGCTGGTTTTCTGTAGAAATCTCCGTCACAACGACACTCTGCCAATCGAAACTGCGACACCATTCGAAGAACGATTTACTAATTTTTATCTTCAAAATTAACTGGAGTTCTACTAATATTTTCAACTAACACATTCCAAGCGGGAGACTGTTAAAAAAATGCTACTTTATAAAATCCCACAGAATTTAATACGATTTTCATTTATTTCAGATCTGAAGGGCTGCTGTCATTGGAAATAAGATTACATTTGTTTCCAATTTGGGTTGGCAAGAAAGTAATTTCGGTATTTTAAGCAATGAACTTTAATGAATAAGATATGTTCTCCTTTGTTCGATGATCTTCCGCCAAAAAGAATAAATAAGAAAATATATTATTGATTAAAGTTCATCGCTTGGACAAGAAATTCGGTTTCATTTCACCTTAAAATACCGAGGTTACTTTCTTGCCAACCCAATTCGCCATTTAGAATTGAGGTACATTTGCATTTCAACTAATAGAGTGAAGAATTTTTTACGAGAGGGTTGCTTTTCTTCAACCCTGTCAAATTGCCGTGGAAGACTTGTGTTCAAAAGAATTTTTCTAAATCTTAGCTGCAACGGTGTAACAGCCCTTTAATATCAATCATAGTCCATTTATCGTGACTTTCTGCTGTGTGAGGAGCCAGGATCGCGAAACACTGCGTTCATACGCGCTTAGGAGATCCCACCGTAAGAGAGAATAGGGTTGCTGCGAGTTTGAAGCTAGCACGCATCCATTACGGTATCTCTTGATCTCGCCACGTTACGGATCGTCGTATCACGGAAGTGTCTCTCGCTTTTATACGGCCACAGTTTTTTACACCTCGAGTCCCTGTTCCAGCGTCTTTTCCACGAACGAAGCCCCTTTGCGGTCAAGTAATAAAATTGGACTGCGGGCAGTTTCGTCCAGCCGGGGCGAACGCCTTATTGCATGTAAAACATTTATGCCCCCGTGGATATTGGCGAACCTCTACGTGCCGTTCCACACGCTCTGCGTACATCTTCCATCTCCTCTAGCATAACAATATTCTATGTAAATCAGCGTTGCGCCACGTATTTGTGAATAGTGTCGTTAATATCCCAAGTATTGGACAGCGCTGGAACGTCCGCCGTCCGAAGACGTTTTACTAACGGAAAGGTTATCGATCGTCTTATCATTCCGTCACAGGGACGTTTTGCCATTCAAGATTCGTTCCCTTATTATCCACGCGTTTCGTATTGTTATTGAAACATCCACGCAATATACACGGTTCATGAATTTATTCGGCTTAACACACATCAAGACTAGAAATTTACTAGAAACTTACTAAATATATCCGTATTTAGTAAGGTCGTTCGGAAAATAATTGCGCTTCCTTCATTTAGAATAAGTTTTACGACATTTTATTCCATGCTCGTAGAATTTCTGATTTTGATTAGCAAAAAATTGAGTGATGAAGAGTAGACTGAAAATAAAATAAAGCCGCGATGTATACGTGGTATTATTAATTATTTAGACCGTCGTAAGTCCTCACACGTGGAAAACGCGGTCGCGTTTAAAGATTAGGGTGGTTGGAAGCCAAAAAAATAGCGTCAAGTGTGAATCCGTGTTATGCAGGCTTTACTGGGAATTATGCGTCGTCGAAATGTGTGACTCTTTCTTTGAATGCTGTAAGACAAACCACATCTTTGAATTTTTCGTCCATTGGCCCAGCTAAACAAGTTGTAAAAATCAATTTTTGCTTATTGCTTATCACTAGACTGCGGATTTTATGCATTTATGATAAAAATGGGTATTTGTAATTTAAAGTAGTGAACATTTTAAAAATATTTAAGAACATCAATGTATTAGTTTCAGCTTAATAGGATAATTAAAAGAACAATGCAATTTTTATTTGGCTTCTGTGTTCTGCAATCAACGCAAACATTTTTTATTTTGCATAGAGATCAGCAGTCCTGCGATCAGGTTTCCTCCTAAATGTGTGTGTGCTACATGAGCAGTGGTATGCTTCAGAATAATGTAAATTATGCCCCGGAAACGTAAAAATATAACTTTTGTGGGCGATAGCGGCCTAGATTGATCTTTTATCTAGCGCTACTGAAAAACCGCATCTTTCCATTATCAAGAAATGAGAAGGCGCCATACCGCACCCTGGAAACGAGTCTAACTCTTTAACCCCTTGCCCTACGATTTATTTTACGGTTTCAGTGATCAAAATTTTGTTTTCTTCGCAATTTTCAAAAAAAAAAGAAAATTTATATCTATTGTATGCCTAATGCCTATACGTTCTCCAATAGCTGTACATTAACAAAACCAAAATAGAATTTTATTTCGGTTTAAAGGAAATTATTAACATACATTTTTATCAGAATCTGTTTAGAAAATTCATCACAAGTAACGATTGGACTTGTACAGCCCGGGAATTTTACAAATTCCGCGTATTTTGTGATCAAACCTCGTACCCTCAGAGTCCCCTAACGAAGTCCTCGTGGAAGGAGCATGAAATTTCCATGGTCCTCGACGGAGCACACACGCATCACACGGTATTCTAACGAACGGTTTGATGGCACGGTCTCGTTGCCGCGGAACGTAACGCGGTCCGTCAACGTGACGTTCAACAGTTGTATCGCGTTCCCCGAAGCGCGACATTAATAACGCGTCGCACCCGGACGTGACACCGGGTAGCGGAGGCCGGTCGGTTCGTGACGAGCGTATTAGCCTCGTTAAGGGTGGCCACGGTGTTTCTCTGATTCTTCCTTTTCCACGCCATCCAACCAGCCACCAGCCAAAAGCCACCCTCTGGTTACGCACCGTGACGCACCCGCCATCCGCGGCCGTGCGTCTCTCCCGCACCACATCCATTTACGTCCGCGCGTGCAACGTCATGCGTGCAATTGAATTTTTGTGTTGCAACATGCTCGCCGTGTCGCGGCTGTCCGACAATTTCGCCCGGATTTCAGCCCGCGCGAAAACCCGAAACTCGAATCTGCTGCACGAAGCTGTTTTTACCTTCTTCTCTTCAACAACGGTCACCCTACTTTCACGGCTTCGACGCCAAGGAATCCCCTTTGTGCATTTTCCTTCGCGGCCCGTCTCATTTCCAGTTTCACAATTATTTCCTGGAAACGGAAAACTCGAGAAAGGATTTTCGATCGATACTGGTTCTGCCATTTCTATTCTGGAATTTCAACATTTTACGAATAATGTATTTTTATGTAGATTCTTGTAAGGAAACATCAAATCAAAATTTGCACATCGAATACTTACTTAAAAGTAATTATGTACTAGACTGCAGATCTTTATGGAAAATAAAAAAATGTTTGCATTGATTGCAGGACACAGGAGCCAAATGAAAATTGTATTCTTCTTTTAATTGTCCTATTAAGCTGAAACTAATACATCGATGTCATTAAATATTCTTAACACGTTTGTTATTGTTATTCTTTAACACGTACTGTTTTAAATTGTACGTAACCATTTTTGTCACAAATGCATGAAAATCCGCAGCCTAATAATTAATTTCGAATAATCTTAATTATTTCAGACTGATCTTCGCTGTAATGAAACGAGACTTGAAAGATGAAAACAGCAAATTCACCAATGCCTGGTTTGGAAGAAATGAAATGTTGGAAGAATAAAAGTGACGAAAGTGTGAAATTGACTAAATTAGTGTGAACGACGAATATTACGATTCAACGAGAAAGTGAGAGATTAGTTTGACTGTTCAGTAACGTATCGGCATCTATAGGAGAGCAAGATTGCGGTCACGCGTCGCGCGTCTACCCCTCGAATACACCAGCGAATTTACACGGTTGAAAATTCGATTCACTTTACAGTCACGGTCCCCCAACCTCGAAAGCAGGACGCGCTACACGCCTGGGGACCATTTAAATCCCCTTTACTGTCTATTTTAAACAATTCGCTGTCCCGTAGCCTGCCCCTGTATCAATGATGAATGACTAACATTCGGTTCTACTCGGAAAACATTTCTAACCCGGTCCTGCGAAATCGCGTCCCCCTTCACAATGGAAAATAAAAATCGTTTTGTAACAGGGACAGATATTTTGTACGTTGATGTTGATTCTAGACATTCTAACATATCCGTTCCACGCGAGAAGTTCTCAAGGCTGGCGTTCATTACCATAAAAGTTCCGCAAGGACAGACTGCTCCGTAAGCGTAGAAGTTCGATCGGAATTTTTTCGAAAAACGATAGAGAAGCGTTCAAGTTTACAAAAGTGTGTAAGTTTAGCCGGATCTCTGATAAAACCAGTCGGGGAAAGCGTCCCGGTAGCTTGAAGAACGTGGCAATCGACTGATCTAACATAAACAAACGTGAAACGCGATGCAATTGTAAGCAAAGCTGGGCTTAGAGCTGATCATTTGACGCAATAGGAACGAATAGATCGATACGATTGCCAGGAATAGAAAGCAGCGTGACAGGCCGTACGCGAAAGCGAGTTAACGACGAAGGTGAGCAAGCACTTAATTGAAAAATCGTGAAAACTGTTACGTGGGACTCCCTGTATATTTTTTAAGCACGAGCATTTCATATCAAATTAATCGCGAACTTCAGAGCTTTCCAAAATATACAGTTCAAAAGGAATGATCACTGAATGGGGTTATAATGATACAATGAAAGAATTACGTTGCCAACCTAATAGATTGCAATCTTAAATGGAACTATTAGATGACGTTATTGAGGGTGACTTGTTAGTTGACAATGAAAATTGTGAATCAACCATCAAAAGTGACTGGTGTGTATAGTATTATAAAAACAACAAGATTGAATTTATTTATATTTTTGCGACTTTTACTATAATATATACTAAAGTCAAAAAATATATTCAATAAATTCCCATGAAAACATCTTTACAATTTCAATAATTGTCAAATAAAAAATCTAAAATGGGTCATTTCACCCCTCGTGGTAGGTTTAGTGTTAAAAAGTGTTTAGCCATGTACCATAGATTTTCCAAAATTATCTAATAATCACCGGTCGGTAATGTGTAGACTGCGGATTTGATGCATTTATGACAAAATGGCTAGTTGCAATAGTGGACAAATGAAAAACATTTAAGAACATCAATGTGTTATTTGCAGCTGAAGAACATTATTGAAGAATGAAAGAAATAACTTGGCTGTTGTTTGTTGCAGTTGATGCAAACAATTTTTATTTTGCATAAAGTTCCGCAGTCTAGTAATGTGTTAGGCAACGACAGGTTAAAGAATAGAAATGATGTCTTCGGTCGCATCGAGCGACTTCATTTGAATACGAAGGGTATGAGCGTCATTTCGGAGCGACTTAATGTCACAAAGAAGGTTCGGTAAGAAAGATGGAGTAGTCCAATACTATTTCCATCGGGTCGTTAGCGAGCCAGGTGATTTTGCGTTAGGGAAGGAAGTAAAGGATAGCGCGAGCCCCAGAATGAACGATCCGCTTCATCGAAAGGAACCGGAGAAAGTGGATGTACGAGGAGCCGTGGTTAGACGAGGTGGAATAATAACGGTTCGGGTTCCTAGTTTGGGATATATCAATGGGATTCAATATCGAAATGATCCGATAGCCGTGTGTAAGCATGCGTGCACGCATCGGGGTCTCGTGTGCGAGGGATCGCCGCGTACATAACTTATATATATGTAATGTAGCCGCCATAAAGATAGCGCGTATCAGATAGCGTAGTCTACTGAAAGGGAAATGGAGGCAGTCTTTCTCTCTGACTCTCTGGCACACATCCAAAGGGCATCCCCCACTGACCGTTCTGCTTTTTTCTAATTCATGCTCGGATGTACAGCGACTTCCATTGATATTCGGACATTCTTCGAAAGATGAGAACTTTTTAAATATTGCATCATATACATATATACACCCGTCCCTCAATTTACGCGAATATCCGTTCCACGTGGATTTACGCGAATAAAAAACCGTGTAAATTGAATCTGTAAACTTGATAAGGTTCCAGAGGCCACACTACTCCTAATGTTTTCCTTCCTTTCCGCGTAAATGTAGGTAAATTACGTAAATCTAGGTAAAAGTTCCGCGTAAAATGATGTAAATTTGCCGCGTAAATTGAGGAACCGGTTTATACGATTCAAACTTTGTTGAGAAGTTAGAATAATTCGTTCGCTACGCAACGTGACAAAAATTTTTCAAGAAAATTCCAAGTCATCTTCCAACTTCTTTGTACCGAATAATTTCTGAAAAAAAAGAATAGTTTATCTCATCGACGTTTCTAGGCCACATCCCCTAGTAACTGCACGACGTCCGAAAAGTCCGACTTATCTTTTAAAATTGAAATTGCCGTTGAAGAAATCGGTGAATCACGAACGTCTATGAACTAATAGAATTCGCGCAACAGCGTACCCATCCAGAATGAATGTTTCGCGCGTCCTCTTTATCGATGGGGCATTACGAGCGCGCGACATTCAAGGTACGCTTTAATCTTGTTTCCGCGGCGCGGAATCGGTAGCTATGTAGCGAAATAAAATGATAGTGGAGCGATAGCCGGAGGAAATTGTTCCTGAGACAAGAAGGATGTAGTTCCGGGGGTTTTCATGGATGTCGATGATGTCACAGATTCCAACCGTAAAAAGAAATTTAGTGATCCGCCGCGACCGGTCCTCGCCACAGCGTGATACATTCTTTTCGAGTGGTAACTTCCAGCCCCCGGAGTATCCGAAACGCGAATCCTTGCAAGGATCCCCCGGGATCCTTCGTCGGGGAATTATCCTGCTAGGAGAGCCTTCTTCCGGACGAATTCCGGAATTTACAGCCGAGCGAATAAGGTTAAGTAGGCGCAGATTGAGTAGAGCACCGAAGCCACACATGGTGGCACGCAGGGAGGAGGGAAACGTGGACCCTACCACCTTCGCCTCGCCTCGTACCACAGAATCGAAGCCCCATCGTGTGGTCGCAACTGCGGACAGTATCGGATACTAGCCGGAGGCTACTTACTACTATTATGCCAATAGTGGGGCTAGGTAGGCTAGGGTCATCTTCAATTGGATCATACTTGACACTCGCCGCGGCCCGACCAGCTGATCGTTACATTCTTGTACGCTTCGAGCAAAGTCAACCTCCTACTCGACTGGGGTAGACTCGTGCCTAGGATTGCAAGGGTGCGCGATGTGCCTTCTCATTTCTCGATAATGAGCCATGCGGTTTTTCAGCAGTGAAAACCGCTAAATAAAAGATTAATTTAGGAATCGCCCTGAAAATTCCTATTTTTACGATTATGTAAACGTAAAAAAAGGAGTTTTGAAGGCGACTGCGGCCTGGATTGACCTTTTGACTACTGAAAATCCCCATCTTTGTATTATCGAGCTAGATAATACGTTTTTTATTTTGATTAGATGTAAAGAAAATTAAATATATATACTATTTCATTAAATGTTGGAAAAGGGAGATTGAGAAACATCAGTGTCTCGTTTAATTCTAGCGTCACCGGACCACGATCACGGATACAAAAATTCGATACCATTGTACAAATCGAATTCGCGTTGGAGGTCATCGATGGAGGGGAGGGGGGGGGGGGGACACGATGATCGTGGAAGTAGATGCGCGAACCGTATAAATCGGCCGATAATGTGTTTGTAGACTGGCCCAGATTCGACGGTCGTGGATTGCGAACGACAAGGGAATCGCGGACTGGTCGTCTTTATGCTAATGAGACCGTTGCTCGGCGCTCGAATCGGCAGTTCGTAGATCGCAGCCGGCACCGACGACGACCGGTTCTATCCTCCCTTACGGAACTACCACTTTCTTTTCTCCCCCGTGGCCGTGTGTCCTTCGACGAGGGGGTGGGGTCGGTGCGGCGATCGCGCAATAATACTAAAAAGATAAAACCTCCGGGAGGGAAGGGAGAGGCTAGATAGGGTGGTGTGTCCACCCTTCGAGGAACGCGCTCGGCTATTGCTTCGAGGCTAGGTGGTCCATAAGCTGCCGACCTTACGTAGATGGACAGTGGGGGCCAGTTCTTTCTCTCTCTCTTTCCTCGCTTTACCCACATCCCTTCTATCTCCTTTTCTCTTTCTTGTTCTCTATCGCGTGCACCCACACGTACACGAATCTAGTGTCGTGTGTGTATGCAGAGACGGTAGCAATGGCTTGGAGCCACCAAGCCCCGGAGTTAGGTCTGTGTGCTGCGCTAATAATGGGCGGGTGAGCCGATCAGCCAGTTGACCGTGACTAGATAAAAAATACTGCCTGACAGCCAAACCAGCCCTCTCTACACCCTTCGGCGACCCTCGATTCGACGACGGGCACGCACCGTCGACGACGCCACCGAAGGCGAGCAACAAACTACTCCCGGACCGCGTTGTCATGCTAATCGAGTGCAAGTCCACAGGACACCGGATACCCTCTGTAGGGTAGTTTACGCGGAACCGCTCAGAAGAACCTCGCCGAGTCCGAATCGTAAATTCCGACGGCCATCGCCGGGGACCGCTATCGGCTGTCGACGCGCGTGTTACGTGTCTCCTCGATCAATCTGCTCGCCTTTCTTTTCGACGATAGTACACATTGGTAGAGTGGTTATTACGCGGAAGGATCGGTGTCATTGTTTAAACACCTCGCACACCGACCAATTATCGGGTGTTGAAGACCTGACGCTGTTGATACGTTTTTAGGCTATAAGCTTGCAGATACGACTGTATGTCGATTACGTTTAATGACATATTTAATTTTGCAGTAGCAAATTGCTACTAGCAATCGATTTTAAATATTTTTTCTCCATAAAGAAACAACTAGCAAACAGTGTTTGATTGGCGAAACAGTGTCATCGCTACTTTATCCTCATAACACTTGATCCTGAAGGATTTTCGGGATAAAAGATATTCGTGCATCCCTTCCAGGTGTCTATGCCTGCCCGAGGATACTATGACTTCCGGGATACAACATTTTATAAAAAGATTTTGTTACCGTTACAGAGGACAGAAGAACTGACAGATTTATAGCGTAGATAAGACTTGGCATTTTCAAGAATTTTCTTAATTTCCAGAGAGCAGATCTTCTCTCTCTCTCTCTCTCTCTCTCTCTCTTTCTCTCGCGGAGAAATATGAGACGAGCCGTGGATAAAAGTTCGGTTTTTATCGCCGCAACGGAGAGATCTGATTAACCGATTTATCGTCCGTATCGACAGTCGTAAGGTACCGCGAAGAAATGGGCTAGCTCGCGGCCCGAACTTCCGTGGGACTTGACTTATGAATTCTCGTGGAGGATGGACGATGGGCAGCCGCCTAGCTATATAATAAAATAAACTGTCAGCAGCAGCTCGCATAAAAATGCTAAAGAGGCCTGTGGTCCATATTGTCCCTGCGTGTACCGTGCAGATGCTCCACAGTCTATGCCGTTTTAACTTCGCCGCGCGTCCGAGATTATTCTTCACGATGGTCAAAGTCAATCTGGTATTAAATAATTTCGCCGATTAATGATTAATTCCGGTAATGATTGCTTACAAAAATTCAATCTGATGGAGAAACTTGAATTTCCGTGAATTTTTCCGCCCAATCGCGGCACCTCATTGAAGTCTACAGTGATCGATAAACTGCAGATTTTATCCAGATTTTGCGCAAAATAAAAATTGTCTGCATTTCGTTAATGATTTTAATCAAACTCATCTACTCAATTTTGCTATAAATGCATAAAGATCCGCAGTCTAATGAGAATAGATTAATAATATCACGCGTAACACGATTGGGAAACGTTTCGGACGGTCAAAGAAGAAATTGAATAAATAATTTTCCATTGGAGAGTGATAGTTAATTATTCACCTCGTTATTTCCGCCACGCAAGTGTGGATACCCGACAGTCACTTGGCGTCTATCACGTTGATGAATGCACGGGAGATTCGTATCTTTCTGTTCTCGTTCCTGTAAATCATTGCCGAGACATTTAACCCTCGGATGGCTTGACCGTGGCTAATACACTGTTATCCGCGCACAAAATGCCAAACCAGGATCATCCTCCTTCGCAATCTCAAAGAGACATATCTTTTTTTAGAAACAAGATACAAATAGAAGACTTTGGGGATGGTTATGTACGTTAAATGCAATAAACTTGCACATTTCTTTGATTCTTTGCACAACCTGATTTGAAATCAAATTATAATTTCCAAAAACGCATCGCAGTAACAAGTTCTGTTAACACTAAACCTACCAATGCCGGTCAAATTGACCGACTTGATATTCTTTACTATAGAATTATTGAAATTATGAAGCTGCTTACATGGAAGTTGATTCGATAAATTAAATTGTCCAAGCACATATTGTGATAAAAATTGCACGAAATATAAATGAACAGAGCCTTGTCATTTTTATAAGCTAAAACATATTTATCGCTTTTTGTGCTCGGAGAAATTCAAGTTCGTTTGGTATGAACAACTTTTTTATGGATGGACCAACCGACTTCAATTTATAGTAAAAAGGCCAAAAATCTTGAAAAATTGCAATTTTTGCCACTTTTGATCGTTCATAACTCGTAAACCAATTAACCAATTCAAGACAAATTTTCAGAACGTGTATAATTCATGCGAGTTTACAAAACAATCTTCGAAATTGTCGTTATTGGCCCGGCTAAAAAGGTTGTAAATTTTTACTATTGTTTTTCACAATTCCGACGATATGCGTTTTTTCAACATATTTATCATTTAGAAAACTAATTCTTCTAGCCTTACAGAGAAATCGAAGTTCATTCGGTTCATTCATAAAAAAGTTATTCTGATTTAAAGTGTGTGTGATCAGTTATGCTCCTTACTGTAGATGACTTCTGCGTGACTCCCTGAAGAGGTCGAATATCCTCGAGTGGCGGAGTTGTGGGAGGTCGGAGGGAGGAGGAGAAGGTGAGGTGGGAGAGAGGACTCGGTACAATGATAATAATAACTGGCCATTGGGGGTGTGCGAGGGTTGAAGGTTGTATCGTGAGTAGGCGGGGCCACCGGTGGCAGGCGCCTCGATTCCAACGAGGAGCACTAGGCCGACCCTACAACTGGATAGGTATTCCCCGTGCCATGGGAACCTCATGGAGAGCGACGGCGCGAGAACTGCTACCCCCTGGTCACCACCTCCCTCCTCACGATCACCCTCCTCTTCATTCTCCTCTTCGTCCTCCTCCCATATCACCGAGCAACGTGTTCGAGCGCCTCTTTTCGAGAATATGCTCCCCTCTTGCTCCCCGCTTGAAATTCGTCATTCGAGTTTTCAAATTGCTACCGTGCTCTCCAAGTCCAGCTCCTCGATACTCCTGTAGCAGCTAAAACAACGAAAAGAAACAGACAGCGTCCTTTCCTCATCACAGAGTCAGCCGCTGCTTTCGTTTGAGAGGGTTGAAAACCCTTCCATAGAAAAACATAACCGCGTACACGGATTCTTAACATGTTTCACGTGTCACGTGTACCTGTGGAACAGAAATGCACGGGTATTGACCCTTTGCCTTTTTATATGTATTCGGTTCTTCCTTTCAGATTCATTTAATTCCTATTTTTAAATTAAAAACAAACACAAGTTCCACAAATATAAATTACAACAATGTTCGAGAAATATGTATTATAATTAGCAAAGCAAAATTGTTTAAAATAAATAGGAGGCGAGAGACTGTCCTTTGAAGTAAATTTCAAACGAAACACTTCAATTAATAGGGAGTGTTGGCAACAAGATTGAAAAATAATTCGAAGTAGAAAGGGTTAATCATTACACACGAATTGATATCCGGATCAGTTTGCTGCGGGTGAAATAGAGATCTCTAGCTTAAAGTTCAAGGCTCGAACAGTGTGTAGGAGTCGCAAAAGATTTTCCGAAAAAGGTCATTCGAAAAGGGAAAAAAGTGATCCGTCGAGCATCAATTTTCAACCCTTGAGCCCCGGCGAAGTTCGAGCCGCAGATTCCGCGGGGATACAATGCGAAAGTTCTTCCCCGTTCGGTCAAATGGAATTACTTTTATCGTCGTGGTAGACGACGATTCGATTCACGGTCGTTCATGCGAGTCACAGCCAGGGTGGATCGGCGCGGCGCGCAGCGCTACAACGCTGCTGGCCGTCTCTCCGTTCAGCGCGCTACGCTAAATCCGGATTTGATCGTGTTTTCCAGCATTACGCCGTGCAACTCCTTTCCTTTCTTCTTTTACCTCCTTGCGTATCAATCACCAGTCATCAACGTGATTGACGAGTGATATCGTTAACGGTTTTAAGACCCTCGGTGGCTCGCGCGATCCACCAGATGATCTCGTTAGCTGTCACCCTTGCGATCATACCTCGGCCATATAGCACTCCCGTAATCCTCGAGCAACGTTTTCCCTGGTGTTTTGTCTAGTCGTTGGTTTATTCGAATGGGCTGCGATCAAAATCGATAACAAGAAATGTACACTACCGCTGAAAAGTATCCGGATATTTGCGAAATGTGTATTAGCAATGCGCACTGCTTTAAAATTAGATCCACTCATTTTTGTCAGAAATGCATCAAATCCTGAAGGACCTCCGGGATACAAACATTTTATAAAAACATTTTTTTACCGTTACAGACGACAGAGGAACTGCCAATTAATTTATACAATATACAGTTAGGAGCAAAACTGATCACACACACTTTAAATCAGAATAACTTTTTTATGAATGGACCAAACGACTTCAATTAGTCAATGACGTCTAAAAAATATGTTAAAAAATGCATTTGATCGGAATGGTGAAAAACAATAGTGAAAATTGATTTTTACGACTTTTTAGTTGGGCCAATAACGAAAATTTAAAAGATGTATTTGGTCCATTTGTATAAATTAAACACGCTTCGAAAATTTCATTGAAATTGGTCAATTGGTTTACGAGTTACAATCGATCAAAAGTGGTAAAAAGCCAAAAATTTTGAAAACTTGCCATTTTTACCACTTTTGTGATCGTTCATAACTCGTAAACCATTTAACCAATTTCAATGAAATTTTCGGAGCATATATAATTTATACAGATGGACCGAATACATCTTTTAAATTCTCGAAATTTCAAAACTTCGTTATTGGCCCTGCTAAAAAAGTTGTAAAAATCAATGTTTACTGTTTTTCAACATATTCATTCTAGACGTCATTTACTAAACTAATTCATCCAGCCTTACATAGATCCATTCATAAAAAAGTTATTCTGATTTAAAGTGTGTGTGATCAGTTTTGCTCCTAACTGTACATTACACAGATTACTATAGATTTGACGGACCGATTACAAAAGCGGGTTGATCGAATCCCGAGAAAAATTCGACAACCCAACATTTTCTTTTTCCAAAGTCATCCACAAGGCGATTCAGTGTCGTTCGAACTGTAGCTTAAGCCAGCAAACGGGTTAACATCGTGAAAGCGTCGATGTCAAAGAGACGACCGTAAACAATGAACGAGCTCTCGCGAGAATCCGTTCATTTTACTTTGTGATTCGTTCGCGTCAAAGTCTCCGGTTGTTTCGCCTCGACGTGGTCGTTGGTTCAAAGAAGAATTGATTTTCGGGTACGGCGGCGCGCGAGACGAACCGAATAGAGGTCCGCTCATTATTCTTGCAGACGCACCGGGTGACTTTTAGCGGGGCGTCATTAACGTCACCCCGAGCAATTCAAGTCTCGCCCCCTTCTTTTCTGGTCGCGGGGGTGACGGCGACGTCGACGGAAAAGGTTAGGATCGGCCGAGCGTGTTCCTCTTAACCGGAACGGGGAAAAACGAGTGCCGGCACCCCGTAGCTGTTTGACTTAATTTTATGAGGGGTCGCTCGGGGACATCGAGGGCGGTACATTTACCCCCCCCCCCTTACCCGACGGTGACGGCAGTTGTCGGGGGATGGAATCCGAGAGCCCGGAGGCTTAGCGGATAAAAATTATCCGTTTAAAGTCGGGAAGCGCTATAAAAGTGTAGTTAAGCTAGCGCCTCGGAAACGGGCCACCTATTACCACCGTCTCCGCGCCTCTCATTTGCCGACAGTCCTGTAATAACTATAATTGGTAAATAGTAACGGGGGGTGGGAGAGATCTCTCCGAGCTTCGAGAGAGACTTAAACAACGGACTTTCCACGGCTGTCTCCGTATCGTTGCTCGCCGCTTAGCTTAATCTCGACTTATTCTATATACTCCGGATGCAGAAGTCGTCGGGGAGATCTAGCGAACAATTTCATCCCCCGCGAATGCCAGCTTCCTAACAGCGGCGAGATTATCGGATGGGATTTCACCCTCGCACGATCCTCAAGGTGAGAACTGAACCGTTCTCTGTTCTTAACCCTTAGCACTCGTGCGGTGGCTCAGAGTCGCCACTACGTTATTAAATATGTTGGTATCTGATCAATGGACAGCGGATGTTTATGCGTTTATGGCATCTGAACATTAAAAAAAAATGCTGCAACGTAAAATTATTTATTCCAGATCTAAAAAGGCTACTACCACTGAAGATAAGATTTTATTTAATTCCACTTTCTTAAAATTTACCTAGACAAATTTAAAATTGCATGAACATCCGCAGTCTACTGATCAATTACTAAACATTTATCTATTGTATTAGGTATTATAGCAATTTTAGGCGAATATTGACAAAATGGAACTTAGCTCAAGGTTAACATTCTGAACAACTTTTTCCTATATATATTCATCGCTCGATCTTAGTTTCCTTATTTTCCAAAAAGAATCTTTAAATACATCGAAATTACGAGCACAGTTGATTCCGTTAGTTTGAATGCACACATACACAGGATACTCAAAAATAAAATAATATCTTGCATTACTTTCTTGCCAACCCAATCGAATGGGATTGTTCTAGGTCGGAAGAAATGTTAAATTTTCGAGATACAATAGCTCCGAGTGCGAAGAGTGAAACCCTTCGGGGATGACGGCTGTGCAAAATGCAATTTGAAATAGCGTCGGACCAGAATCGATCATTTCACAGACGTAACATTAACACTAAACGTACCACTGCCGGTCAAGTGACACGTTAATATTTTTCATTTCACAATTATTCAACTTATGAAGTTGCTTACGTGGAAATTGGATCGATAAAATTCTGTACCCAAGCGCTTGTTGTTCTAAAAATTGCAGAAAATCTAAATAAATAGTGCTTCGTCATTTTTGCAAACTAAAACATGTTAATCGCTATTAGTGCTCGGTAGGGTTTAGCGTTAACGATCATCTACGCGACAGTTCTCGACTGTTCTCACGCGCGTGCGAGAAATTTGGACGCGAGGAAACGGATCTGCCACGGAATTGAAAGAAATTTGAAAACAAGACGAATGCCAAAGAGAAGAAAAACGAGCACCGGGAAGCTTGCGACAGCCGCGGGTCGAAAGTTACCGTGGTTCCACGCGTAGAAAAAGAGATCGCGCGGCCGAACGTGCCACGCGTCCGGGTGTGTGCGTGGAAAAAAACACCTAATATTTATGGGCCAGCTGATCGGTCTCAGGTCTCCACTCGCAGATCGGATCTCACTAAATCACCGTTCGTATACGCCTAGGAAGGAACTAGCCAGCCCCTTGTCCCCTTTACGGGCGGAAGACAGCCGTAAGGTCCGGCGTATGTTTCACGCAAGGACGAAGGACCAAGAATAAAAGGAAAAAAAAGATATCGAGCGGGGGAGAAACGAACGGTATATACGCCGTTTGTTCTATTCTTCGGAGACAATGCGATGTACAAAAGCATAGCCCAAGCTGATGTGTGGCCTGTTACGTTGATTGCCTATCGTTCGCTTCCTTTCGACTAGTCCGTAATGGCAACGGAAGTAGAGACGTTCGAAATATTAGGTTGGCAACTAAGTTTGCGACCTCCACATCTTCTCAAACGAAGTCATTTATATATATTTTTTAAGCACGAGTATTTTATATCAAAATAATCGCGAAATTCAGAGCTTTCCAATGATATACAGTTCAAAAGGAATGGTTACTGAATGAGGTTATAACGATACAATAAAAGAATTGCGAAACAGAAGGTCGCGAATTTAGTTGCCAATCTAATATTACTCCTGTGCTGGATTCCAATAATATACTCTAATTACTATACTGCGGTTCCTTATGAGAGTTCACAGTAAAATCACAAGAATTCACAGAGAATTTCAAAATTGTTGGAAAATTGAAAATGATTCAAGATGTCGATATATTATATGATTTCTCCTCTATTCAAATATTGTTCGGGGAAGTTATTTCTTCATTCGGTTTAGTTTCTGTTTCTTGCAATCGAGGCAGACAATTTTCATTTTATTTTATTTTGCAACCATAAATAAAACATAGTGCAAGAGGTTAACTCTTATCTTTTTACGCAAACGGTTTTCTAACACGCTTTGCATGCACTTACACGGTTTCCAACACATTTCCCAGCCAGTAAATACTGACTCTCTGTTGCAATTTTACTGAAGCGATTAATGAAAGGTTTCTTCGATTTTTTCGTGGATCGTCTTTCCGGAGAATTCAAATGCAGAAGATACGCGATAGTATTCGCGAGCCAGTCTTCTTAGTGTATACGTGGTCATCCAACGGAAAAGAGTAAGGGTGGTTTGATCTGATTAGCGAGTATCGATTGTGTTTGACGACCCGACTGTCCGACTGGGTCAGGGTGGCCTTCTTCAGGGTCATTACACTACCACCATTAATACCGCGCGTCGTATCTTTCCGAAGGAAAGAAAAACACAAAGCTCCGTTCTGATAAATGTTCTGACGTTAAAGTCGGGTGCATCCGCTGTTACGATGCGTTCTGGGAACAACAGTTATGCGTTCCGTTGGAACGCGTCGTTTGTGTGGAAAATAATGAAAATGTTCGTTCCAAGAAGTGGACAAACTTGATGAAGGACCAGTTTCGTTAAAGAAGACGTATAAAACATCCCCTGCAGGTTGAGAGAATAAGAAGGGATCTGTCGACGTTGCTCTAACAAGACAGAACGTGAGCGCATCTTAACAAAGTGAGACACGTGGTAAACAAACAGCCTAACACGATATGACGATTGAGCGTGGTGCGAGCATCTGGAAGATTGGGTCAAGGTGGCCGTCTCCGTGATCTCCTTAGTTCCGTGTCCCGTTGCAGGTTTCGTTCATTCGTTTATTCGGTGAATATGGATCGCGTGTGTGCACGTAGCACACGCGTGCCCCCGCCGTTGCGGCGTGTACATGTACACACTGGACCCCGATGTATGCGTGCACGGATATAAGCCATGTGCCGCGTCATCAACCACCGCGAGCGAACCTACACCGTCATCAGAAGTGAAAGATGCTGGCGTCGCCAAATCTTCCCTTTCTCCACCTTCTGCTACGCGGTGAGAGTAAACGTGACGTCACCGGCTTAAAGCTGCTAGACGAAATGAGAAGAACCGATTGATTTGTCCTTTTCATTTCATTCACCTTGCTCCGGTCTTCCTCCTGGCTCCCGTGGCGCAACGAGGCTCCCCTTCACGTCCTTCAACCACTCGGATATCTTAATCTGACGGGTTGTTAACAAAGTTACATTTCTGAATTTATTATGTAGGCAACAGCACCGGTGTTGCTGCAATAAATCAACCGACAGCGTTGAATATCTCGCGTTGAACTTTCTACACTCTCTTGTTTACGATCAAACATCAGACCACCTATTATGATTACGCTGTATGGTACGGTGGTCCGCGATACTTGACTACCGTGATATCAATACCTCGAAGGAAATGCGATTAATGGATGTCAACAAGACGGGGTTATATGTATACTTTGTATCACATTCTTTCTGTGGGGCAGCTCGAATTCCCAGACTGCGATAACTGTATCGCGGAATATTATTGTTAACAGTACAGTCGCCGAGATTAGTC
The DNA here is from genome assembly GCA_028455765.1 of Lasioglossum oenotherae. Lineage (NCBI taxonomy): Eukaryota > Metazoa > Arthropoda > Insecta > Hymenoptera > Halictidae > Lasioglossum > Lasioglossum oenotherae. The sequence continues at coordinate 1,245,099 of CM052298.1, read as the reverse complement.
GATCTAAAATCTCAGGCTCGCTGGAACACAAGTTTCATTCGCTTCTGCTCACGGTTCGTTTGTTGTGAAACTTTTTACCAACAGTTACTGATCGCTTCGTTACTGAAAATCAATCTATCGAAGGTTGAAATACAAAACTAACTCCAGGCAAATGCCAAAGAATTGCGGTTGGAACTCTGTAGGCAAGAGTGCGAGTCAATTTGCGAGACGGTTATAACGAGGGTTAGTTCTAATAGAGGGTCGAGGCATAGTGCACCGATACGAGATGAGATAAACTCTCAAATTTGCTCAAGTACAAGTCTAACTCCAGGAAAATGCCAAAGAATCCGAGTTCCTAAAATTCCAAAGAATTTCGAGGCAAGCGAGGCCGAGTCAAAAAACGTAGTAAAATCGATGAGACGGTTAACAAGGGTTAATTCTCATAGAAGGGTCGAGGCGGAGTGCACCAATACAAGGTCCACGGACACTTGCCACTGTTTATCTGCGATTTACTGACATACTGGATACAAAAGGTAGGTGAACGAGATGGTGCACGTACACAGGATGCTCGCGTACGAAGAGCATAGATCGAAGAGGCGGCGCGTCTACGTCACGAGGCGGTAAGGGGGTGTCACAGAGGAACGCCGCGCAAGGGGTGACGGTGGTAGATAGAGATAGGCCACGATGCCCGCGTGACTTGACAATAAAGCTCGTCTCACCTCTGGCTCGTTCCACAGCCTCCTTTTTGGCCCCTCTACACGGCTCGTCCTTCGTAACCACCCCCCTCCCCCGTCACCCCTCCCTTGTACCACCACCCCTAACTGAAGCTCGGTCCATCCGCTCCACCCGATACCCTTAGCACCTATGAGGCTCGTTCGCCATTGACTACCTTAGCTATCGCTTGCCAACTGGCTGGGTGCTCGAGGGGTTTATAACGCGCCCGTAAGAGTTATAAAACCGTGAAACTCGAGCCGTGAAACGAGCCTGCAGTAGGCTACGGCTCCTTATCTCTCTTCAGACCGATGCCACATGCATGTGTATGTGCAGGCGGGAACGCTTGACACGTTCCGCCTGGGAACATCGTCGCATATAAAGAGAAATTGCGTTCCGTCTAACTACGAAGGTTACGGCTACTCTGTTTCACCACAGCTGCGAGCGTTAGCCAACATTTCCTCGAATTCTCTGTTTCAGAATTTTTAAACATGCAATTGAGTTGTGTCTTTGTAGTTCTTGTTCACAATTTTTATTTTGCACGTAGGAATACTAGGATACATTGCGAATGTGTTACGCTGGGATGAATTGTGTAGCGAGTGAAAACGAACCCGTCAATTTCTACCGCGTCCCTCGACACCCACGATCGCAGGCAAAACGTATTATAGGGTTATTACGAGTGTTTCGATGCTAACAACGAGGACAAACTGGTTGGTAGGAGACGAACCTGGAAGTAGCGATCAGTCAATCTGTCAGCGTGACGAGCGGCGTCTGTTCAGAGGGTCGCCGAGGGTTGAAGACGAGGCCATTGTCAAGCAACCCCTGCGGACAAGTTAGTTAAATCCTCGTTAGAACTTTATCCACCTAAACGTTTGACAGCTACTGGAAACCTATAGCTGACTTTTCGCGCCTCTAATCCCCGTAGATCCCGTGTATCGCTCATGAATGATGCTTGTTAACCCTCGCACGATTCTCAACAGTACTTACATAACAGACTCTCGAATGATACTTCGTCGGACATTACTTTATGTAGTAACCTGACCAATTTTGAAGAACTCGTATTTTAATATTTTCAACAAAAATGTCAAAGTTTGAACGTGATTGGAGAATTAAAACATTGTAATGTAACAGAAAAGTTTGGTAAACTTGTCGAAACGTTACTTTCTATATAATAGGTAATCTCTTTTAGTTTTTAGATAGTGCAAAAATATTTTTCATGTTTCAGTTAGGTCCGGGTTAGATTTAATATGAAATACGTATAACTGCACTTTTTATTACATATTATTCTCAATTATTATTAATAGAAACTGGACAACTGCGTTTAATACAGCGAATTCTGCCCTTTTTAATTAACAGATTAACCCTGCACTCGCCCCCTGAACAAATCTAACGCAGACCTAACCTTTCTTTTGATGTGGCGGAATTCGCTATAATCGAACTGACATTTTTTATAAATAGACAGCGGATCTTTATGCATTTATGAAGAAATTGATTGGACGAAATATAAAACGGTAAACGATTTTAAAAATTCAAGAATGTTGTAACGTTGCTTTTAATATAACAAGGCCGTTAGGGGATGAAATCAATTTTTATATTATTTCTGCTTTCCACGATCAATGCAAAACATTTTTATTTCGCGTAAAGATCCGCAGTCTATTTATAAATATCTAAAAATGTAAGAGTTTATAATATATTCGAATATCATTGAAACTTTACCTATTTCAGAAGCATTTTGACTATGAAACGTATCGCGCGTTGTACCTGCTCGGAAAGGAAGCGATTACATGACCGATCCGTGTATCGGCGGCACACCTAATTAACAACGCGTTATTAAGCAATTTCTCGATGAGATTCAGTCTCGTCGAACCGGGGTTATATCGGCAGGCCGGCGGCGGAATAATTCGTGTTCACAATTCCACGGTTTCGTGTACACATCGTGTACGAACCGGCGCGGAGCGATCCACGGGAGCCGGGGCTGCGGGTTACATCGAAAGAGGTGAACGTTTTGTTTACCGACGTTCCATCTCGATGGATTCATCGTCGAGCGGCAGTGTCAGCAGAAACGGCGTTGCAAATAATGCGAGGGAAGCGGGAACGACGGGGCCCCGCGTTCCGTTCATGAAAACGCGTGCCAATGTTTCGCGTTTTTTAAGCCGAGAAGCCAGCCAAACGGTTGCGATAAAGGAGCGAATATATAAATCGTCGATCCTTTCCACTCAGACCACGTCTTTACAAACTTCACTCCAATATTATTACAGTCTGTCCCATAAAGGCTATTCACTTTTATTTTATTTTCATTTTGCTCTGTTCATCTAAACGTGTAGCAGTACATCCGCTTCAGTTGCGTTAACTTGAAAATTGAACGATTGTTCGACCTAGAATATTTCCGTTCTCTATGATTTTTGAAATTTCGTGGATACGACATTGATATGGTAACTCGTGCAATGCTTAAATGTTTAGTATATTATTGATTAGAAACCAGAGGTGGGAATTATTTTGCGAAACAAATATTTCAAATACTATTTAATATTTTAGATTTTATTTTGCTTAAAGAAAATAGTATTTTAAGTAAGATATAGAATTTCGAAAATATATTTCTATTTTAACAATCTGAACCTCAAAATAAAATATTTCTATTCGAACAATTCGATCTTCAAAATACAATATTTCTATTTTAACAACCAGAAACACGAAATAAAATATTTTACTTTTTGCATTGTTATAATACTCTGAGAAACCGCATAAATCAATCTTCTCGTTAAGAAACGATTTACACTCATAAATGTATTGAATTCGAACCATTATTTTCAGCAAAAATATTTAAAATTGATCAAAATTTTCTTCGTCAACTACAAGACACAGAAACCATATAAAAATTGTTTGGTCATATAAATGCATCAAATCCGCAGCCTATTTATTTTTTACCGAATCACGTTCATTGAAATGTACTTTCTGCGTCGACTCTGTTACGAATATTACAAAACTGCATCGAATGTAATCGTGTTAGGACTGAGATTGAAATGGAAGGATCGATTCTAAATTCGTCTAGAATGTCAGCGACAGCGGGCAGGCGGTGTTGAATTTCGTCGAAATTCGAAACTGTTGATTGCACGTGCGACAAATATTTGTTGCTCGGAGTTGCCGTAAGGTTAATGAGAGGGGCAAGGAATGAGACGGAGAAGTGGAGGTGGAGTTTGTTGGTGCATAAAAGAATGAAGGGGATTTCATACCCAATGCTCGTGTCTGCCTCTCAAATGAAATGCTGACCAGGCACATTGCACGTTACACCTAGAATCACGCGAAATGCGGACCGCCGCTAACCAGACCTTCGTTCCATGGTCTTTCTTCACTGCCTTCTTTCTCCATTTAAATTCGTCCCTTTAGTTTAATCGATTCTGTCTCTTTATTCATTTTTTTTTACCTTTTACTATCCCCTTTGGCTCTCTGCCCGTGACAACAAATTGATTGTTTTCGTAAACTTCCTTTCGAACATCGTGGAACACCTTTTCAAATTCATATTTGATCACAATAAAAATTATCTTCACTCAGAATGCATTATAGACTTTTCAGCTTTATTGTATTTGTGAAATAGATATGTTATATTAGATTCAACCGATAAACTTGAATCAATAAATTATTTTCTTGTTTATTCTTTTTTGGCAAAAGATCATCGAACAAAAATAAATTAAATAAATTCATATTCATTAACATTCATTGCTTGAATAAAAAAATTGGGCTCCATTTCACCTTAAAATACCGAAATCGCTTTCTTACCAACCCAATAGAATGAAAGAATATTTGCTAAAACGAATTGGATCAAACTCGATTATTTCGTGATATCGTGACTGTGGTAGTTATTCGAAACTGTCAGTGCGGATTATCCTGAATTAACACTAAATCTACCGAGTACTAAAAGCGATTAAAATGTTTTAGCTTACAAAAATGACAAGGCTCTACTTATTTAGATTTTGTGCAACTTTAATTACAATATGTGCTTGGATGTAGAAATTTATCGAATCAATTTCCATGTAAGCAACTTCGTAATTTCAGTAGTTGTAAAACGAAAAATATAAAACCGGTCATTAGACCGGCAGTGGTAGGTCCAGTGTCAAGGAAGGGAAGCTCGTGGACTCGGTGAAAGAAACGGACCGTGCTGCGCGTATCTGAAACCGCCGGTGCCGGCATTTATTTATAATAAGAAGTATAATAATTATTTTATGTACACATGAGACAATGTAACGGGAATTAAAACATTCTTAAGTCGAGTTCGAAAACGAGCTCGACCACGGCGTACGGTCGAACACGTGATCGCGCACGAGAAAACAATAATATATGCTTCATATATCATCCGATATGACAGTGGCGTAATTTTTGCAATAAACTACTCGCCTCCTTTAGAAAGGGACGGGGGGAAATAAAGATATTTCCAAGCCCGAAAGAACAATTTCTTTTTTTTTCCTCTTTCATTTCTCAGGCGCTCTAACGATAACATTTGACTATACAGGCGAATCACACCGATTAATTAATCGAGAATTCCGCACAAAATTTACGCCGCTGCTCAACGCAAAGAAGAAACACAACGCAGTCCACTCGTTGTCCAAAACACCCCTACAGATTAGAAAAGAAAATCTAGAATTCGAGACCAATAATGTATAGAGCTACCGTATACAGATCATTTTGTGCTATAAGTACTAAAACGATATCACCGTTCGTGTCGCATCGGTACGAAAATGTACCGACCACGTACTGTTTTCATTTTATTCCGCTGATCATTCCCTCGGCCACGCGTCGCGCTAATAATTGCAATTAGTCCAGAACAAAATGCATACGGTTGCGCGAAATGGAACCTTCAACGAACGTCTCTTCGAACTTCTTCATGGAAGAAACCCGGAGATCAGCCAAACGAGAATACGAAACTGAATGAATCAAATTGTTTCGGACTTCTTCGAGTTCTTAAAGGGAGAAAGAAATTGGTTCCCGTTCCTCGCAAGTGTATGAATGTTTGTTTCGCAATTTATTCCTTGGCGTTCAGTTCTTGGTAAGTGGACAGCGGATTTGAGGCGTTCATTACAAAACTGAGTGAATTAAAACAGTGAAAACATGAAAGAACTTCAAGAAATATTCAGGAAGAAAATAAATGTCTATGTCACACCGGTTTGTTGCACAATTCAGGTGGAACATTTTTATTTTGCATAAAGATCCGCTGTCCATTGACAAGTGTCGGGACGTGTGACCAGGTGAATGCCCAGCAATATGCATGCACTGAGATCCACGGGGATATCCTCGCCATTTCAGGTTGACACGGAGACACACTCGCACCGCGACTTGCACACACGATCGAACGTTCTCCGCGAAGAACGTCGATCCCATTGATTCCTCGGATTAATGTCGCGACTCGAGTCGTGATTTGGTGCGATATCGAAACGATTGAAAAAAGAAGAAAACAAAACACAGATCGAACGCGTACTGACGGCTCCGAGTTGCGCGATCGTTCGTTAACCTGTACACACATTTTTATTCAATGAAACAACGACTCTAATGCGAAATAAATATTTAACAGTGTGGTCGACACCTTTGTTTAGGCTCGCGACACTAAATTTTGAGTTTCAGATTGCGAATTCTAGACGCGAGTAATCGAAAGATCGAACGAGAGGAAGAATTGAGGACTCCTTGTGAAGCATTATAGAAGAATAGTTCGCGAAATCGTTATTGGAAATACTATATCCAATTCGAAGCTAGTCTCCGTTCAACAGGTCCGATCGATACCGAATAACAATTAAATAAAACATTCCTCGAAAATGTATCACGATTTATTTTCAATATCTCCACAGAAGCGATCCATTTCGGTTGAACTTTTCAATTTATGAATCATCTCGACGAGAGTTCGAGTGCCGATTAAACGGATTCAAGTGTGAGAGAAAGGAATCGCGTTCGCGCAAGCCTATGCAAGATGGCGGATTTTAGTGAAACGAGCGAACAGTCGCGCAAACTCGCGGCAACCAGGCGCGTGCTTAATCTTATTGTTAGAAAACGACATCGCTACATTGTTGTGAATCACGTCGTGCGTCGTTTATTTATCGACGACAAGAGGTAACTCGCGAAACAATGGCGGGTAAACTAAAACATACGTTCCATATAAAATGGAATGATTGTTTCATCGATACACCTCCGCGAGTTCCGAGTCACTCGACTACGTGAAAATGAATTACACTAAACCGGCAACGAATGATCGAGACGGACAGTGATTTATAAAATAGAACTCTGAGATTTGTTTATGTACAAAAAGTAGTCCTTTGGCAATAAGCACCTTTCAAATGAGCAGAAAGTAATGTCGAATACAGGGCGATCCAGAAGGAGGCTGATCGAACGTAAAAACATGAGATTCTTCAACTTACCAACCTAATTAATACTCGATCGATTTTGAACGCGAGGAGAGTCGGAAAACTCGTTTCTATCGAACGTTTAACCAAGCAATACCTCTCTCGACGAAGTATAATAAATAGACAGCGGATCTTTATGCATTTATAACAAAAATGAGTAGGTGTAATTTAAAACAGTGAGAACATTAGAAGAATTCAAAAATTCTGTTATGTTATTTTCAACCTTTTATATCCATGTTGACAAAGGAAATAAATTTCTATTTCACTCCAGCTTCTTGTAATTTAGGTAAAACATTATTATTTTGCATAAAGATCCGCTGTCTAATAATAAATAAAGTAGCACTGTTAACGGCAACCGAAAGCACCCGTCGACAGCGTTATCTAAATTCCACGTCTACAAGAACTAAAAAACAATGGTAGAACCTAAAATATATTTATATTAACGTGTATCTCACTGTATCTCTTTCAAGATCGTTTAATAAACCTACATAAACATTTCGATCCGCTGATCTTTAACAAAAACTCACCCTTCAAACAATTGGACCGCCCTATATGTATAGTTTAGAAAGTAACGAACACAACAGGCAACAACGAAGGCCATCCGAAGGCAAGCCGATGATTCGCCGCGACGAATAAAAACTACGCTTTGGCTAGAAATGATAAACAGGACGAACCCTTGTAAAATCGTCGCGCCCTCTCCCTCTCTCTCTCATTATCGAGAAATGAGAATGCCTACCTCCTTAACCAGAGTTGTGTTAATTTAAATACATTGTAATTGAATTACATCGTTTTTTATATGGTCAGTATATGAGTTAAATAAATTCAAACCACTCACTTCATTTAATTGCTAATTACGCGAATCATGAGTGTAATCGAAATACAACGTGATTGAAATAAAATGTAATTGACAATACAATCTAATGCAAATTACCTGCGAGTACATTACTCGCTTCATGTGAAAAGTATCTTTCATTTTTATCTCAATTTCATGTTTATATTTATGAGGATGTTTTCTTATGCGACGATGACCAACCTTCGAAAATGCAGCAATCTTAGTGACAAGATGTTTGAACAATGAGTGTTCATTAAAATAATTTCATTATTGCCACGGGAAGAATATGTTCTCGTTTTATCTTATTAAATAGTGTTACTTTTTTCCTGTAGTAATTTTGTCGTATGTCTTTCTACAATTTGCATGTCTTTTCTGAAACGAACGAAATAAACAATATAATCTTGATCACACAATATGCATGTACGAATAATACTCATCAATGCTACTAATCTTTTTCTTTTTTTCCACCTCTTATTTCTTTTATGTGTAATTCATAATTACACTGTAGTTTGTAGTTGTGTTTCAATTGTAAAATCGAATTATATTGTAATCTAATTGAATGAGAGACCAGAATTACAAATTACGAAATAATTGAATACAATGTAATTGAATTACTTTGTAATTATAATTCGTCATGTAATTCAATTGTAATTCAACACAACTCCACCATTAACGCAGGCTTCTCGCCCCCATTCCCCGTTCGTCTACTTTGTTTTGCTTTCTGCGCTACGACAATGTACGGTGTTCCATTTTCGTTTCTTATAGATCTTTCCTTCTGCTTCCTCCGTTTTTCGATACGGTATTTGGCAAAGTCGTTCTCCAGTCTACCACGAGCAATATATTCATATATCTACGCGAATAGAGCTAATTACCTTTAATCTAATGATACCTTAGTTGCGCTGCGGCTCCGTACACCACATTTACAGTGCCGGTTTTAACAGTCAAGGCCCTCGCCGTCGCTCAACGAACCTACGCGAACGGAAACGGCCGAACCGAGCGCTATGTACACACAGACGAGAGCTCGGAGGTGTGCATTTGGACTTAGGTCTCGATCGAAAAATTGCTTCTCGAAGGAATACTCGCAGTTGCCCGCACGCTCTTTTCGACCCACGGCCGAAGGTACCACACACTGTAAACAAATTTTTCAAAAGAACAACATTTATCTCGTTACCAATCGAGCTACGGTGAAACGAATTAATATTCGGACGCTCTAAAAAAGACGATAACTTTTTTAATATTGGACCATGCGATTTGAACTTTTTTGGGAAGCCAGAGTAATTAGTTTACTACAGGATGTGAAACGAAATTTTGTCAAAAGTGATTGATCGAAATTGTAGAAAAAAATTAAAATCAAGATCAATTGCAATTTTTGACAAAATTCCTTTGCACATTCTGTAGTAAACTAATTGCTCTGGCTTCCCAAAAAAGTTCAAATCGTATAGTACGACATTAAAAAAGTTATCGTCTTTTTAGAGCGTCCGAATATGAATTCGTTTCACCGTAGTTCGCTAATCAGCCTAATTTTATCGATACCCTATAAGTATTTCCTCACCAAAATGTGTGCGAATTATTGTGAACACGTCAATATTTTTAACGTCAAATATAGCCACGCTTTCAATTCTGAACTCGAATAACTGGTTAAAAGTTTTGCAAAACAATTCTTTTCTAATATCGAGATATTCAGAGAGCAAGTTGTATTGTGTTTCCACAATTTTGAAACTCTCGCAACAGTTAACAAGAATTATTTAAGACGTTCTCGAGCGTAATGCTCATCAATGACCGACGAGAACCGGGAGGGAAACGATCAGGATGAAAGGCATGGAGCATGGAGATGTAAAGCTGAAAGGATATCCAGCGTGCCGCGAGGATTTACACGGGATTACAAGTTGATCCGATGGAAAATCTAAACGATGGCTTTAATCCTATCCCGGCGGTCAGTTTAAATTGTTTCTGACAGAGACGCGGGAAACTAGTGACGATTCACGGAAGTGTTTAGCGTCGACCATTTATGGAAGTGCTGATGATTCCTTAGATTTAATAGGAAAATGAAAGGTACTTTTGGATAACCCATTACAATAAATAAATGACAAGAATTAATTAAAAACGTGGTACGTGTTGTGTAAAAGATTAGCTTCAAAGTTTAACCTCAAAAAGATTAACCTCAAAGTTTTATACATACAATAAAGACTGTAATAGCATTTCTTGATCGAAACGTTTTCTAAGAGTTCCATTCTAAAATCGGACATTTCATATGCAACAACCTAATAGCAATTCAAACAGAAACAATTTCAACATTCTAAGAATAGTAACTGTTAAAGAATAAATACGTATTTAGAGGTTACTCACGGTCGAAAATTCCGCGAACCCACGACGGATGTCTCTTCAGGACCAGCAAGCGCCTCCTCGGCGCTGTCGATGTCACAGATAGACTTCGGGGCTAGCGGGTGCTGGTTGGTGTTGTTGCGATTGTTGTTGCTGCTGCGTTTGCGGTTGTTGTTGCTGTTGGTTCTGCGCCTGGTGTTGTGGCAATGGTTGTTGTTGCGACGGCTGTTGCTGATGGTGATTGTGGTTATGATGATGGTTCTGTCGGGTCCTGAGGACCTCGCATCGCTGTTTGTAGAGATCGCGTTCCTGCTGTACTCGTGTCAACTCGATCTTTATCCGCTGCAGCTCGTTCTGCAGGTTCCGGTTTGTCGTCTCGAGGTCGTGACGTTGTTGCAGGCGCTTGCTGCGACAATTCTGAGCGTAGCCCCGGTTCTTCAGGGTCCGTCGCTTCTGCTTCAGACGCACCACCTTCGCAGAACACGACAATCTGTTGTTACGAGTGGATCGATACGTTACCGGCTGCTTTGATCCCCACCGTTCATTCTTCGATTCTACTATCACGATCGATACGGCATATTATTGAACTATGCATAGCTCGGGAGAAAGAGTGCGGCGTTGTTTAAGCATGTTCCGGAGGTATAATGCGAGACAAAGGTACAAGAAATTCGAAATCCATCAATATATTGGTTGATGAAATATTAGTTATATAAACTGATCTTTTATCTAGCGGTTTTGACTACTGAGAAACCCCATCTTTGCATTATCAAGGAATTAGAAGGCGCACCCTTGCAATTCTGGAAACGAGACTCTACCCCTTAAAGCCTATATTAATGAATGAACATATGAATGAACGATAACAATCATTGTTTATCTTGGAATGATCTACAAGAATACAGTGGAACGAACGAGGAGATATGAAAAACCGATAGAAAACATATTTAATTGAACAGATTCTGACAGCTGACAAGATCAGACTCGTACCGATACCACGAAGTAAGAAGAATGCTTCTCGACGCAACAGTCTTCCTACAAATAATAAAATCATTCACATTTACCGTAAACGAAGCATACTTTACGATACGCGTTCGTTATACGGACTGGTCAGACAGTCTGATCAGTATTCGCTGTTTCTACTTGGCTCGAGTATGGCAGTGCTCCTCTCTTATCTAGTACTCCAATGAAATAGTTGGTGATAATTAGACAGCGGATCTTCTTGCAAAATAAACATTTTCTACTGGAGCGATAGAAGAATTTATTGTCTTTCTTAATATGTTTCACTGGTTGATAGTAATATAATTCTTTGACTGTTTTAAATTACACCTACTCATTTTTCTCATGAATGCATCAAATCCGCCGTCTAATGATAATAGAATAGTGTTCGATCGAAAAACATCGAACAGATGTTGTTATCACGCGTAACTGATCACACACACTTTAAATCAGAATAACTTTTTTATCAATGGACCAAACGACTTCAATTTCTCTGTCAGGCTAGAAGAATTATTTTAGTAGATGACGGCTATAACGAATATGTTGAAAAAAAGTAAACATTGATTTTTACAACCTCTTTTTAGCTGAGCCAATAACGTAAATTTCAAAGATGTGTTTTGTAAACTCGTATACATAGATTATGTGTATACGTTCCGAAAATTTCATTGAAATTGGTTAATTGGTTTACGAATTATACACGATCAAAAGTGGGGTAGACCTGGCAGCTTTAGGCCGAAAATCATAAAAAATTGCAATTTTTGATCGTGATAATTTGTACGAGTTTATAAAACACATCTTTGAAATTTTCGTTATTACTGTTATTTTTCACAATTCCGATCAAATGCATTTTTTCAACATATTTATTAGACGTCATTTACTAAACTAGTTCTTGTAGCCTTACAGAGAAGTTGAAATCGTTTGTGGTTCATTCATAAAAAAGTTATTCTGATTTAAAGTGTGTGTGACCAATAAAGCGCGTAACTGTGTATGTATATCGGTGGGACAGGTGAAAGAGGAGGCGAGAGCACGTTCAGGTTTCGGGCGAGTCGAATCTTGCCGGACGACGTCAGATCGAGAGAATTCGCTCTCAACAGAAAAGAAGGGGAAATTACCTCTACGGAAGTGGCGTTAAAAAGACAAGAGACCTGACTCACCTCTTCCCGCGGGCAACCATGGAGGCGTTTGTTTAGTTCGCGCACGGAAAGGGACATGAGCAGCTCGTCGTTCATGAGTTCTTCCTGGGGGTTGTTACTGCCGCAATTCGAATAGAGGCCGTTGCCTGTCCTGTGCGCGGGACTAGGTCCTCCGGCACCGCAAGAACTCACTGAACAAACGCTCATCGGTCTTCCCGGTTGCATCGGTATCCCCTGCATGCTGTCGTCCATCCCAGACATTCCACTTCCGCCCGCGGGAAGCATCCCGCCGCCTGCACCCGCGCCCCCATAGTACTCTATGTGACCCGCCACCGTGATGTATCCACCTGCGACAATAATATTTGTCGTCCTCGAATTCTCTTTCCTGTACCCCTACATCTGCGGTTGCAAGGGAAAAAACGTCGCGTGTCACTATTTCAAAAGATTTCAGTTTACTTAGTTTTTTTTTCAAAAAAGTCATTAATCAATTAGCGAAGTAATAAAAAGTGAATGTGTGTGACAAGCGGCGTTCTTCCCGAGAAACGCAAACATATTCCCGCGAAACTCACGGCCGGTCACGCATGTCAACCTATCCATCCCGGACTACAGTAAATCCTCTATAGACGCGGCAGCCTCGGGGGGATTTGGTCGCATCTATCGCATAGGGTAGCTATTTTTTATATCCAAAGGCCGAGCCGAAGGATAGCGCGTGTAAATAGAGACCACGCGCGGGTCTCCCTTCGGCGGTCGATCGCGCTACAAAGAAATTAAGGTATGTATTAGGGTGTTTGAATTGGGGTTTTATGATACTCGATGTATCATTCTCAGGTATGGAATAGCATTAGTACAATACAACAATTGCCCGTTTAGCACCGTTGTTTACACTGCACTAACTTGGGGGGGGGGGGATATTCTTGCTCGCATCTATCGTATAGAAATTGTTGCACCTATAGAGGATTTACTGTAAATGTTTTTATCGTTCCAGATATTCACGCTTATCGCGTACAACACATCCTACTTGTTCAGTGACCTGCCGCTAACTAAATTAGCTGACTAACGAATGCTAATTTGACCGTTCTCTGAAACCTTATCGACCCAGTGACGTTTCTATCATTCTAACCCCAATTCCTAGCTTTACTTGTTTACACGATTCACAAAACCGCGGTGATCGCGCAACGGCGGTACTAGCGAGCGTGTGAATGGTCCACCCTTCCGACCGGAAGGATCACGATCGCCTGATGCAACATGACGAATTTATTATTGTATTGTGAATATATGTACACTCCGCGACAAAACGATAAGGCACCTCTAGATTTCTAATGTTTCTCAATACCAATTGTGTACAATGATTTTGTATATATGTATACAGATCTATATACAAAATATTTGTACATATATCATTGGTATCGAGACTATTGAAAAACATTAGAAATCTAGAGGTGTCTTATCGTTTTGTCGCGGAGTGTATAATGTAAATGAAAATCCTGAGGTGGTAGACAAATTTTGCGGCCAGATTTGAGATCAGCGTGACGAAGTCTAGAGGAAATGATGTAAAGTACGTCAAGAAAAAAAGCTATGCGGACATGGCATTGGGTAAGCCACAATTTTCAAAAACAATTTTAGAAAACGTTCGTAAAAAACATTGATTTTGACACGGAATTGATCGGTTTGTCTCACTGTGCGACGTACATATCTCTGTCGGAAGGTTTAATCGAGAGCGACGCAAGGTGCTCGGGAGGATCAGAGAAAGAGCGCGTCCCACCGCGAAACAATTGAAAACCCTGAGCGCAGCACTCACCAGGGTGCCCTCTACTGTGACGCTGCAGGTGGTGCAATTGGTCCTGAAACTGTGGATGGTTAGGGGTGGAGGGCCAAGCCTCGTGATGATGTTCCGGCGTTTGATCCTGCGGACAATGAGGCCTGAGATCGAGCGGTTCCTGCCTGAGGGACTGCGTCAGCCAGCTCATGCCACCGTTCCCTGGATGCATGTCGTCCTGCACCAACGAGCCCGGCTGTTGTAGCTGCAGGAGAAGACCTCTTTCCCGTGGATCCCGTTCGCCGCGATGCAAATGCAACGGCGGCGGCGAGGCGGACACCGGAGGCGTGTCCGGCGGAGTCCCGGGATGCGACAAGGTCGTTAGGTGAGACGTTGCACCAGGAGGTGCCTTCACCAGGACTCCGTGTGGCACCTGAATATGCGGCTGTCCGTAAAGCGGATGGGGCTGCTCGAGCTCGTGCGCCGGCGGCGTCAATGGCGCCAGAGCCAGACCTTGCGCTTGCACCTGTGCAGGCAACTGCACCACGCTACCGTTCACCATCATTGGAGAGCTTATTCGTACCTGCGCACACAACGAAACACCACGATTCAGAAGTTTTCTTTTCACCCAAAAACATATTTCTACGCACTTTGCGCGAGTCAAACTTACAAGGTAACGTATTCAGGTTGCACAAGCTGATTTTGATGAAACTTGTGCGAGGGGGATAGTTCCTAGAAAAATATGTAACATACATGTATATCTTTTTTATCGGCCATCGTTCGTGAGAACCGGCGGAAACAACCTTCACATATTCGGGGCGAGGAACACGCTTTACTTCCCGGAGATGTATGTCGAAATATTTTCTAGGACCTATCTCTCTCACACAAGTTTCATCGGAATCGCATCTAGCGACGGCTACTCTGATAAATGAAATTCTATCCCTTGTCTAGCGGCTGATGTTATGATAATAGTATTTGAATAAATAGGGAACTCTACGTGTGTGCTGACCAAAATTCAGCAAAGCATCTATTAAACCCCCTCTGGATGAACACGAAGTGTGCGTTGATTTTTACGATTCGGGAATTGTAGAAGACTCGGCAAGTAACACATTTCGAATTTGATTGGTTGCCGATTCTCGTCGTCTACCACTGATTTTTAACGATCACGTAAGTGTGGAACGTGCGCGAGGTTAAACATGCAACTAGTGATGTCCCCGGGTAATTTTCATTCATAAAGCTGCAATCGCATGTATCGATCTGTAAAATCCGCCGGCTCGCGCGCGCAACAACGTTGTTTATAGCGACGGAGCTATTATAAAAAGCACATTTCAAGGGAAATTAAAAGTGTCCCGGCGATACGTCAACGTCGCCCCGCTATTTATGCATTTATTATTTGCCGGACTACGTTCAGCTGCGTCTACATTTTTATCCGCGCAAATACCTCATGTGTACAATGCAAACGGCGCACGTGACTCCATTTACACGCGCGATACAAGCGTCGGCGAAAATGATCAGTGCACACAGCAGATAATCACGCGCGTGAATAAAGTCGTCATTCCCGTGCTCGCACAGCTACGTGCGGAACAGTCAACGTATGAATGACTTTGGAAACAGTGTACTCGTCACGTATACAAATTTGTGGTTCAATCGCGGAGCGAAATACTCGAGATTGTTGTTTTGACTCGTGTAATTGTTGTTTTAGTCCGACATACGTGAAACGAAACAACTTTATCGTGCCAACACTGTTTCTTCGGATTTATGTTTTCAGTAGGAAACCGTCTTACAAGAGTCTGTAGTACACTTTCGTGTCTGTGTAGAAAAATTAGGTATAATTTCAAGTAAAAAAGATCTTTTTTGCGATCGAGCAAAATAAGAATTCGTACGCGGCAAACTGAAATGTCCATTAAGCTTTTACTTTGCTTCGAATCGAATGAAATGACTGAGCTCTCTACGCGGAAACTACGAAGCAAGTTTAAATAGACCGATCACATTTTTCGGTGGAAAATTTGGCGATCATTTATCGTTCCACGCCGTGATAGAAAAAATGGAAAGCCTGCTGGAACAGCTTCCAACTTTCAACTCAAAACCGAATACTTTCAATGAATCGCGATTTGGACACGGAACTACGTGCACATCCATACGCGGCAAACTGAAATTTCCATCAAGCAAGCTTTTACTTTGCTTCGAACCCAATTAAATGTTTGAGCTTTCTGAAACTACGAAATAAGTTTAGATAGAAAGACTTGGCGATCATTTATCATTCGACGCAGTGATAGAAAAAATGAAAAGCCTGCTGCAACAGCTCTTCCGACTCGACTCTCCTCACCGAAAACGAAAACCGAATACCTTCGACGAGTCGTCGAAGCAAACGAAACAATCGCACTTGTTAAACCGCGAAACTTTTCTGTGGGGAGAGATAAAGGGACTAGAGTTCTTGAAAGTAAGAGGAGCGAGAGGAAATAAAACCGAACATGAAAACGAGACCGTTGTAATTGTAAATTCTGTGGATACGATGAGAAACGGCGCACGTCACAATTTCAAAAAATTCGAGTTTATGCATTAATTGAGCTTTATATTAGGTCGGAAAGAAAGTTCTCACGGTTTTTGTTATTTTGATTTTATAATAAAAACCGCAAGAACATTCTTTCCAACCTAATAGTGTAGGATTTGCGTGTTTACCAGAAAAAAGTCGTGAAAACAAATTCGAAAGGCTTAAAAAATGCAATTTAGAATTTTAAAAAACCTCTCGAAAGTGAAAATAGATGACGTGCGACGTTCTTCCTGACGACCACAGAATTAACCCTCGGACAGCGGGAGTTGGGTTCATTTTATCCCGGAGTAACGAACGTATCCGATCGGAATTGGAATTGTTTCCCTATATCGATTAGAATAAGAGAATAGAACGTTCATCTGAAAGCGGCAGAGAGAAGAAAAAATAGATCGAACAATGACCGTCATGAATAATGAAAATCGTCGGGCGTCCGAGGGTTAATCATCTGTAGAGAAGAACGGAGACCACTAACCTCCCGTTTGACGTCGGCGGGATCGAGATGATCGAGAACAAACTCCTGTACGTATTCCCTTGCGAGATGGTCCTCGGCTTCCATCTTAACCTCGTCGACCTCTACCTCCACCTCCTGCGCCTCCACCTCCTCTACCGTATCGGTTGCGGCCGCATACGGGTGCGTCTTCTGGCTGCCACCGCCGCCTCCACCCCCGTCGTCCTCGCCACCTCCTCGACAACTCGTCACCGTTTGTTGCGTCGTGACCACCTTTCTGCTCGACTCCGCCTAACGACCCGAAGCCTCCACTCGTAGTCGCTCTCTTTATCTTTCTCTTTCTTCCTCTAGCTCTCGTTGTCTCTCTCTCTCTCTCTCTCTCTCTCCGTGAACGTGACACCGATTACGGCACGCCACGTGAGCAGAACGATCGATTTTTCACCTGGCGGAATCACTGATCCTTGATACGATCGCTTCTCACAACGAGAAAAACCACGACTACCCTCGTCCCAAACCTGTTTCCCCGGATTAAAGGCTCGTCCACTTTATCGGGAAAGTTATTCGTGTCCAAGTAGCGTCAGTGAATCACTGGAAAATCATAATAGCACCCTTTTACGAACGAAAATCACTGTCGGGATCGTTTCCGAAGGTCTCTACCGTTAGGACGCGTTACCGGCCATCCACTGGCAACACTATCACCCGCATAACACTTCTCCTCTCGGTTCCCGCCAAAAATAGCAATCCTGGAGCCGACTCGAGAGGTCCGAGGACCCGTGGCTGGTTAAAGTGGTAACCGTAGGACACAGAGAGCGGCGTCACGCAGAACCAAAATGGTACCGGCGCGGCCGAAATCCGTAGGCCGCGGTTTCTTGCGCGCACACGAGCGTATGCGTGGGCACGGCCGACGGAAAAGGGAAAAAGAAGACGCGTGGTAAGCAGCGCCGAATACGTCGTCCGAGTGGTGACTGGTCCGACGAGTGCGGCAGAGAGTGGCTCTGCGCGCAGGACTTGGTGACGTCGCCGATGGGCGTGGCCGAGCTTACTCGACCCTCGCGAACGACACGGCGATTGGCCCGCGAACCAAGAGGTCGCCATTTGCACACTCCTCTTGTGCCCCACCATCAACGCCACCTTGTCACTCCCGACACGGATCCCGTTCCTCCACGGAGGCACCATTAATTTCTAAAGTGATTATTATAATTTTTCAGCGGGCCGCGATGCTCCTATCCGACGTCCTCCCCCCTCCCCTATCCACGACACCTAACCCCCTCCACGTCAGCCCCTCCCACAATCCTTCTCCGCGTCTCTCTTTCTTCGGGATTTCAATTTACCCCCTGTTCGGTGTAGGGGTGACCCGTTATCGCGCGACCGCGATCTCGAATCGGTGTGCGGTGTACGATTCTCGATGAACCACCAGAAACAGCTTATGCGATACCGGAACCCACTGTACACGGTGTCACGAAATTATACGTCGCGGACATCACATTGCGCGATTCTACATCCTCGATTTATTGGTCGGAAATGACGTACGAGGGTGGATCAATAGTACCTATGTTAGGAATGAAGACGCAAGTTTCTCACAAGTATTTTTATTTTTATTCTTCGACGTAATCGACCTTCCCAAAGTTCCTGCCGTATTTTTTAAACCCTGAATCGTTAGACGGTGCTTGTTATTTCAGCATTTAATTCATTTAGTATTGATATCCTTTTCCTTGAAATATCTCAAAACAAGAAATACATACTTATATGTATGACTTAGACGGCTTTCATAATTATGGGCACAAATACGATAAAATGTTGTATTTGCGGCCAATAATTACGTGCACGAAATTGCATCGGCTGCACGAATTTCGTTTCTGTAGAAATGACAAGGCATTGGCAGAGCGCGTGCACAGGAGATGCAAGCGATGGCGCGAATCACAAACTCCCATCTAAATAGGTTTCCGCAAATGTCTACGAATCTACCCCTACTTAGCAGTCTATATTCTGTACCCATTTCTCGGATGGCACGACTTTAAAATGCTTCATGAATATCAAATTTTCGTTCTCTCGCCACGAGAGAGCCTCCCCCGCGTCTCTCTTTCTTCGGGATTTCAATTTACCCCCTGTTCGGTGTAGGGGTGACCCGTTATCGCGCGACCGCGATCTCGAATCGGTGTGCGGTGTACGATTCTCGATGAACCACCAGAAACAGCTTATGCGATACCGGAACCCACTGTACACGGTGTCACGAAATTATACGTCGCGGACATCACATTGCGCGATTCTACATCCTCGATTTATTGGTCGGAAATGACGTACGAGGGTGGATCAATAGTACCTATGTTAGGAATGAAGACGCAAGTTTCTCACAAGTATTTTTATTTTTATTCTTCGACGTAATCGACCTTCCCAAAGTTCCTGCCGTATTTTTTAAACCCTGAATCGTTAGACGGTGCTTGTTATTTCAGCATTTAATTCATTTAGTATTGATATCCTTTTCCTTGAAATATCTCAAAACAAGAAATACATACTTATATGTATGACTTAGACGGCTTTCATAATTATGGGCACAAATACGATAAAATGTTGTATTTGCGGCCAATAATTACGTGCACGAAATTGCATCGGCTGCACGAATTTCGTTTCTGTAGAAATGACAAGGCATTGGCAGAGCGCGTGCACAGGAGATGCAAGCGATGGCGCGAATCACAAACTCCCATCTAAATAGGTTTCCGCAAATGTCTACGAATCTACCCCTACTTAGCAGTCTATATTCTGTACCCATTTCTCGGATGGCACGACTTTAAAATGCTTCATGAATATCAAATTTTCGTTCTCTCGCCACGAGAGAGCCTCCCCCGCGTCCTCTCTCTCTCCTTCCCGTCTGTCTCCCCCTACCAGTCTTTTTTTTCCCTTTATTTCCCGTTACCACCCGTTCGCATCCCTTGGTGACAAAATTTGTTGCGCGTGCAAACGATGTGCCTTTTAAAAGTTTTTATAAGCGCTCCTCTCCGCCGTTATTAAATCAAAAAATTCATCGCGCGAGAAATGAACAGCTACGTTCCGCATTAATTAAGTTGTTACGGCGGCATTACCGGCGAAAAGAGAAATTAACAACGATCGTTTTAATTATAATTAGACCGCGGATGTTTACGGAATTTTCAACTTTTGTAGACAAATTTTCCGGGAAAGTGGAATATAAATGCATAAAGATCTAATTATAATCTACAAGAGACTCTCACAAGGACGAACGTGATTGTCTGTTAGTTGAATAAAAAACAGATTAATTAATCGAGTTAATCGAGCAGTTTCTGCATAAGTATTTCCGAGACTGAGAGTTGAATGTAGTCAGCAAAGCAAAAGCGCAAGTTTGCATAGTAACAACTGGATGATTCTACTGATTATATAATTTTAAAACGTTTTCCGCAGAAATCTATATGAGCAAACGCTTTAATTAGTTCAGGCTGCGCTGTGTTGCAACCGTATCGCGGCACGGATTTCGCAATTCCCGATTCAATTACTGCCGCGTGCCCCGCGTCTGAAAAAACCGCGAATTTTTCTTCCGACGTCACGCGCGTGTAATTTGTCATTGAAACGTAATCGAACGACGCGACGCGCACAGAGAGACATGTGTGCCAATTAAGGGGGCATTCTAGTCTAGACCATTCGCAAAATTTATTCTTTGTTTGTTGCATTTTCTGAAAGTAAACAGGACCTTCTTGAACACACAGACTTAAACGTGTTTTTCTTGAAACAATGTTTTTTTACGTTTTTTTTTACGATTCACTTCAAATTGGACGTACATCTTCAATGGATCTGCAGTTATCGTCTGAAACAGAATTATAGAAAAGAAAAATTGTTCTTATTTTTTTTAAGCTCGCTAAACATGAAGAACAGCTAAGAAAATCGATATTCAAAATTCAAAGGGCCGCCATTTTGCAAATTTTCAATTTTTCATTCTGGTTCACACTATAATCACAATCATACTAATCAAAAATCCTTCCGATTTTTTCATTTCAGATAAGCAGAATGATCGGAATCGTGTCGGCCAGTTTTTTTAAACGAACCTCGTTCAACGACATGTAAAACTCCGTCAGTTTTGATCATTTTCACTTTAAAAAAATGGTGAACATTCGTAGAATATAAATAAATATGTATGCAAAATGCCGACATTAAGAAACTTCCAGCTTCTTTGTAAAAAATTTCCTAAAACGACTAGAAAAATGAAAGCCTAGGGACGTACGCGCGCATAGGAGAGGAGAGATTATTTCATATCTTCTCCGGCAAGCAAGAAGGAAAGGAATGAAGCTCTTTAAGGTCTATCCTTACTTTAATCCGGCGAGCCAAGGTGACAGGACCGACAAAATTTTGTTGGTCTAGACCGGCAAGTGTCGCGAAGACCTGAAATAGAACGGTGAGCGACGACGATAGGATTGGCCATTTTGTTGAGCGAAGGAATTCGTCGACGCTGCACTTCGACATCCTCTCTGTCCGCCGACGCTTTCTTTTCGCTCGCTCTTCAACGTTCGACCTGCACTCGATACGTCCTGCTCGGTTTCTCGGCATAAGTCCGAAAAATTTTCCACTGGCCCGTGAGCCTCGCGATCGACGTGGTACGCGTATCGATTGTATCAATTAAAGTCGATCGTTCAAATAATCTTTTGCTTCTTTCGACGACAGAAATTTGGTTTCATTTACAGTCATTTCCATTGCCTGCGGATGTCCATGCAATTTTATAGTTTTGTAGACAAACTTTCAGGAAGTGGGACCAAATGAAATCATATTTTTATTGTTAGCACATTACCGACCGGTGATTATTGCATAATTTTGGAAAATGTATGGTACACACTTTTGGCTAAACACTTTTTAATGGAACTTTCGATAGCAGCAGCAATTTTCAGTGTGAACTATCAAGTCACCCTCAATAACGTCGTCTAATAGTTTCATTTAAGATTGCAATGTAAAAGAAAATTTCTATGCTTTCTTTTGGTACAGCACAATTATTGAAAATCCTATTAATAGTCTTCCAGTAGGTAAAGTGTTAATAGCATTTGTAGATCCAAAATAAATACAAATCCTATTAAAATCTGTCGGATTTGATACCGCAGCATTTTTTGAAAATTTTTCTAAGCCACAAATGCATAAAATACAGTATAACCCTGACATGAAATGAAGATTCCAAAACAAAATGGAACTATTCCAAGCATAATCGAACTGTGCTGCAACTTCGATGATGTTTTTAATAGAGAAAATAAAATAGTTCCGCGGACACGAGGCGCAATCAGTGATTCTCGGTACTGAAGATCGCTTGACATTCGACTTAGACAGCGGATTCGATACACTTATGACAAAAATGAGTAAGTTTCATTTCAAATATTATAGTGTACGCGTTAGACGAACTTAAAAACACTGTTGTATTCATTTCAATCCGCTAAACATATTAAGAAGGAAAATCAAATTTCTATTTCACTCCAGTTCGTTACAGTTATGGCGCCGTCTATTCATAATTATAAGCACATGTTGTTTGTAAATCTAAGTAAGTTGTATACATGTACAAAGTTTCAAAGAACAAATTATTTACACATTGGTTAGTAAGCTAATCCTAACGTCTTAATTTTGGGAAAAGTTCTTCGTTTTTAAAAGGCGCGCGAATACTTTGTACACGTGTGTATGCGCTTGATTCTAGATTGGAAGAACGCGTACACGTTCTGCGCAACGCGTGCCAAAGATTTATCGACAACAATAACTGCACACCAGGGATGCAACAAGTGTGCATCATCAACATCTTTTTCTTAATGAACTTGACATTGTAGACGGGCAGATAAACATCGAACGATGTCACACGGTTTGCGAGGATCAATGAAGTTTCTTTACGAAGAGATGAAATCAAATTAGTGGACGTCACATCCGGTTGTTAGCATACTTTTATCGCCGCGAGATCTGGAAGGCTGACCCATGGAATTTAGCGGAGACGGACAACAAACTTTTACCGCGAGATTTACGGCAAGCAATTGCATTCGAAAACCAAACAGGGGAGTTCCAGTTTCCTTCTATTTCTCTTTCTCTCTTGTCCTCCGGGTAAGTCTCGGTCACCGCGAACGAATCCATCGGACCGTTTCCTCGATCTTTAACTCGAATGCCAATCTCGGTCATTTATCCATCTCCCGGGGACTCGAGTCGTTCATCGAACGACTCCAAATCACCGATATATCCAGAACTTTGTCCCGTTATCCTTCCTCCCCGCCGGAATCTGTCCATTTCCACGCTCCTCTTCACGCAGTAAAAAAAAAGGACCGGAAGAGAGAGAGAGAGAGAGAGAGAGAGAGAGAGAGAGAGAGAGAGAGAGATAGACAGAGTAAATAAAATCCTCGACACGAGGCACTGATCGTCGAATCAAAGAGAGGCGAGCAAGATCATACCCTTTCCAACGACCGGTTCGATAACCTTGCCTATCGGGAAAAGTTCGACTGATCGTCACAGTGTATCTTCTCCTCTGATTATAATTTTTACATCGGTTCAAGTTCATCGATTATATCAGTTCAACGATTATTGTGCTCAACGTGAAAGAATTTCCGTAAAAGACACGATCAATTATGGAGAACCGCTTGCTTTTATCCGATGGATCGAGTAGTATCGGAAATGATGTACAAAACTGGCCAGACAGCCTTGCCAAGATTGCACGGTACTACTGCGAAATGTCCGAGGATTTTAATATGGGATATAAAACTCCTGTCCGGCCCCTTCTTCCTCGGAAAATTGAATAAAATGAAACACGGTTTCCGGTATTAAGTCGGAGCTGTTTTAACTGGAGAATTAAACATTTCTTACCAGCTACAAGAATTTCGTTGTGTATGATGTGTTTTTGTTTTATGGATACGAGATTGATGCAAGACCTCGTACGATACTTGTAATAACTGATTAGTAGACTGCGGATCTTTATGCATTTACGGCGTATAAAAATCTTCAAACAATGCTAGAGTATTAAATTCAACGTAATTTAGTGCGATTTATTTATTTCGTATCTACAAATGCTGTTACTAATGAAAATAGAGTTTTATTTGGTTCCACTTTCTTAAAATTTGTCTACAAAAATTGAAAATTGCATAAACATCCGCAATCTACTGATTAGATAGCAACATATTTAATAATGTAAACAGTATTGCGAATAGTGATACCTGAAATACATATCATTTTTTAATGTGATGACTAGATGTGGATCTTTAAAATTCAGAAGGGTAGAATATAGAATTCAACAAAATTTAGTACAATTTTTTCATTTATTTCAGATCTGCAGAGGCTACTACCACTAGGAATAAGATTCTACTTTATTGCACTTTCTTCAAATTCGCCTAGAAAAAAATGAAAATTCCATCAACATTCGCAGTCTAGTAATAACATGTTTATACAGGAGCTTGTTCATTCCCATGGGAGGTAACAGAATTGACAATTAGACCGGGGATTTTTGCGTTCGTGATAAAGAGTGACGCCAAAGAAAGAGACACCGGGAACAAAGAAGAAGAAGATTGGAAGACGAATCCGTAATTATCTCGTGTACGACATCAACGTGAGCACACTTTACAGCGATGCTTCAACATCCACTGAATTCAAGATAGCCGCAGATGACGCAATTATGACACACACGTACACAGAGACACACGGTTAAGAAGAATGTGTGCAGTACATCGCCAAATGTTGAGATTCTTTGAACTTTAACCTTCCGCGACCTCGATCCGGTTTACACGTGTAGAATGGAGACACTTGTGTAAATAATACATGAATAACAAACTTCCCGGATCGTTCAACGAAACGAAAGATATGTTAACCTCGATTTCCCTTAAAAATTGAATTTATCGATGATCATCCGTTGTTCCACAGAGAAAACACCGGACTGTTCTCTTCCCTTGAACGCGAGACGAGTCGAGTTCGAATCCCGTCGGCGAGGCCACGGCGGCCATGGACGGTCACGAGGCGTTAATCTATCCGGATGCAAATTAAAAGTCATCAGCCGCGGCTCCACGGCCCTAAGGAGGTTAAGTTTATGAACGCGTTTCTGCATGAGACTAAGACCACGAGAGGAGCAAGAGTAAAGGTGGCTGGCACCGGAGGGTGAAGGAGGAACGAGGGAGAGTGCTGAGCCAGCATAGCCGGCTTGCCAGCCTGCACATCGATACCAACCAGTCAGCCAGCAAGCCAACCTACCAATGAACCCACCTACAGTCGATAGAAACGTTTTTTCTCCGATATAGAAGCGTTACATATGCGATAATTTCCGGAAAATTGAAAACACTCCGACATGCACGCTCGTTCACTCACCGCGTTTTATTCATTAGCGAGCTAGCGGGTGGACAAACATTTACTAGACATTTGTTCGGTGCCATTTCATCGAATCAACTACGAAATCTGGCACAAGATTTCAGGTTTTTGCAACGAACGGGGTGGCCAGAACGGTATTGCAATGTTTACAGGGGAAAGAGGATTAAGATCACTTATTCAAATTTCGATGCAGACGATTTTTGGTTATTAAAAAAGCTATGTGTAGATGAACGTAGAATGTAGAGGAACGTGTAAAACAAATCTGACCAAAACATTATGTTTTCGAAATTTTCATTGTTATAGAGCTGCGTCCGTAATCATCACAGAATTTCTCAGCCTCTTTTTTCCAATATTTATTCAAATAGTTAGAGGTAAATGTTGTAAAGTGGCGCGAATAACTTTGTAATCTTCTTGATGAAATGGTTGGTCGGAGTTTCCGAACCTTGAACGTAATGGAAGAACTCTGGGCGGAGACAGTAGTCTCCGGTACGATTGATCTTACAGTGAAAGCGACGTGCATAGGTCAGACGTGCCTCGTAAAACAGGTCCAGTGTCATGCGTGGATATTTTCACTTATTTCATCTCGCTCCGTAAGAAAGATCGCGATGTTTTACAGATTTCTACATAGAAATTAGATAGGATAATAAACAGCTGATCTTTATGCAAAATAAAAATGTTCTATGTGAATTTCAATAAACGTTGATACGTTTAGTAAGTTGAAAATAATATAAAACAGTATTTTTAAATTCTTCTAATGTTTCTACTGTTTTACATTGCACCTACTTCATTTTTCTCATAAATGCATAAAATTCGCTGTCTAATGATAACGAGTGGAATAAAAATTTATTTCCTTCCGTAACAGGTTTAATAGGTCAAAAATAATATATAACAGTATTTTTAAATTCTTCTAATGTTTGTATTGTTTTAAATTGCACCCACTCAATTTGTTATAAATGCATAAAATTCGCTGTCTAATGATAAACATTACTATCTCTACGGACTACAGTTGAAAACAGTGATGAACAAATTCCTGTTGATTAGTGTTGGCTACCGTTGGCCACGATAATTAACGCAAGCCTGCGGAACGAAGCAGTCCACGAACAGACAGAGCAAATAAAACCGGCAAGAATGATATCCGAATCGTTCGTAAACCACTACACAGAAGATCTACGCTAATATCAAACTCCAAAGAATCCAGGGATCCACTCGTGATGTATTTCGAGCATCCTGAAACAAACTGATCCGCGGTGATCGAGCGGGTTGCTTGCAGTATTCGGGAAGGGGGATGGTATCCCCTGATTCATTCATAACAGAGACAAGAGCCGGAAGAGGGGTGGATTGAAACGTATACGGGACGCTGTACAACTATAAACACGGGCGACACACCAAACCCACACCTTCCGTGAATCATTATTCTGTAAATTGCCTCGTAGGAATCGTGTTTGACATTGCGCTATCCTTCTATCCAATCGTGTAAAAATATCTCGGAAAAGCAACATTTTCGAACTCGATTTTCTCGAAAGCTCCGAATGAAAATTTATATTTTTTCGTGAGGACGTCGCGCCTGCTTGTTAAGGGTGTATAGAAATGATATCAAAGAAAGGTGCAGTGAAATTCATTTTGACCTCGAATTTCAACTATTTCAAGGTGAAAAGGTCAACAATTTTTTTTCTATTGCGTCGTATTCTATTCGTTCGCACGGATAAAAAGTGCAAAAGAAATCATGGGGGTCAAAACTGAATCGGTCTCTTGAAAAATTATGTGTCAAAGTCTTTTAATCATCGAACTGATTCTATTCATATTTGATTTTCACGTTCGAGTGAAATAAATAGAAATTAATAAATTTTTAGTAAAGCCGTTGCAAATCATTTCTTTGCGCATGAAGTATATCAAAAAATACGATAATGAATAAAATCGGACTATTAATGAATATTCTTTTGCATTTATCATCCTTGTGATGAGCAGAATAAAACGTAAGGGTGTACAATTTATACACCCTGTATATGTTATTCGGCCGTATATATTTATTACCAGAAACCATCAGAGTAAACTCATGAATGATACAAACAAAGATAAAACTCACTCGCCACGGTTTAAATAAATTGATAAATTGATTCAACATAGTTTCAAGCAAGGTAGACGATAAAAATAACGAGAACGGGAAAGATAAGAAGAAATGGAGAGAGAACAACATTAAAAAGACAGAGAGAAAGTCGATCGGAGAAATGGAGAGAGAGAGAGAGAGAGAGAGAGAGAGAAAGAGGGTGAAAAGTTGTCAGTGAAAAGGGACGAAGAACGTTCAGCAGGATAATCCTTGGAGTCATTTGTCTGCCGGCTGTTGAGACGCTCATTTGTTCGCGGCGCGATGACAGATGACAATGAAGTAGAGATCGTGCCACGGTCATAGAGCATGGGATGCCGTAGGTGGGGGTTGAGCGGGGGTGGAAAAGGCAGCGAGAGCACCCCTGCTCCGTCAGGGCGCAGATCTGTTTGCCGTTCGTGCCTCAATTATTCTCGGATCATCGCTGTGTATCGGGCCGAGGAACAATCGAATCGCGGTATTTGTGTCGCCGTGATTAAAAACATAATGTTCCGTTTCGCCACCGGGCGGAAAATGGTGAAACGAGCGCGCACCTACTCTGGCCGCCTGCGGATTCCACTTTCACGGTTCCAGATTTATTTCGAAGTCTACCACCGATATTCCCACTTCTCCGGCGCTCGATTTTTATTAGAGATCACGGTTTTCGACGTGTATTAAGGATACACGTGTTCACGTGTACTAGTAATATGTATATGTTTTAATCCGTACACTTCTTTATACACGGATACACTCAACTAGCAGAAACTTAACAACAATAAGAATGTTTCTAGCAGTATTGCGGATGATCAAACCACGGCTCGTCGAACGCAAGAAATGAATTTATCGAGGGAAACGAGCAGATCAAGTTAAACGAAGAAGCAACATATACGGAACGCGAGGGGGATGAAACCAGACACTGGTGCATTTAGCGATTTCCGGTCCGCGCCGGAAGTTCCGTCATATTTGTCACCACGCTGTTATTAATGGGAAGTTTTTATTGTTTCAGCGAAGCTAAGGGAAGCGAACGAAGAAGAGCTCCCGAAGAACTATCGTTTCTCGTCCCCGGCTATTAAATTTAATAGCCAATATCTCCCCTATTGCTAGCACGTTTTATGTCTTCTATCTGTTCGTGATTCTTCCGAGATAAACAAACATCGGTTCGTTTGATTATAACAACACTCTGCTGCTAACTCGAAGAATGCTGCTGGACGAATATTTTTTTAACACGTATTTATTTTAACTTGGAAACTAGACATTTTTCTTCAGACCTAGAATATTTCCATTCCCTACGATTTTTTATCATACTCGTACAATATCTAAAAGGTTATATATTTATTTCAAATCCACAAAAGCTACTACCACTGGAAGTAATATTTTATTTGAGTCCCCTTCTTAAAAATCGTCTGGAAAAAGTGCAAATTCGATAAACTTCCGCAGTCCATTGATTAGATACCAATACGTTTAATAATGTAAACAATATTTTGAATAATGGTACAGCGCCATTCGAGTGCTAAGGGTTACGGAGGTAGACTCTCGTTTCTCAATGAAACAAAGATGGAGTTTTTTTTCACTATTGATAAAAGATCAATCTAGGCTATTTTTTATCCACTTTATTAGTCCACGCGAGTCCATTCTACTTACAGGTACGTGTGACGAGGGTGGGGATTAATCGAGACCCCGAACGTTTCCCCGGTAAAAATCATGCCGACGACAGATGCAAAAATAACCGTGCCTTGATAGATAAATACGAAATGGCGTCAGCATGCACGCGTTCCATGCGTGCTACCGTCACCGCTCGAATATATCGCGCCGTTGTAAAACAACTCACGGCAATCGGAGCAGCGGAAAGGTCGTAATAACATCCCCCTACAAGAAGACACCGTGCAGGCGAAGCACGAAGAAATCACTCGGGAGCGGGTGCAGCGTTTCAAGAGACGGGTCGCAGTTCCTGGTAACGATTTATTAATAACCGATGCAATACGCGAGCTACCGTCACTTCGTGCGCTGACTACGGGGACTTACTGATTGCGCCTAACACAGCGTGGATCGCATCGTATCGCATCGCATCGCATCGAATCCGTTCGTGACTTCAAATCATCGGCCTTCGACAACCATAGACCAACTGTATAACTTCGCCGATCTATTTTTCCCCTGGTGAAGGATGTCGCGATGATAACAGTCGCCGGTGACGAACTTCGCTGATAAGCCGAATATCAAGGCGCGAAACGTCGGAAGATTATGCACGCAGATGTTTCAGTTACGTGCGTACAACAGGCAAGAATAATAAAAATATTAATTCTAATATCATTTTTCCTCCCGACGTAATTTTAACGGAGTCGAGTTTCATCGAATAATGCAAAAGCTCGTCGGAAGTTTCGTTTACACGAGTATAATATGGGTAAGAATAATGAAAGTAAATTGTAGACATGCATCTATTCGTGAAAAATTGATTTGTTTGCAAACGAGTTTCAGTTACGGGCAAGAATAGTCGAAATAAATCACAGACACGCATCGATCGATGAAGAATGAATTTCTTCAAGACGATTCCACGCGGTTCGCACGACATAACTCGTGATATAATTTTGATGGGATCGATCGAGTAATGCGAAAGCTGGTGAGAAACTGAGACCGCGAAGTGTCGGAAGTACACATCATATTATGCGTCGTAGACTTTAACATAAAAGCCGAACAAAACCGAGTCCAGTCGCCGCCGCCGCGCCGTCACGTAACGCGAAACCGCGGCGTGATCCGCGAGGTGGATTCGCGAGGAAAAGGAAGAGACGGCGAAAGAAGTTTCGGTGTCGGGTCGCATCTGGCATCTGCAATCAACACTCGCTTGGTTCCAGTGACGTCACGTCCGGCCATCTGCCGAATAAGCAGAAACCGCGTAACCGGACTCTATCTGCGGGAAACGATTTCGAAAAAGAAGAAGAGCTGCCGACGCGAAGCACGTGTCCCGCGGAAGGGATATCGGAGGTGTGGCGAGATTCCGTGATTCCATCGATTCACCGTTAGCCCGACTGAATTACGCTATAATTTAATGTCGTGGTTCGTGATCGTTATCGAGTCGTCAGATATTCAGAATAACGTTCGAGCAGTGGAAGAAGCTCGTTTACACTATGGTTCTGACCTCTTTAGAACAGATCGTAAATATGCATTACAATGTAATTACTGTGTGACGCGATTTGAAGTAATAAAACGCAGCGTTATGTACATTGTAGTGCACTCGCGCTGATAAACCGCGAGACGTGTCAAAGGTTATCTCGCGAATACGTAAGCATAGATCCATTCACAATTGCCACACTCCGTGATTGACGAGCACCAACCGTGTTTGGTCGGTGCAGATCTTTATGCAAAGCTACGAATTAGTTGCGGAACGTTGCAAAATTAGACTGTCTCTTACAAGAACAATCAAACTTTGATCATACAGTATCCTTTAACGGACCAATTCGTTCCAGAACCTTGTTCTCTACAGAATAGAAAAGGGCAAAAAGCTTTTTGAGAAACAAATCTAAAGATGCTGTTTCGGCCTGGATTTATAACTAATCAATTCGTACAGAATGCAAAAGGGCAAATAAATCTTTTTGGGAAAGAAATTCTAAAGATGCTGTTTCGGCCTGGACTTTTAAACTTCATTTCTCGACTTTCTGATTTGTTGAGAAACACTGTTCGTCGTAAGGTTGTCCGTTCCGAGATAGCCCGATGTATTATCGCAACAAGAGAATGTTTCTGTTTCAGAAAATGTTGAAGGATCGGAAAAAGCGAATCGGTCGGGGTAAGAGTCGGCGCGCACCCTTTCCGCGCGGAGGGAGGAAAGAGCGACGGGGCTGATGAATCAAGGCAGGCCAAAGGGTTCAGAACAAACATCGTTAATTTGCACGCAGAATCCAGCTGGCTGAGGCCAAAAGGTCAACATTAACCGCGGTATGTATATGCTCGTCAAATACTCTGCACTGGACCGTGTAATCCAGATTCGCGGTACTTACTACGCCGAAGTTTCGGTTGCTCGCGCTCCCTGCGCCCTTTCAGCCGACCTAATTGTCTAATTGGCAAATAAATCCCATTGTTTTCCAATGGCGCGATCGATATGTGCACCGCGGGAAACGCTATTGTACAGCAACGGTTGAAAGCCAGCGCGAGGCATGGTCGAGAGTTTTTCAGGGACCACCAGACGACCGTTTGACACGGTGGGTGTCAACTACTTTGTGTACCAATCTTCGGCACCGACCCCTTGCATACCATAGAGTCATAAAGGGTCCACGAGTTCTAAAGGTCCCGACGAGACAAACTGAATATAGGTACCTACACAGTTTGCCACGAGAACGCTCTTAATTCTGGCGAAAATTTATTACGCATTTGCAGAAGAACACAATTCTTATAAACTGATTGCTCCAGGTGCCGCTGGAGGGTTGCAGATATCGGGCGAACTAATTCTTGAACGTAGGCAATCGTCGGACTATACGCGCACGAGAAAAGCATACTAACAGGGGCAATGTTTGTTAACATTGTAACTTGTAACTATTTCAGATAGAGACTTATGAAATACTTAAATTGTTCTACAAGTGTATAACAATTTCATTGACGAAAATATTTGCTTCACTTTATTGCACCACGAATGATATTAAAGGGTCAGTTTTAGTAAATGCAGTGTATTATTATAATTATGTTTATGCCAGTTCTGTACCCCTGTGCATGTATGTGCATCCTACTCTGTTCAGAAGTAGGCGGTGAGACACACGTGGGTAGGGATGAAACAGTGGAGTGGTGAACTGGAAGGAGACAGAGTCGAACGATTATCGGACAATAGTTTGTTAGTGAGGTTCACGTGCTGTATTGTTCTCTGGAAATGTGGATTCAGCTATACTCCACGAACGTTCCTTCTCCGCGTTTAAATCGTTCCAATAGATACAAGTGATAGTATCTTATGCGCACACTAATTAATTGCAATCACACTTGAGATTTTTCTTCCCATCGTTTATACAAAGTATCCTTCATTTATAATTAGTAGAATTTACGAGAACACACTGATGCTCTGTTTCAACCCTGTAAAATTATTTAAAAGAAGCTTCTGTGGCTTGGAATGAATACAGACAATTTTTAGTTCGAAGAATAGAGAAAGATAATATGTATTCATTAATTACGACTGTGTTTTAAACTTCTTTTATTCAACAATTAAGTGATTAAAAAATTATTCTTACAATCAATGACAAATCTCTCTTATCTTATAAATAGACATAAATCACGGTGCTAATATAAAGTATAATTTGATATTTCTGTGTATATATATTAAAGCTCAAACAGAATAGTTTTCTTCTAGCCAGTATAATTGCTATGCGATAGTTGTGTAACAAATTCCTTATGCAACATGTTATAATATTTACATGTTAGACTGTGCATATATATGTACTCGTTTAATGTGGAACATTATTATGGTTGCATGTATAGTCTAAAATTGAACGTTCGTAATAAAATATATAAATTATTTGACATATACATATTCACATTAACACGCGTCGCTATGAATGAAACAAATAATACATTGTCCATTGTTTTATAATAAGCAAGTAGACGTTCAAGGCCTCGATAATGCGATGATTGGAAAATAAAAATATACATATATAAAGCGACTCCATCGGTGCCGCATCAATGATCGATGATTAACCATTTGTCCGTGATTTGTTCTATTTGTTTAGTAAGAACGGGATTTCTCAATCGTATTTTCACTTCTAACTTTGCTCCTGTTGGTTTCCTCCCGTCCATTAACTACAGTCGTCAAGAATTTCTTTAATGTAATCTGTATAATTCAAAGTGTAATCTTGAATAAATCAAATTCAACACTCACAGGAAATGAATCGTGAAGAACACATTTACTCTCCAGAGGCTGCAATTTCACCGTTACCGTACCTAACAGGCTATCGCTTCGAAAGAATCCACTGTAAAAACACATAATCAGTTGCGGTATTAAGTAAGCGCACACGCATTGCGGACTAACAGCTGAAATACATATAAGAAAAGAAGGTAGACGTTGTCACAGCTTGCTCGTGCAATTTAAAAATATGGGTAAAGCGTCAAGATAGATTTGACAGAACTTTCTTTTTGCCTCATAAATACACTGGTATCCAAATGCTACTTTTTACAGTACACTAGCTACCAAAAAAATCAACAAAAAGTCCAACAACTCTTACAGGACAAAAACATTAGCATACTTTTACGGGCATACTATTGAAAAGCTGATTGCTCTTTAGAACTATGATTTTCATACCTTGGATGAGTGCAACACAGGAGAGGGTTCAGCGAGCATCTGCAAGCAACGTACTAATCTATTTTACTATTTTTAGTATTAAACTTTCAATCGTATCTACTTAATATTGACAAAAACACATTCGATCACCATTCAATGCATCATACTGTATTACAGTGAAACGTGATTTATAAACAATAAACTTTATTATGTTACTAAATTACGGTCGTTAGTAAAACTTGTCATAAATAAGTAGTGATTAAATAAATACAATTAATAAAGGTTATAAAAAAAGCTGTAGATGATTATATACCCATCATTGTTAGTAATTACCCTTTCGCCCAAATTTGGCATTTCAGCGCGTGTCTTTTGAAAGCCCGTTGACACTGTCTTAAGCCACGTTCTATTATTCCATTTAAACGAAATACTGCTTCGTATTCTGGATTGCATGTTCCTCTAATCGTGGATGTGCTGTCCGTCGGAGGGCGATCGGATGGATAGGGAAATTCGTATATGACGTATGTGTCCTCTTTCGAATAGTTTATCCCTCTTATTATCGAGATTTCTATGTCGTTGTCACCTAAATCCGTACAACTCCTGAAACATAAGATTCATACTATTTTTGTTGTTGTCGTATAATATAAGTAGACTGCGGATGTTTATGCAATTTTCAATTTTCGTAGACAAACTTTACGACAGTGGTACCAAATAAAATCCTTATTTTCATTAGTAATAACATTTGTAAGTACGAAATAAATAAAAATGATACTAAACTCTGTCGTATTTGATGCTCCTGCATTTTTTAAAATTTTGATAAACAATAAATGCATAAAGATCCGCAGTCTAAATATAAGCAACTACACTCCTCAAAAGAATTAAAGGATCACTTGTGCAAACCCGAAAAATTGGTTCCTATTTACGTGATCATAACTCCGTCAAAAATTGCCGTATCGATATCGTTAAACAATGGTTTGAAAGCCTGAAACCTCTAGTTTCAGATGCTCTGTTTCAAATTGTTGCTATGTTGGTTTTTTACAAAGTTAGAGCGAGATGAAGACATCGTAGAATCTTGTGCAAAAAAGCAGTGGAAAGAGCGTTTCTTTCTCTTCAAGGCAATTCTTTTGTTTATTCAATTTCATTAACATTTCGATATATCAAGTGCTTCTGAAAATATGCTTAAAAAATGCACAATTTCCATTTTTCCTTTAACTCACTGTATCTCGGCGAGAAATGATCGTAATACCATGGTCCGAACGTCAGATTGAAGCAGAGATTCTGCCGATTCGATTGAGTATCCCATGAACTCGCTACGACAATTTTTTACCTATGACAGCTGTGTTTGAAGTTAGTGCTTCGCAGAAATTAGCGCGCCACGTACAGCGGCTGCCTGACACCTCCGAATACGCTACCGCAGCGCCGGCCCACAGTGGAAAAAGACCAAACTCGATTCAAAATCAATAGAACTATCGATAGAAATGAGGTAGAGCGATGAAATTTTTTTTAAATTAAAGCTGAAACTTTGCAGAATATGAGAAAAATAGGGAGATTATGGTACGAACATTTTTTAACGTTGAGAAAATTCGTCAAACGTGTAAAATTTCAAGAAAATATGGCTTCTCCAGTACCACGCGCGGAAAAATTTCTTTTTTAACATGCTATATATCATTTCCCGTAGATTTTTTTACGCTGATTTCAAATCTGGTCTCAAAATTTGTCTACGACCTCAGGATTTTGCAAAATATCGATTTTCGAACATCACAGATGCGACAGACCCACCGAATCAGATCGATGGGATCATACATACATACACACATACGTTTCTATTTCATATATATTGATGATTGATACTTACTGCACTATAGCATAAGTTTTTGTCTCGTAATGGTGTTGCGGCGGTGGCAGTTTATCACGTTTTCGAACCCTCAGCATATCCAAATCCCGTTTGTAATCCAATGCGAATCGTTCCCATTTATTATACCCAGGTACATCTCCTAAAGCTTTCGAGTGATCTCTAGTACACAAGCACCACTGCAACAAATTACAAAAATATTTATTATAATATCAGTTTAAAGTACACACTACGTTCTTGTTATACCTTCATTTGTTTCATTAGCTGGGCCTCCAGATTCTCGTAAATCTCTTCGTCGGTTCCAGTCGCTTCTTCCAAACAGTGTTCGCTACTAACCAACTCGAAACTCTCATCGCGTTGTCCTCCCGAACTATTCGCATTCAGTTCCATTTTTGCTAACGGAGACAATGGTATTGTGTTCATATCAATCGGTAATCCTGCTTTACTAGCTTCGATCAACGGACCTATCCCTTTCGCTTGCCTTAAATAATTACGTGCCAACTCTATATCACCATCCTTCTTTGCATCGAGAGCAGCTTGTTTTAGCTCGTGCTGGCGTTGTTGCAGTAGAGCTGACTGTTTATCCGCACGTGTCATCTTTTGAATTGGTTTTTTTCCTATTAAGACAGTTCGATGATAAATGATTGTGTTCAGGTACATGCAAATATTATTACACACCTGTTTGTCTTCTCGGAGGAACCGTCGGACTCTTCGGACTCTGTGCGTTTTCAGACGGTTCAGGATCCGAGGCTTCTCGCGGTGTCGGGCTTGGTTGCGCTTCCTCGTTTGGTGCAGATGCAGCGGGCGGTGCAGGTGCAATAAGCGGTGGAAAACCAGGTGGAACAGGCAGTTCATCTAGAGCTATAGATTTTCCACGAGCATGCGACTTGAGAGCATCTTCGAACTGTTTGCATATGCGACCGTATCTTCGAGCTTTAGAAGAGTTTCCTTCTGTTTCCGCAGCTGTTTTTGATCTTCTGTATACTTCGAGTCGCTCCTTTAAAGCGAGTCCTAAATTCTCCGGACCAACTGGTTTTATTTCTGCTACTTCGGAAACATTAATATCAACAACGTTCTTAACGAGATATCTCGTCTGTACCATCTCCTTTCATCTCAAAGGGGTTGAATAAGAAAAATGTTTTATCGTCCAAGTAAATTACTTTATTTTATTTATCTTTATAATATCAACAGAGAATGGGAATGCTTAAATTGTGAATTATTTACCTGTAGGTGGTGCTTCAGAGGATGCCTGTCCTTGTATTTCATTTTGAGTCTTCGGAAATTCTGGTGTAGCAGCAACGGCATCCGATCCAGGCATATTTGGAGACGGAGGCATGTCCGACAAATCGACCGTGTCTCCTGTGTTTACCGCTGCTATGACTACATCAAACTGTTTCACTATGCTTACACATAAAAGCGCTTCCGTCTTATTGCCAGCTTTCTTCCATGCCAATGCGGCAATCTTATATTCTTGTTGCCTACTTTTTAACAAGCCCAAAGCTTCTTCGTCTATGGACTTTGCTGGAACAGATTCTGCTGTATTATCAGCTTCTGGAGACGGAGCTGCGTCATCGTCAACCGGAGGAATTTTTTCTTCTGAAAAGCACGTATATCAAGCATCACGAAATATAAATTATTTAGTATCTAGTAGACGCTAGTTCTAGTTCTGGTCGTTTGAGAATCCCGAGACATTCGAGATCCCGAAGCCGTCGAGAATCTCAACACATTCGAGAATCCCGAAATTTTCGAGAACTCGTCCCGTCTCGTCGCGATGCCTTCTCGACCCGTCTCGACCATCGAGATCTAGATATTCTTGAGTTCTCGCACACCGCTATAAATTACTATTATTCTTTTGAGCATTACCTATTGGTTCTTCTTTAGGACTTTCTGATACTTTCTTTGTAGATTCTGCAACTGCAGACGGTGGTGGTTGCGGTGGAATATCCTCTTCGTTGATAGGTTTCCCTGACTGAGCATCGGTCAATAATTCTTTAAGCGTTCTAATGCCTCTCGTATATCTTCTTGCTCGACTCGGCTCATTTTCTTGTTTCGCTTTCCTTTCAGCCATTTCGTACAACCTTAATCTTTCTTCTAAAAGATTTATCGTATCTCCCATAGGCGCAGAATTTGCTTCAAAGCATTCTACACTTTCTGTTTTAGGGCTATCTTCTTCCGTCGGTGACATCTTCTCGGCAGATTCGTCGCCTGTGATCACCTTAAGTTCATTCTAACACAATATAAAATATCTAAAATTATTTTAAATACACCTACTTATACGATTATTATGTAAAATGAAGAATGTACATATAATATAATTTATACCAATAAATCTGGATCGTCGTCGCCATCTGACACTTCTTCGTCAGGATCTTTCAAGCTTTGTGCTATCATTGCGTCGAGATGCGCAGTTGGTATTGATTTTCGGGGTGCTAATAAATTTGTTGAAAGTTGTATGAATAATATACATTATACAATTTGACAAACATGCAAATAATGTGTAACCTTTACGTCTTGGTTTTTGATTATCATCGCTAGTTGTTAACGCTGCTAGTTCCGCTTCCAAATCATCATCATCATCATCGTCGTCCTCCATGAACTTATTACCTAAATCGTCAAAGGTTTCCGGCACTTCGAAGATCCCATACTTTCAAAGAAATAATATATTTAAGAAACATCAAATTGATAAAAAGTAAGGTTACAAGGATTTCTACATAAGATAAATACCTGTGCAAGGCTGCCAGCAGGTCTTGCTGGACGTTTTGGTTTCTCTTTCTTGCCAAACATTTCGTTTCGTCAGATTTACGCGATCAAAGATCAATTAACAATTAGAAAAATATTAAAGATATTGACAGAGATAAAATACATTACAGTAATCGTTCAAAGCGTATCTCGGTACAACAGTATTTTCTCGATATGCGTCATCCACTCGACAGTGACACAAACGTTTCGCACAGAAAAAAAATGTTTGATTGTTTATATAAATATGTCTATTTGTCTATTATACAGTCTTAAAACGAAGGTAATTTCTTATACTGTTATTAAGAACAAATATATATATTTATATTCAAATATAACATAATAATTGTTCCTGACAACTTATGGTCCTCTCTGTTATGGTACATTCACTAAAAAAATATTCTTTTCCTAAAAAACTAATAGTAATACATATATTCTTCTAGATTAACGAATTAGAAGAAAATTATTTTGTCCTTTCCAATTTATATATGCATATATACATTTTTGAATATTTATAATTTCACGAGAATTATTTATTGTACTTTTTTAGATGCATCGTAGTCTTATCTTTTAGGAATTTGCAGTTTACAATCCAAATAAAGAATTTTAATCGTAACTCGAAATTCAAAATAAAATAAAATATGACAGAAAGAAAACGACTTTTTAGAGAGAGAGAGAGAGAGAGAGAGAGAGAGAGAGAGAGAACCCGTATTTTCTTCGTCAATTACAAGACACTGAAATCATATAGAAAAATTGAAAATAACATATGGACGTTCTTAAATTGTCTTAGTATTTTCACTGTTTTAAATTACGTCCATCCATTTTTGTTATAAATGCATAAAAAATCCGCAGTATATAATTATTAGATATTGATGCCAGTTGATTTACATTTCCCGCGAGGGACAGTCGAACGACCAACATGCCAACATGAAAGGTAATCGCCCGACGTGTCGCCTCTTGTTGTATCCCTACTCTTTGACTGTGCGCGGCCTGTGGTAAACTTCTCACCGAATAGTCATATGATCGTCACGGAAAAGGGCGAGTCCGATTTTGATTTTGACGGATCTGTGTTTCGTGTGGTGTAGTTGTGAAATTTTAGGGAAACGATCCGCCAAAATGAAGGGTTGCATGTTCAATATCAACGGAGGATACTTGGAAGGTCTTTGTCGTGGATTTAAATGTGGAATTCTTCAACAGAGTGACTACCTCAATCTTGTACAATGCGAGACTCTAGAAGGTACATTCTATTCAGCAAATTTCTACTTTCGTTTTCATATTTATAATTATTTTAAATCCAATTTTCTTATTCTTTCTTTATTTGCGTAGATTTGAAATTGCATTTGGCGGGTACAGATTATGGCAGCTTTTTGGCTAATGAGCCGTCACCATTGTCTGTCAGTGTGATTGACGATAAACTGAGAGAGAAGCTTGTCCTAGAGTTTCAACACATGCGTAATCATTCTGTCGAGCCATTGTCACAATTCTTAGATTTCATTACGTACAGTTACATGATCGACAATATCATTTTATTGATCACTGGAACATTGCATCAACGACCAATTTCCGAATTGATACCTAAGTGTCATCCTCTCGGCAGTTTCGAACAAATGGAAGCTATACACGTAGCAACTACGCCTGCTGAGCTTTACAGCGCAGTCTTGGTCGATACACCTTTGGGTATGATCCAAGGATTTACTCTTTAAGTGTGTGTGTGTGTGTGTGTGTGTGTGTGTGTGGGGGAGTAGACTCATTTTTTCATTTTCTTTTCGATAATGCATGCGATGAGGTTTTTCAGTAGTTGGAAGCACTAGATGAAAGATGAATCTAGGCCTCGATCGCCCTCAAAAGTCCTATTTTTACATTTACCAGGCATAATTTGTAACATGTAGCTATTTTATTAAAGCTGCAACAGCTATGTGCTGCAGAATAATGCAAATTACACCTCGTAAACGTAAAAATAGGGCTTTTGACTGTTGAAAAACCCCATCTTTGCATTATCAAGAAGTAAGAACTGTAAACGAGTCTACCCCCTTAACCCTTAGCACTCACTTATTAGATATGTTGGTATCTAATCAAGTATTAAACATTTAAGTATTATACGAGGTATTATATCAATTTCATATCCACCAAATTTAAAAAACCATTAAGAAGGGAAATATTCTAGTTCATTTTTGAGTTAAAATAGCTCCGAGTGCGAAGGGTTAAATTTGTTACAACAATGTGCTTTACATTCTAATAATATAAATAACATGTATGTTGCTGTAGCCCCCTTTTTCGTGGACTGCATTTCCGAACAAGATTTAGATGAAATGAACATTGAAATCATTAGAAACACTTTATACAAAGCTTACTTAGAAGCATTTTATAAGTTCTGTAAAAAGATCGGTGGAACAACTGCAGACACTATGTGTGAAATACTCGCGGTATAATATTTGATATAGTTAAAATATAAATACGATGTTAAAAGATAACGTACTAAGGGTAAACTCTATTTGTAGTTCGAAGCTGATAGACGAGCAATTATTATCACTATCAATTCATTCGGAACCGAGCTAGGTAAAGATGATAGAGCTAAATTATATCCACGCTGTGGAAAATTAAATCCTGATGGATTGGCGGCTTTAGCCAGGGCTGATGATTACGAACAAGTTAAAGCAGTTGCAGAATATTATGCTGTATGTATATTATATAAAATGTTCCCCTCTCTCTCTCTCTCTCTCTCTCTCTCTCTCTCTCTCTCTCCCTTTTCGAAAAATAATATCGATACATTTGTACATGCTCTAACATGCAAAAATGCCTTTGTTTTTCATACGCAGGAGTATAGTGCTTTGTTCGAAGGCGCAGGCAATAATCCTGGCGATAAGACTTTAGAAGATAAATTCTTTGAACACGAGGTAAACTTAATATTGTTAAGAATTGTTATTGCTTGGTGTATCAACTTTCCTACTGTTTTAGGTTCGTTTAAACGTTCATGCCTTTCTTCAACAATTTCACTTCGGAGTGTTCTATAGTTACCTTAAGTTAAAGGAACAGGAATGTCGTAACATTGTATGGATAGCAGAATGCGTTGCACAGAAACATAGAGCTAAGATAGACAACTACATTGCAATCTTTTAATGTTATTGAAACATTTTGTTGGAACAATTAATTTGTCCAGTTATATATATATATATAATAATATTCGAAAAAAAGGTGACTCTTTCTCCTTTTTATTTTTCAATCATGATTAATCACAAAAGTTCTGCACAGTATTTAGGATTGTCAAAAAGGGGAAACTGCCAAATACATGGAAAATATAAATATTTAATTCGTAATTAAATAAATAACAAGGCAATTATATGTCTAGCCAAATTGAAAGAAACGTATTAAAACTATCACTTAGCACTGTTATTGTCATGTATAACAAAAGTTTATATCATATAGATGTATATAATGTATTTTATTGTAGACCAGTATATTTGTTGTGTCTTGTATTACCCAATGTTATGATTATTAATTCCACTGTAATATAAAACAATATAGAATACATTCCATAAGATTGGAAAACTCAATTTAAATCGTGTCTTACGCATACGAGCTTCGGTTATTCGTTGGTAATCGTGTTAAAGAGAAAGTAAACAACTTTATTGTATATGTCACATTATATAAAATTACTTGTATAGTAAACAACCACTGTTTAATAAGGTTTCGCTGTAGCACAATTAATATATTGTGGCAAATCGAATGTAACGTTCAACAAGAACAGAGTTATCGTGAAATTCTTGAATTTTATGATATCGAGTGGCCTACTCATTAAATAAGTCCTGACCTTTTCGGAGAACTGTATAACTTTCACCTCGTAACATCTTACGACACTATACCAATCAGTTTCACAAATTATTAATAAATATTATAACTTTGATCATTATAAAAATAAATAATTTTTTTTTCGTTTGCTTTTGGAACATAAAACCATTTTTTATATTTCATTTCAGCTCCATCTAATAATATCGATTTTATTACTACATACTCTCTACGTTATGTATATCTTGATAATCATTCATATTTTAAATAACAAAGTCGGACAATGAATTGGTAAATTATAGGTTTGTGTAATGTTCTATGTAACAAAAAAAATGCATATCTGAAAGTGCTTGTAATACTTAGACGTCTTAAGATCTAAACAATTTGTTGTATACTACAAACGTTGAAAGAAACGGTATTTGTGAAATTTTATAATCTAGATTATTTCAAAATAATTTATAGCTTTAACACTACAGAAAACGATTATAAATTTTCCTAATGTATCAAATGTGTATTGTTTATGCTTACGAAAAAGATCTTGTATAAAAATCTTAATATATTTATTCTAGAGCAGCCTTTAAATTCATAAATAATTTTCTTACTGTTGGAAAATACAATATTTTCGTTCAATGAGCTTTAAAATATAAAATCCTAACGAAAAATATTCGACATGTTGTCTCCAAATTCTATGTTAGAAGAACATTTTTTCTTGTAACATATATATATACATGTACTAGTTCATGTATGAAAATACATCTACAATACATACAATATATTATACATCTTATAAAAATATAATAATCGTGTTAATTCAACTTTAAATTCTTCCCCCAACAATTAATATTTCGTGATTTTGCTACTGTAAGAAAAATTGAAAGTATTTTCGAATTATCGAAAATATATAAACTTCCGGTTATTTTCCGTTAGGATGCTTTCCAAATTTATTATATAAAAATGAAACACTGCTTATCTTCTACAGATTTGTTCACTTTCACACTGCATCTTTTCACCGTCTACTTCTCGACATCTCGTGGGATTTGCCTCTTCGTTCATAGAGTTTGCATTTACACCTGGCGGTGCTGGAATATTGTTCGCATGTTTCATGTTTGTATTATTAACTAGATTTGGTGGTTGATAAGTAGCTAAACTTTTCAATCCGATAACTTCTGGATTCTCTTTCCAAAATCGGTCTGCGATAATGTCGTCTACCAATGGAACCACTGCTGGTTTTAATCGACCCGTACCGTCGGGTACTAATTTTCTTATAAGCGTAGTACCCTTTCGGAATAGGGGAGGTTCGTTATTATAATTTATACCAAATTCTTGAAAAAGTAATTCATTTTTATGCGACGCCAATGTACCCCTGAGTTTCTCTTCCGCCTGAAAATTAGAGAACCAGAATTGAACCAATTATTCTTTCATTCTTGTATACAGTGGGTGTACAAAGTGTTTGTACACCTTTTTCAAAATTGGACCCAACAGCTCAAGATTTTTTGAGACGTTAGAAGGATTAGTTCAGAAAAATTAAACATTTCTTCCTAGCTAGATACGAAATTGATATAATACCTCATAGAATACTTAAATGTATATGATTAGACACCAACATATTTAATAATGTGAACAATATTGTAAATAATAGTACAGCAATTTTTACTGGCGACTCTGAGTCACCGTTCGAGTGCTAAGTGTTAAAAGGTGTACGAATACTTTTTCCACCCGCTGTACATAAAAATGTTAACTTACCTGACTCGGAGTTAGTTTAGCTTTCAACACGAGATTCCAGAAACAAGTATTATACAAATTATTCACGTGAACATCTGCTTGTCGCCAAGCTAAATAATCCCTCAAATTTTTATCCGTTGGGTATAATACAACACGGGCATCGAAGGAAGGCGGATAATATAATTCTTTACCACGAAAGAATCGAGGCCAGTAATAAACGTACGCCGATGTAAAAAGAGAGTTCACATTCGACATTAATTTAAAAGCTGAAACATAAAATACGATATTTTTTAAACAATAATTGCGTTTCAAAACACAACGTTCTCTGTACTCGTTTTTATCATGTACGTTTGCGTTGATTATTTATTTCTTGATCTGTACTATACCTCGCCTTTTGTAATGTTGCGTGTCTTTTCGAAAAACGAAAGAATACTCGTCGCTTTGACCGAAACCTAAAATGATCTCTTTGAAATCCTCCATAACCGTGATACCTGCTCGATTCATCAATTCCAAAGCGGCTACGTCGTTCGGTTTGGTAAATTGATGGGCATCGCAAAACTTTGAAAAATTTCTACCGTCGATTCTAACCACAATCCAGCAATTTGGCAAACAACAGTCGTCACGTTCGAATTCTTTCACATATTCGAATTTACTTTTAGCCATCGTTGTCAAACTGATGTGCCGGCTTATAACCACTTGTTTGACCAAGCTGATGATTTTCAGGAAGTTACTTCCCTTCATTCG
This sequence comes from Lasioglossum oenotherae, assembly GCA_028455765.1. NCBI lineage: Eukaryota > Metazoa > Arthropoda > Insecta > Hymenoptera > Halictidae > Lasioglossum > Lasioglossum oenotherae. The sequence continues at coordinate 1,200,544 of CM052298.1, read as the reverse complement.
TCTTTACTGTCAGAAAATACAAAAACGTTCTCTGAAACTGGCTAGTGTTGAAATCTCTCTGTATATAATTCAGGTTCACTGTAACTCGAGACTAATGAATCTTATTGTCAAAACGAAATCCTTTTATTTCGATGCTGTTTCATTCATTCTTTCATAATACAATCGAGAAACTTTTATTCCATACATACATATATATATATATATATATATATATATATATATATATATATATATATATATATATATTTATTATTTTCGAGTACCCACGTGTACTTTTATTGGTTATGTACATTCCTTTTATTATTTATAATACAATAACATACGAGCAGAATCAACGGCAATTAAATACAATGATATCATAGTTGTATGTAAGATTGATTCAAAGTTTTCTTATTCAAACATATTTTTAGACTAAATATATATTTATACGTGAACTTGGTGAACTTCTTCTCCTTGAAAAAGGATTTAAATATTTAGATCTAACCTTGCACGTAAACACGAATATTTTTGTATGAACATATAAATTATCAGTAACGTGATAAAATGGATTCGCACGAACGATACATGCATTTACCAACACCGGAGTTATTGTTATTGGAATCATGCGATACCGCATTTAAAACTGAACCATTTAAAGTGTTGCACAGATTAATTGAAAATTACGCTACACAAATAGCAAACAATATTTCGGATACAAAGAAATTAGAAACATTCCGCGCGATACTGTGTTACGAGTATCAACTGTTATTTCATCCGGAAAAGAAATATACAAGGACAGAGTCGCACAACTTGTGCTTCAAACAAATAGAAAATGTTTTAGATTTGAATAAATATCAACTCCAGAATCCCAGCGATCGATCGATCTTATATGATATTGTCACTTTATATACATTGCTTTTTTGCAATTTACGATGTCTCGAAGAACATGTAAGTGATTTCAGAAGAACATGTTTATTTTATGTATCGGGAAACGAGAGCGAGAGAGTGTATTACATGAGAATACTGGAATGCTTTCTGGATTCGATCGAATTGGGGCAGTTATTAAATGTTCACACAAGAACGCAATTATCGCAATTAGAATTTCAATTGTATTTTTACCCAGCTGTAACACTGTGGCTAGAAATAAGCAATAACAAAGAATGGCCAACTTTTGCTTCTATATTCCCAAAATTAATAAATGCTTTCGATGATTCTAGAACATTTTTTCCCACGGTATTATGTTCCATTTTAATAGAGATGAAAGATTTTCAAGATCAACTTAGCACGCTGAGCATTATAGTTGATACATGTTATTCGGGAAAGATCAAAGACGCAAATTGGATATATGACGTATTGTGCTACGATCCAGACTTATGGTTGATAATAATCAAAAGCTTAAAATCTTCCATACAACAATATCGGAAACAAGGATTATTGCTAATGAAACGACTAACGGAATTCAGTAGCACTTTAGATAAGTGTATAATAAAGTCGAGGAAGACTCCATTTGCACCATTTATGTGCACACAGTCTGTTCAAACAGAAATACCGATAACTGATATCAGAAAAAAGTTTTACATAGTATTAGAGGCTTTGGAAGAAAAGCAGTACCATCTAGTCGCGCCAGCTTTGACACATGTACCGAATTTAATAAAAGGTAGCGAAGAACATACATCATGCAACGACTGTTTCGGTACGATGTGGCTGCAACTAATTTTCGAGAGAATATTGAGGCACGAGAATAATGCTATAATAAAGCAAGGGATCAGTCATGTTTGTCAGTTTCATAAAGTTCTACACGACTCTGAATTCTTAAAATTGTTTCTAAATGTATTGAATAAGACATTTTTATACGAATGCCAATCGTACGAAAAGGAACCGGAAATAGTAGATGAAATTACAACGTTATTCGTACTTAGAAGAAACACAGAAGTCGAATTTATCTCTAGACTTCTTGAAGCGATAGCCAAAGAAACGTGGGCTCCAATTCCACTGTTTTACATGACATTGATTTTAAGAATGGTTACGGAGAGAACTTCGAATGTTTGGAAAGAGAATGATTTGATTATAATTAAGTCTTTCATACAAACACATTTACATGCGCATTCCTGTATCTTCAGAGTCGCGTCGCAAATTGAACTAATCAGAACAATTTCTCTTTCTTTAGAGAGAATAGACAATTTGAAAATTCTAGCGAACACGTTGATGGAATTTCCTTCTGATGAAGCTCTCGTAAGAGGTTCCTTTTCGTGGAACAGTATAACAACCTGTTTGAAAGCTAAAGTAACAGAGATAGAAACGACGAATTTTGTTAAAACTTTATGCGAAGATGATTCCCATCAAGATACACACGTTAGAATGGATCCAGCGAAGTTTGCTTCTATAATCTTTCTATTCTATGATGCGGAGTTAATACTATGCACAAAATCATGTTCAACGGAACAGATACTGTATAAGTGGCTATCATCGCTTAATAGTTGCGATGTAAGACCGTACGCAAATGTTGAGCATATTCTTTATACCATAGAAGTTATATCAGAATTACTGAATTTAAGTAGAAACGAAGATAAAAGAATGATACAGTTGCTGTCTGGGCATACCAGAAATGCTTTAAAGTTCCTACTTAAACATAGCAAGAGTACACTGTCTAAATTCGATTACGAACAAGCGAATAGATTTATGATTACGATTACATCATTTCTTAATCGTGGGAATTTAATTCTACCAAAGTCAGAACTTTTCGATTATGTTGGGAAATTTAAATATGACAGTATAATCATTCTTAAAAATATAGAACAGTTTACAAATATGCACTACATGTGCGCATTGCACATTTTACATTATACTCAAAGCATTTTAGATCCGAAGTCTATAGAACTTTATGTGCAACCTTTATTGAATATGCATCACGCTCCTATATCTAATAACAATGAACGTCACAAGGATTCTAAGGGAAAAGTAGCTTCGCAATGCTACTTGTTATTAGCGAAATTGACGAATCAATATTTATCAAACGTGGAAATAGAATTATGGCCAGAAAATATCGATTGGCAATACATCTCGCACATTTATGAAATGGGAGGAAATGAAATTATTCCAGAAGTAGCGCTGATTTTAAAAAAAATTGTTGACAAGGGAGGAATGAATATAGATAGCTCTGAAAGTATGTCAAATTTCGAATCTGTTTTCACTGTGTGCTGGAGATCTGCTTTACTAAGTTCGAAGAATAAACTGTACTTTTTAGCAATAAAAGCTCTCCTTGAAGTTATTGTAAATAGAAAGTTTTTGATACTTCCAAATGCCATAAGCCTCGTGAATCGTGTAAGTTAATTAACAAACCATCGTCGTAGAAAATTAACATTTGTTACTTAGTAAATTGTTTTGCTGATTTTTAGTTTCTTGAAGAGTTACTCGAAGAGAGTAACAAAGTACCGAAGCTAAAGACAATTTTATTGAACGAGATGAAATTGTTAGATACACGCAGCTTGAGGAACTTACAACAACCATTATTATTATGTCTTCTTCATGGACACGCGCTTCGAAGGGATAAGCAAATAGAAAATCAAACGTGTTCATATATTGCTAAAAATTTTAAAACTTTTTATCCACAACACATGCCAGTAGCGTAAGTAGTTCGAAATTTTATGATATCCTTCTGACTTATAATTACTTGTTAATCCGTAATTTTATTGATAGAGATCATAATAATGATGGTAGTATCAGAGCACTTTCCGTTATACTGTTGCACAAAACAATTACTGCAGATGTGGAATTTGCAACGACGTTTTTTCCAATTGTTTTACAGAAACTAGAAGAATACAAAAATAAAAGATATTTTAACCATTCCTATACGCACAGGATAAAGCATCGAATTATGCAAATTTTATTAGTGTTACAGCCTATTCTGAATGAGGTAATACGGCATCGCAAAATTGCAAAAATTATAAGCGCAATACAAATAGTGAAATTAATAACTTGCAGGCAGATACAACTACATTGGTAGATCTTCTTTGTGATTCGATGCTTTTGGAAAGTAATCAACACAGTGTGCGAATAATGCAAGAATGGTTATTAATTAAAATTTTTTTGGAGAACAAACATCCGAAGCTTTTTGTCCATAAACTGTGGACGTTTTTTGAAGAAGTATCTATTACGTTTTTCTTATATTCAAAATTGATATAGCACGTCTACATACTCTTAAAATATTTGTATAGGGTATTGTAAAACGTCCAGGATGTGTTAGCTCAATTGCATGTATATTTTATCATGTTGCAAAGCTACTTTCTGGGGATGTTCAAACTATTTTTATCACCTTGGGAATGCCATATGTTGCGCGTTGTTGCTTAGGACAGCAATATAATATGCGACTTTATAACCAGGTGCATTGTAAATATGATTATGATAAAAATTATAGAACAGTTAATTAATTATTAGTATACGATACTAATACGTATACTTTATACAGGCGATTTTTATACAATTGTTTCAATTATTAAAAAACAGTGAGCATGATAATTTTACAAACGAGTACAGAGGATTATACAACGCAATAGTAAATAGTTTAAACGATGAAAATACAATGAAAAGTTTCATTACAATTCAAGAGGACTTTTATCTTTCCACTTTTCATGCTCTAAACGATTATAATCTGCAGGTATATATAACGTGATTGAACTTAAACAAGTTATTCAAATTTACGAAAGACATAACATATGACCTATAAGTTCCTTTCTTTTTGCATTTGTAGACAATATATTTCGAATTGCCTAGGTTGACTGACATAGATCAAAGTGAATGGATTAGCCCAGTCGTATTCAAACAATTAAACTTTGAAAGAAGTCAAAACCATCCACTTCGAATGCATAACTTAAAGGACTTATTATCAAACGTTGAAACATCAATATACATAACGAAATCTGCAGGTACGTATTTAACAATCATAAGAATTACAATGTACAGAGTGAAAACACTTTTGAAAATGCAGCCGATTCCGAAGCTCTTCAAAAATCTGGTGGAATGAATCTTGAAGAATTAAGTGATATTCAGAAGAAAATCGATCCTTCATCAGTGCCTGCAAATTCGTTGAATGATTACATTTCGTCGACAATTAGAGAATCTATTTCCCAGAAAAAAATATTACCTAATGAAGATGGTATCATAGTTGTAGCGAGTCTCGTCGATCGTACTCCAAATTTAGGAGGACTCGCACGTACTTGTGAAATTTTGAATGTGAAAGAATTAGTTATTGCTAATTTAAGTAAAATCAGAGACAAAGAATTTCAAAATCTCAGCGTCTCGGCTGAGAACTGGATAACTATTACAGAGGTATTTCTTTTTATACCTCTATATATTTATATTTCTTTTATTATAAATTTTCAGGAAAAGTTATGTTAGTTATCAAATTGCTGACTGGTCACGACGAGTGACGATACAGTTATTTTTAAGAGGATTTTAGGTATTCTTAGTTATCTTAGTTTAGACTAAAATTGTTCAAATACAAGGCTTCGATCTTGCGTTCAAATGAAGAAGAATTTCTCTGTGCACAGGCTGGTTTTGACTAGGGTTGTTACTTTTCTTCGAAGATCGAAGATTTCGAAATTCCGAAGCTTCGGATTTCGAACCTCCGTAGTAAATTATTAGAAGATTAAAAGAAACGGAGTTTCGAAGCTTCGAACTTCGAAATTTCGCTGCTAAGTTATATTTGATACAATTGCAGTGAGTGTAAAAAGCTATTTGTCAAAAATCATGACATAACATGAAACTCGTAAGTTACAACTTCGTACACTTCGTTCCTTAGAATCCTTAAAATATTCAGAAAAGTAACAGCCCTGGTTTTGACTCCGAATCGCCAGTCAGCAAAGTGTTAACGTATTTTTCTATTGTTGAGCCTAGAGTTCAATTTCTAACATTTCATGTAAAATACAATTTTTCATAATTTTATAACCGGTTCAGGTAAAGCCAAATGAATTGAGTCGATACCTCTTGCAACAAAGGGACATTGGATGGTCGTTGATAGGTGTGGAGCAAACGGTTAACAGCGTAAGCTTATTGAATATGAAATTTAAAAAGAAGTCAATCCTTGTTTTAGGGTAAGTAAATAAAATAGACTGTAAGGTTACTCGTCTTATATTGTAAATATAAATTCTGTTTTTAGAAACGAGAAGAATGGAATACCTGCTAATTTAATACCTTTCTTCGATACTTGCATAGAGATACCTCAATACGGTGTAACTCGTTCATTAAATGTTCATGTTTGCGGTGCTATATGTATATGGCAGTACGCAATGCAACATACATTCTAATTTCGAATCGTTAACGAGAATGCAACTACGAATCGTGTGAAAATGAATCTAATAATTTCATAGAAATAAGAAATTGGTTTAACAGACCAATATTAATGTTTATTTTAAAAAATCATATTCTTTTTACGAGTTTATATTTAGAAGAACAGCTATTCTTTATACAGGGATTATGTCTATGCGAATAAATTACAATACATGTTTAAGCTTTGTATCCAACAATATGTCGTTTGCCGATACATTCACCTATGTAAAACCAACACCAGACTTCGATGGCGACTAAAGTGTTCAACCATGCTTCACGGACTGTAAGTTCACGGTATTTCCCAGTTTTAGCGGAACTGATCAAGTTTTGGATGCCACTTTTAATAGCTGGTATATCGGTTGGCTTCGGCGGTACCAATTCAACTTTCCCGTAATATACGGTTTTTCGAAGAAGTTCCTTAGAATTAGCAACGGTCACTGTAACAAACACAAAACCATGATAGTTTATAATAATTTCACAAATGCACTATTTCTACATAACCTTCAGAACGTCGATAACTATATATTTGACAGATTATACGTGCGCGAATTATTCACGCGATCTATATGATAAATTTCAACAGGGAATTATAAAAATTAAATTTCTGTTTGAGAATTTTATTAAATATTGTATCGAATAAAGCAGGAATTCATGTTATATAATAATCAAATTGTAACTCAATTGTGACTGATATAATATTGAAAGAAATGTATGATACTAAGAGCAAGTTTGTTAAGAACACTATTTAATAGATTTCATACGTACATTTCCATAGCTTTAATGTTGCCTCGCGTGCTGCCATTTTCGATTTTTAAATCTGAAATCTTTCCAAATAGAATTTAGCTTCGGAGAACAACTGTCCGCTGTCCCAGCAGTAGGCAGTAGCTGGCGGCTGGCAGTAGCGTATATAGCAGTGTATAGCAGTAGCCCAGTAGCCTCTTTTTGTGTAGGGATATTTAATTCTTCATGTAGGGATATTTTATTTTTCGTGGAGATATTTCAAAATCAAATCACAACAAATTCTGCGAGATTAGGCGGGGTGACCGAGGTACCTCAGTTTAGCCGAACTTTCTACGATACTGATGCTAAAATTTTCGCGCATGAGCGTGGAAAAATATCATATCTCGTCACTGTGTGGGAAATGTGAGAGCACATGTATATGTATTCACCTAGAATGTCATAGAAACAAATTTTTAATTTTGAAATGTGGTTTCGTGAATGCAAGGTCGATATATATTCAATATTTTTGATACTTTTTATAAGAATACAGTTGTAAATATACCATTTGAAGACACCCGTCGTTCGTGTACTTGTGATACATAAAGAATCGACGAAAATTTATTAATATATATACGTTCTGATGTCTATATCGGTATCTTATTCAATGTTCATCGAGCAGAGTGTCTTTGTAAAGGTGTAAAGTATTGTGCGTGACAGAAAACTGTAATTTTCGAAGAAATAAAAGCCAAGATATCGAAATGTTGACTCCACGGTTTGAAATCACTCAAACTGACACGGAAGTTGCAATCATTATTTACGCACCGTATGCTAATATTAAAGATACGGAAGTTTATGTCGATGGAACAGACTTCAGATTTTATTCTACGCCGTATTATTTAAGGTAAACTATTCATAAAACATAGATATACTTTTTCATTTTAACTAAATGCATAAGTGCTTTATTTCAGGTTGAAGCTTCCTGGTGAAATAGAGGAGAATGATTCTTCGCATGGATCATATGATTGTGAGAAAGGGGATTTCTCTTTAAAATTTTCGAAAGTAAATAAAGGAGAACATTTCGAAAACTTGGATATGATAACTACATTACTAGCACCTCCGAAAAAGAAGACCAATATTATTCCCAACATTGAAGTAATCGGTAAATATATTAATTTAGGATTCTTTAAGCCTTTTTACTCGGTGCCACTTTAAGTAACTTATTAAATACGAAAAAATTATATAACAGGAAGAATGTTTCAAATAATGGCATTTTTTATTTTTGTCATAGGAAATCCATCAGCGAACTCAGAAGACATCAACGATTCGTCTAATGAAAATAATTCCCTAGTTAATGATGGAAATACAAATGGAGACGAGTGGTACATACATCAAAATAATCCCGCAAACATTGTGCCTCTTTTGGCTACTTCTCCGAAATATGGTTTCGCGAATAAAGTTTCCGGAGCATTGGTAGCTTTCGAGGTATATATCTGAAAGTATAACTGTTGCATTGCGGATCTTTCTGCAAAATAAAAAATGTTCACATTGATTGCAAGAAACATGAGCTAAATAAAAATTGTATTCGTCTAATTATTTTATTAAACTGTAACTAATACCTCGATGTGCTTAAATATTTTTAACATGTTCACTGTTTTAAATTGTACATGCCCATTTTTGTCATAAATGCATAAAATCCACAGTCTAATTATAACTTATGTGTACATCGTCATTATATCTTTTAATTACAGTCGTCATGGATCAAGGAAATAATAGATCTTCCATCGCCGGATACAGTGCCACAATCTGAAAGGAAAAGTTTACGAGAGAAGAGTGAATTTTCAGACTTCAACGAGGAACATTATTTAGCAGATTTAATGCAACCGGAATGTATAGAACCATACATAAAGTACACTGCTGAGTGGGATATCCTCGATAAAGAACATATTTCGTTAAACGAAACAGAAGTAGACCTATTAAAGGAACTTCCGAACAAAGAATATTTATTAAGCAATGAAGAAACGTATAAATTGCTTCTCAGTTTAGTTGATATTTTATTTGGTAGCTGTTATAATCACAGAACAACTTTGGGAGATAATACGGTTGAAAGTAGTTGGACTATTAATAAATTGAGTTCTATTTTATCTTGGTTCGATGTATGTAACATTTTACGATGAACACTGTTCCTGCTGTTAATTACAAAATTTTATACATCCAGTACATTTTTAGGACTTTTCCGATGCAGACGAAGTTGTAAGAGCATGTTTCAGAAGATCAGTATGCTACCCACTTTTTAGGAATTGGAATCTCTCTTTGAAAGTACTTGAAGACGTTAAGAAAGTTGTTAAGCTGGGTAAGCAAAAGCAATAATTAACATTAGCTTGTGACATTGTCCCTGTTATTTAATTTCTAATGTGTCTTCCTATCAGGTAAAAAATATATTATAAAACGCTTCTGTGAAATACACGGACTGTTTAACAATTCATGCGAGCCACGGTATATATTGAATCAATTGTACATAAAGGATTATTTAGTGTGGTTGCAACAGATCAGCGAGTCTTCGGTAGAATCTTTGGATATGTTAATAGCTGATGTAAGTACGCACCTGCACTAGGGCTCTTTACTCTTGTCAAACATTTTTGTCAAAATTTCTTTTATGGACCCCCCAGAGTTGGGGGGATTGTTTTTGAGTTATTTGGAACAACCCTGGGGGGTGCCGTAAGAGAAATTCAAAGAGCCACCCTAACCTGCGCAGTATAATCTATCAATTTATCAATTATCAAGATCCAACCAAGCAAGGAAGATATGGGATTCGACTTAGTCGAACTAGAACAAGCAGCTTATTCGGTTCAAGAAGAAGATCTGATCATAGAGAATTCTGTTCACGAGATGGTGGACCAAGTGGACGACTTAATAATTAACGACAACGAACAGGATAAGTAAGTAAAACAAATGAAATTATCTCTCCACAATTTTCTCGAATTTAAGGTTTCATCGAAAGGTGTCATTATGTCTTTATTTTGTGTGTGATTTTATTTTAAAGGCCAAAGACTATATACTACATTAAAGACAAACATTCTTTAAAGTATTTGTAAGTATTTCAATGGAATTGTTTAGAATATCGATAACTCGTATCTAACATGGCTTAATTGTTTACACCTTACTAGATAAATAAAACAATTCACATATGTTGACTCTTTCTAAAATGTGCTGGCATAATGTACTAACTATTCGGTTTGCACTACCCCTTGACGAATTGTGTAAATATCAACTAGAATGTACATTTGTTACCAATGGTACACAGCAATAACAATCTGCCATAATGTTCGCACACTATACGCATGGCCACAAACGCACAATGAAGAATGTTTTCATATAGAATTTACTACCACTCGTTAACGCGATTTTAATGTTTTATACAGATTATCAAGCAGCTCTAGTTCAAGCGATAGCAGCGATACAGATTCAGGAAGTGATTCGGACAGTAGTTCTTCGAGCACATCTACTACAAGCAATAGTACTAGTAGCTTAGATTCTGACGATGCAAGCGAACCCGAGTGAACTTGCGAAATACGTATTCAATATTTGGACCACATTGAACGTCTGTCGTTGTCTGGATAAAGATAAATGTATCTCTAGCTCTTTTAATTTACTTAAATGTACCAGTATAAAACGATGATTGTACCTTATGTGTTCAGAAACTCATACTGACAATGTACATACACGATCCATTATTTATAAGAGCCACAATACGGTTTCACGTTTACAATTAACTTTCTATAAACTTACCGAGTGTTCGTTTACAAGGATATCTGGACCAGAGTCTCGTGTCTATTTTAGAACGGTGTGGTTGTCATTAGTCTGCGGATATTTGTGCGTTTATAGCTTCCGGAAGTGTTCGGGAAATGCTAGAATTTGCATGCAGAAATTACAAATCGCATAAACATCCTCAGTGTAATCGTCCATGCAAACATGTACAGTGTATACACCACTTTCTCTGTAATATACATTTACTAAATAAATACGATTTATTCGTTAAAGAATGTAATGAATCCACGGTATCAATTTGTTATAATGTTCGATTAGTCTACGTTGCACTAATTCTTCCGAGTCTTCGTCAACTTTCATCTTCGTATCCGCATCTGTGGCTTCGTCGTCACTGGATTGAACCAGTGTGTCGCTGTCATTGTCGATTTTCGTCTCGGCGCCTTCCATCTAAAAAGATACTCGTAGAAACACAAAGGTATTGAAAAACAACATTTCAGAAATGATTACCGCATCATCGTCGAGTTCTAAGAGCTCCACATTGTCATCTTGATTATTCAACTCCTCGTCTTCCGTCGTTCTCCAGTAATACGCTATCTCCCCGTACACTCCTGGACTCTCGTTTATACTTTTCGCGAATTTCTCTACGTTCTTATCGCCTACCGTTGTTGGATTTGTTTTCTCTACTGGCTTTAAATTTTAATGCATACAAAAACAGTTAAATCTGTCGTCGAGAAAGTTCTGTATTACTGAAAGAAATGTTTTACCTCTTGCTTGTAAATTCCGTTCATGCTGTGGAAGTGGTCGTGGTACTCGGGACTTCCTGATTTTAATATTAAATGCGTGTACTCTTTCGACGTTTGATTCTCCTGATGCGTGTGCGGCGCGTATAATACGATTCGCAGAGGTAGATCCCCGTCTTTTTTAAGTTCAGATTTCGTGGTCTCTTCACCCTTAAGTTCCTCAGGATTTTTTCTTGTATTGATAATGGTAAATAACAAGTTGTCGCTACTTGTGCCCGTTTCTTCTTTCAAAAAGTCGCTATATAGTGCTCCTTTGTAATCCTCGGTTGTCTTGAAGTCTGACACTGTAGACAAAACTTCAGTTTGCGCCTGTTCCAACGAGACTTCCGTGGTTGGTTCTACTTGATCAGCGGTGAAAGAACCATTGTCTTCCGTATTGTTATTCTCCTGTATACTTAGATCTATTTTCGTGGATGGTGCATCTGTGACAACAGAAGTTTCATTCGCGTTTAAACTAGTGTTTTCCTCGTTTTCCTGCGTTTCTTCCGAAGATGCCGTCGCGTTTTCTGATTTTAAATTATCAGGAGCTCGTTCTGGATTCTCCTCTGCTCCTTTCGTATTCGAATTTGCGTTCTCGAAGAGATATTCTTCGTATTCCATTGTATTGTACACCGGCGACGGTTGTTCCTGTTTATTATACAAATAGGTAAATTTTCTGTAATTTTTAGTGAATTTTATCTGTGTTAGATTTTCAGTTGTGCTTACGTCACATGGGCCACAAGGATACTCTTTGTACGTTGAAAGAATAGCTGCTTTGACATATGGGAAATATAGTATACTCCATGGTATTATTACTTGATACGTTAGTTTACCGCATCTGCAACAACAGAAGCGAAATATATAGGGTGAATCTTGTAACATGATGATTTGGAAGTCTACTGCGACAAACTGGAGTGAGACTCACCGATCGAGAACAACCACCTCGTCTCTCGAGGCACGAAAATGCTCCCAGATACCCAACTCGGGCGCGTCTCGGAGAAAAATAATGCCTCTTTCTTTGTCTTCTGTTTGATTGCTAAGCTGCGTTTCCTCGATACCCCAAATATATTTTTGTTCGACTGAGTTTTTCGATATCTCTTTCCACGTTCTTATCTCTATATTGTTCTCCACGCTGTTCTCCGGTAAGTTCGACGACGACGTCACCGCGAAGAATAAGATGTTCGAAAAGCCGGATCGATTTAATCGTTTCTTCAGTAACTCCAACCTTTCATAGAATTACTTTAAAACATATCATTTCGAATCTTAAAAATACATTACAAAATTTCACCACCAAACCCGGGTATATATAATTTTCGAATGAATGGAAAAAGAAGTTAGTGGTTATTTCGGAGACTCACATGACTGTTTGTCTGTAGCTATAATGCCAGGAAGGGTCTAAGAACGCGAAGACATTCACGTATCCCAACTGTCCCTTCCACAGATTCGTGGCGCGACATTGCTCCGCGTATCCTTGATCTCCTTGGGGCTCGTTTGGTGAACCGAAATAACGCGGAGCCTGTGAACCCCCTCGAGAGTCCTCTTCTTCAGCGTAGCTGCCGAAAACCAGCGCGATCACCAGCGTAACAGTTAGCATCGACATAACGTTTACACTTTTGCAACGGAAAATCAAGTCCGAATTGCACTCTTCAACTTGTTCAGCGAGAAAATGAATTTCTATAGATTCGTATCATTCGTTAACACAACTTAGAACAGCTTAACAGGCACTGCGGATTGTTAACAGTCTTCGTCTATGAAATCGACACTTTTCTAACTAAAACTCTTCCTTCACTACCGCCTAAGACCATCTGTTTATTTAAAAAGAGAGGACAGAGCGACTAGCACTGCCGAGGAAAAATTGTAGAGGTAATTCGAAGAACTGCGCACTGAGATAAAAAAGTTTAAACGACCCTCGTGAACTGTACGATTATCAACGAGGAAAGAAATTTCGATTGAAAATTTGAAACCGCTTAGTAGACACTGCGGTTTGAAGTACACCCGCGATAATTATTGACGGCGGCGGTTTTATCTTTGTCTGCGAGATAAACCGGTTGGGAAAGCAAGAATGAATCAGACGATCGGCAACTGTAGATCGTGGATGGGCAACGTGTACGCGTGGTTTGCCGATATCCAAGCAGAAGAATCAATTTACGTCGGATTGATGAGATATGTATGCGGGTCGCACGTGGACTGCAGCGTTTTTCTGACCTCGCATGCTGGTTTGCTCCTCTACTGTTACTGCTGCTGCTGCTTCTGCTGTTGCAGCAGGCTACAGTTCAACATCCCTCCTACACGTGACATTAACACGACACCCTTCCTCGGATGCTGTCGCCGCATCGACACGTTGACGGTTCATGTAACGCTTCGTTCGCATAATATCCCATGACGATGTATTTTTAAAAAACGCGGAGGATCGAATACATGAAATTTTGCATCGTTCCGATTGGTCGCAACAGGTCGTAAAATTTTTAAACTCGAAGATATTTACATGGATAATTATCTACTCAAATTTTTTTTATCAGCAAGTGATATTTTTACACAATTTTGTTTTTCATTTTACGTAATATGATTTATTTTTATTGTTTTTTTTTATGTAAAGAACAATATTAACACCCGGGCCGGATTAAAAATAGGAGGCGGACCGTAGTTTACCGACCCCTGGTCTAGATAAAAAAATAAATGTTTTTGTCAGGCATTTTTATTTTTAATCGCCCGATTACACAGCGATGAGCTTTGTAATAGATTGCTGACATCTTACTTATCGCAGGCCTATGAATAGACTTCCGAGCACTGCGCTACTCCAAAAAGTATTTCGGATTACTTTTAACTTTGAGTTACTCGCATCTAGTGATATAATGATTGGAAGTTGAATTTGAATTTGTAGATTTACGTATAGTGGTTAAAAGTTGAATTTGAACTTAGATTTAAATATAATGATTGAAAGATTAATTTTTCTATTTAGGAAGATTAAAGAAGTCTCCTGTTTGGAAAAATTTTAGAATATCCAAGTCTGGAGACGAGTGAACTTTCTTTCCCGAGCAGCGTGTATTTTTATACAGTACTGAGTAATTATCGAGAGGTAACGTGTTAACGGAAATAGCATGCGCGATAATTGATAATCGCGCAAGAACAGCAGGGACAGAATGCGCCCGATCGATCCTATGGTACACGTCGTCAGTATGATTCCGATTTATCTCTCCGTCTCGTGATGCTGTCGGCTGTTTCAATTTCATTTCCTTATAGATCGGACATTCGTCGAGATCAGTCGATGAAAATGAACACGTGTGCTCAGTATAAATGGAACAGAGAGTCCCTTGTTCTCAGCTTTTCAATGCTTTGCTACTGCTCGGACGTTCGTTTGCGAAGCAGTAGCATTTTGTCTCGATGTATCGACACGCGATCTCTTGCATGCAGGATCGTTCGAAACAGTGCCTCCTTCAAATTCACTTATACAATAACAAACTTCGTTTGTGGTACAACAACGCTAAGAACAGTTTAATCATCTATTAGATTCGATCGTCTTGTAATTCATATTATTAATAAGTATTTAATATTTTCGTAAACACACCAATGGATTCTGCGGCTACAATAATGATGAAAAAGCGTTATTTCGCTGTCGTTATTCGTTCGATTAAAATGAACGCGTAGATCCGCTGTAAACGGTTAATGATATGTGTAAACGTCGACGAAAAAGAGACCGTGCAGAAAATCTGATTGAGTGGACCGAGCTCTGCCTCCCCTAATTCCGAACTGCCGTGTTAAATTGATCGACTCGAAGTGCAAGATTGTTTTCCGTGAGACACGTCCTGAGAGTATCAGCGAATAACAAATGTGAATTGCAAACATGATTGGCCCCATTGCGACTAAATGGATACTGATCGGATTATTATCCGTTCCGTTCGTTTCGATCGCATCTTCCGATGGCGCCGATCGAATCGACGCGGGGTTGCATGACGCAGCAATCGAAGAAAACAAGGCGACGCCGTTGTTGTTTCACTATGACAAGGAAAATAGTGACAACAGGAGTTTCGAGACACCGTTCAAAAACAAGCCCGACACTCTGTCGCGGCTTTTTAAAATAAATATCGACCGATTGAAAAATCAAACTGACCAGGCGAGTAGTCGGAGCGAAAGTCCGCGGCGTTTCTAAATGAAAATTCAAAGACAAAATCCAGATAGTTAATCGTAGATTCAATTAATCAATAGTTGTAATTTATTCTGGTAAAACGTGGAATACAGTGACTCCTACTAATATTCCGACGTTCTTAAAAAGTTGATAACTTTTTTAAAATTGGAGCATGTACGATTTGAACTTGTTCGAGAAGTTAGAACAATTGGTTCGCTACACAGCGTGACAAACATTTTTGAGAAAAATTGCAAGTTTTCGGAATTGCAGATAAAATGGTTTAACTTCTCAAAAAAGTCCAAATCGTATTTTAAGAGCGTCCGAATATTAATGGTAAATAGTCGCTGTGTGTATTTTAGATGGAACTAATTTTCCTGGTCGACGCGTCGGGATCCGTCGGCTTGGAGAACTTCCAATGCGAGTTGAATTTCGTGAAGAATCTGTTATCCGATTTCATCGTGGGACAATCTGCTACCAGAATCGCGATTGTAACATTTGGCGGAAGACGGAACGTCAGACGGAACGTCGATCAAATATCTCGTATCAGCGACAATGACCACAAGTGTTATTTATTAAACAAACAATTAAGCGACATCGATTACCCCGGTGGCGGAACTTACACGCGCGGCGCTCTTATCGAGGCTCTCGTAAGCACTCTTCAATTTCTCATTTCTCTCCCACTTGACGATAATACGTAACATAAATGAGAACATAAATTAGAACTAGATATTACGTATTCACTAACCCTTCGAGGACGACGGCGACGGGTGGGTCTTATAGAGTTTTTGCGCTGATTCCGAATCTGTCCTTAATTTTTCTCCTAGACGCACAGTTTTTGAGAAACAGGACTTCGAAAAAAAACATATTTTTCAACTTTAAACAAATATTGTGATGTTATCATAAAAGATATTGAATTGTTCTTTGCAGCAAAAGATTCTGTAGACTTTCCCGAATACAGTGATATCCAATATTAATACATTATGAATGTTTTAATAATAATGATTAAACACGAGGAGTTTGGGCAAAGTCCAAATCTAAATTGGGTAAGTCTACAGAATCTTTTACTGTTAAGAACAATTCAATATCTTTTATAATAACATCACAATATTTGTTTAAAGTTGAAAAATATGTTTTTCTTTAAAAATCACGTTCTAGGACCAGATTCGGAATCAGCGTAAAAAAACTCTATAAGAACCACGCAACAGTAATTGTGGAACGGTGTTGAACAGTGTAATTTTTCCGCGTATAATCGATTTTAAAATATTCTTAGAGTCAGTATGTGATGTACTAACGCCGTCCCCGAAGGGTTAATATACTTTTGGTGTTAGAGGATTCTCGAAAAAGCACGGCAGAGCACGAAGAAAGCGGTCTTCCTCATCACCGACGGCTTCAGCAATGGCGGCGACCCACGGCCCGCCGCGAATCTTTTGAAAAGTGCAGGTGCAACGATATTCACTTTCGGAATTCGCACAGGAAACGTTCAAGAGCTTCACGATATAGCTAGCTTTCCCGGCTTTTCGCATAGTTATTTTCTCGACAGTTTCGCCGAGTTCGAAGCTTTCGCGCGTCGCGCTTTGCATCGCGGTAAGTCCGATATTCTTCAAAGAAATTGAATACTGCAATGAAAATCATGCGATTCGAACGATATATTAATACATATACCAAAGATTAAAAATTATTTGTACATTTTAATGAAGCGCCCGAGGGTTAGTAGATTATTTTTCCGTTTTTAGATTTGAGAACGGGAAAATACGAGCCAGTGACGTTGTCAGACAACTGTAACATCTTGTGCGGCAATATCAGTGAAACCGGAAACAATCAAAGCTGCTGCGATAGCTTTGCAACGTGTTCTTGCGGTATTGCAACCGGACATTACGCTTGCATTTGTCCCACTGGATATTTCGGCTCGGGCTTCAAGGGATCCTGCACGCGTGAGTTCATGGAAAATACAATTCTGAGTTCATGGAAAATGTAGATCATGATCTACAAAACAGCCTACAATTCGATTTAAACTCGAATGTTAAACCCTAATCCGTCCTTCGTTTCGATTTCACACAGTTTCCTCGAAATAAGTTAAGATCTATGTTATGGTTGTTATCATTTGCTTTTTCAAAATTCGTCGATTTGACAGAATTATAATAAGAAATGTTCAACTCCGTTATTTCTTGTCACCCTGTAATTGTTATTTCACTAAATTTGCTTTCTCCAGCCTGTCCAAACGGCACGTACGCCTCCGAAGAGGTTTCCGGTGATTCAACGTCCACGTGCATATCTTGCCCAGACGTGAATCACGTAACTATTAAAGTACCAGCAACCTCGGTGGAAGATTGCGTTTGCGCATCAGAATTCATTACCGACGGGAACAAATGCGAAGGTGATTTATTAAAGAATGCTTTTCTTATTCTAATGTTCGATGTTGTTTTTCGTTCACTACCAAATATGTCCTTTGCCAGCCGCGAGTATAGGTATGTTCCCACTCAAATATTTTATGTCCCTAAGAGGATCAGGATATTCTGGCCTGTACGATCCATACTTTTCGAGGCGGAATTTTGGTTTCGATGCAAGCCAACCATACTGTCAAGTTAATTGTTTAATCCTTGTATTATTAGTTGAGCTTTCAATTGCACATTTTCATTCTCACCTCTGCGCTCGTGGTCACCGGAAACGGCAGACACGTCTTCCCTTCCTCCCGCACGAATTTTTCGGTCTTGATAACTGTGTGCTTTTCCTCGCAAAGTTTCGCCAATTCCTTCTCCAATTTCCTGAATTCATATTCGATCATCGGTTAATTATGATTGTTCAGATTTCTTATAAAATAGTTCGTACATGTACAGTAAGGAGCATAACTGATTCCACACACTTTTTAAATCAGAACAACATACATTTTTTACTATAACAACAAGTACATATTTTACTATAATGCCATTATTTATCGTACGTACCCATGCTCGTCCAACAACCATTCGTACGTTTCCAACCATTTCATTTGCAACTGTCTTTCCTTGGCTATCGCTTCGGTTAAGTTCCTCGAATTCGCCACGAAATCGTGAGGCTTGCTTGATCGAGGATCCATCGTTTAATAAAAATACCACAGGATTATTGAAATGTCAGAAAATTGATCAGAATAATTTCGACTCGTTCGCAGTGAAGTTTAAAATAGTAACTATCCGAAGAACGCTGATAACTTCTCCGTATTAGAAAGAAACAATTCCGATCGATTCGCCGGAAACAATGTGAATTTATTTACAATGTGTTACCGTTAGATCTACTTCACACGAAAAGAATTATAATAACGTGCTACAAACATGAACAATAAATCTCACAGTTCGTCAGAGATTGTTACGTGATTTTTCCAGTTATAACATGTCCTAAATTGAGGATCCCAGAGAATGGATACCTGGTAAAAGCGAGCGCGTGTAACAACGTGGTTCACGCGGCTTGTGGGATAAGATGCAGAATCGGTTTCTACCTAACAGGAGACAGTATTCGACTTTGTGGGAAAGGTGGTAGTTGGTCCGGAAACGAGCCGAAGTGTTTACGTAAGTATGCTAAGGATTTCGGAGATGTTCGAGGGGATCGATTTAAATGGGACATCCTGTATAGTTTATAACATTCTAGTATAACATTCGCCGAAGAATTTTTATAAGACATTTATTTTGAACTTGTCGAAATTGCTGTTTATTTGCAACAGTGAAAACATGCCCGGCACTTCGAGCCCCCTCGCACGGTCGGGTACGATGCCAGAACGAAGAAGATCAACGCTTAATCACGGAGGACAACACGGCGTTCCCGATCGACACTCGTTGTCAATTCCGATGCGACAATGGCTATCAGCTTCGCGGAAGCAAAATTCGCAATTGCTTGCCCTTGTCGCAGTGGGATGGGCTGAAAGCAACGTGCAAAGGTAAGTAAAAATTTTAGTAGCGAAAGTATTCTTCAGGGTACAAGGTTAAAATTGATTTGCAAAAGGGCGAAATTGATTTACAAAAGGGTGAATTTGGAGTGGCAAACATATAAAAGGTGAAATTTGATTTGTAAAAGGATCAGTTTGGAGTGCGAAACCTGTAAAATGTTGAATTTGATTTGCAAAAGTGTGAAATTGATTTGCGAATGGATGAATTTCGAGTTGCAGAACCTGTAGTCGTGCAAATATTTTTCTGTTGAATGTCCAATTGATTGGTTCAATTTGCAGCGATAAAGTGCGAGCCTCTGAAGCGAATACCATACGGGAAGATTTCACCCGAAATCTGTACCGGGCCAGAGAAGGTACCGTTCGCAACGAATTGCACGATCACGTGCAAAAAAGGTTTCGCTCTCGAGGGTCCGCGTGCAAGAATGTGCGGAGGACGTTCCGGAGTCTGGACGCAACGACGAAGCGTTAATCGCTGCATAGGTTGTTACAAACTTACAAATATTTGTTATTTAAATCGGCCGAAAGGAACGAAAATTGACAATTTCTTCTCCCGCAGATAAAGTACCGCCAACCATAACGTGTCCACCGGACATCGCCGTAGAAAGTTTACCAGGAAAAAACTACGCATACGTGAACTGGACAAGTCCTATAGTCACCGATAACGCGGATGAATCTCCGTCGGTTTGGAGCAAACCGTACGTGACAATCCCCTGGAAAGCAAAAATCGGTTCGCGCACTATAGTTTACATGGCCCAAGATTCGACAGGGAATAAGGCTAGATGCAAATTCAAAGTGAAAATTCTCGGTATGATTTTGGTATATTTCTCGTTATTTTGATATTTGTCGTTTGCAGAAAATCTCAGAGATTTCTAATTCAGCTAATTGTTCCAGATACCGAACCGCCAATGATCGAGAACTGTATAGATCCCCCGATATTTTTCACTGACAACGGGGTCGGGATAAGCAACGTAACTTGGGATGAACCCGGGTTTTACGATAACTCGAAAACACCCGTGCGAGTGGAGCAAAATCATCGTCCTGGAGAAAGCTCGTTTCCGATCGGATTTACAAGAATCGTGTACAACGCGATCGATAAATATGATAACGTCGCAACTTGTGCGTTGAACATCACTATAAAAGGTAACCGCTCCTTCGATTTTCCAATCAACTTTTTGTTTGAAACATTATCATTTGACTGCAGAGCAGATGAAACTCAAAATTGCAGGAGAATTTTGAAAATTGGAGGGGTTAAGATTACTAAGGGAGGAAATAACATTAAATTTGGATTCTACGTTTTGCAATCGACGCAGACAATTTTTATTTTGCAGAAATAATGGCAGCGAATCTTTATGCAAAATAAACATTTTCTACCTGTATCGCATCAACCTGGAATGAAATAGAAATTCATTTTTTCTCTTAATATGTTTAATAGGTTGAAATTAATACAACAGTTCTAAATTACTCGTTTTTTGTATAAATGCAGAAAATCCGCTATCTAAATATAAATCTGTGGTTGCAAGAAAAAACGCCGCATGTTTTGCAATTTCAAAAAATTTGATTTCGTTAAAGAAAGTGATGTAAGTGGGACACCCTGTACATTATTTGGGGACCATGATTTTCAGATGTGTGCCAGGAAATCCCGGAAGTGTTGCATGGCCATTCAAACTGTTCCATGTCGGAGAATAAGACGAACGAGTGCGCTGTGATTTGTGACGATGGGTTCCAGTTTGCGGATGCGGTTCCGAATCTTCGTGCAGTGGACGATGTATTGCTACTAAAATGCAATACGACCAACGCGAATTGGACCGAGGAGAATTATATTTCAGACTGTTCAGGTGCGTGAGAAACGCCCACAAAATAACAATAACAAAATAACAATGTTATTTGTACACAGAATCAGCGGCGCCCAAAACTGTGTCCCAAGAAGGAAGCATCGAGTTCGAAGGAAATACATCCGTGACGTGCGACAATCAAACGACCCTGCGCGAGGTAATTCTCATTTCTTTATTTCTATCAATTTCTGAATTCAATTCGAAACATTTAATCATATTTACCAGCTGAGCGAACACATCATGGCCGATCTGAGATCGACGTTGCTCGACATTTGCGGCAACGACGTCGAATGCAACCTGATTACCTTCGATCCTGAGTGCAAAGTGGATGCCGAATCAGCGGAAGACATCTCTTCGAACTCGTTAAGAAAAAGAAGGAACTTAAACTCGAATATTCTCGTGTCTTTTCTAAACGAAGAATCTGGAAACAATCTCGACGACAGAACGAGAAGAGAAGCTAAAACGGACGAGGGTGCTAACAAGAACAAATCGAGGCCGAAGAAGAAGAAAGAGAAGATCGAAATCAAATTCAAGATTCTAGGTAAGTTTATTTGAATACAAACGAAATATTCTCGAAAGAAGATATCCTTCTCTCGTAGGGAAAATAGTCGAAGAAAATGTGGACAACCCGAAAGAAGGAATACAAAAGTTGAGACAGAAGATGGAGTCGATGTCGCAGTTGGGAAAACTGAATTTGTTGGATGAGAAGACGAACAGACAGGTTGCGGAACTCGCGTTGAATCTGCACCTCGTTTTTCGAAATTTTGAGGAGCTCTGCGAGCCAGGAAGTGTCCTTAAAAAGCACTCTTGTGGTAAATGAGTACAGAAATATTTCGCATCTTCAATTCGTTAATGTCTCATTAATTATTATAAATCTAGTGAAGTGTCCATTGGGGACTTTCTTCGAGTCATCGATTCATCGATGTCGGCCATGTCCTTTCGGAGAATACGAGGACACTGCTGGCTCCGTAAGATGCAAACGCTGTCCTGAGCACACATCTACGAAAAGAATGCATTCTCGATCTCTGCGAGATTGCATACGTAAGTCCGGAATGACTATACGCAGTTTTTAGGAGCATTTCAGTTATTTTATCGCTTCGTTCTTATGCAGCTCTATGTCGGCCAGGATATTACTCTCGAAGAAAACGGTATCATAGTGTCCGCTTGGCTCTTGAACCCTGTCTGCAATGTGACATTGGCTTTTATCAACCGGACTATGGGCAAAACCATTGTTTATCTTGTCTAGCCAATACTACTACACACAACCGTGGTTCCAAGGATGCGAATGATTGTTTACCATTGTTTAAGATAGACGTGAACACCTGCCAATCCGAATCATGCTTGAACGGCGCGCAATGCGTACAAGAAGATGACAGCTTCAGTTGCGAATGCCTCGACTATTACGTCGGTGAGCATACAATACGTTAATTGACGAATTCAAATTGACGAATTTTGACAGAATTATAATAAGAAATGATTAACTCCGTTATTTCTTGTCACCCTGTAAATAATATAAAATGTCCATGTTGATCTATCGGTATGAACTGAACAAAATCTTTTCAGGATCAAAATGCGAAACGTTCCGAAATCCGTGCGAATCGTCGCCATGTTTGCACGGGGCAGCTTGTAACGTTAACAATTTCGCAAACGGCGCGGTGAACTATAGTTGCACATGCGAAGTTGGATATTCGGGACATAACTGCGAAGTAAGTGCAGCGTTCTCTGAGAAATTAGTTTAAAGAAAATGATAAATAATAGGGGTGGGCGGATACTAGAAAATTTCGAATCCGAATTTCCGGATATTCGACCACCCCTAATAAACAATATTGATATTTTTAGCTGCGCGTCGATGAATGTGCTTTGAACCCCTGTCAAAACAATGGCACTTGCGTCAGTACGGAGAGCGATTATAGTTGTAAGTGCAAGGATGGTTTCGAAGGTAAGTCAGTGAATGATATACAGGGTGTTCATCTGAAAACTTTCCAGCCGAATATCTCTTGAAGGTCAACTTTGTTTTTCCAAATGGAAACCTATATTTTTTATTATGGGATCTTATTGTACGTAGAAAGACCAGCAATTTTCCTAGGATACTCTTTTTATCCACCCTCTATCCCCCTCGAAATCCTTTTTTTATTTCACCGAATATTTAACATTATCGATGATCTGTAGACAGCGAATTTTATGTATTTCTGACAAAAATCACTAGGCGAAACTTAAAACAGTCAAGACGTTTTGAAAATGTAAAAATATGGAGAAGTTATTTTCGATCAATTAAAATGATTTACATAAGAACGAAATCTTTATTTAGCTACGTTAAACATTTAATAATCAGCTTTATTTAGCTACATTAAACGGGTAATGATCAGTTAACGAGACGTTCTAATTCGCAGGAGAATTTTGCGAGATTTCCGTGGATCACTGCGATCCTCCGCCGTGCATGGAAGGATCTACCTGTCGCACTGCCAATGCAACCTGGCAGTGCATCTGCAAGCCTGGTTTCCTCGGGCGTCATTGCAACTTATTGCCCTGCGACTGGTTGCCTTGCCAAGGTAATTCGTATTGCGTGAATCTCGAAGAGGAAAACGCAACGCGATCGAGCTACAGGTATGCATAATCAAAAGACTATGAACTAGACGAACTTAATATATATATATATGCATTAATAATGCTGCATTGTCAGATGCGAATGCAACGACGGCTACACCGGAGAATATTGCGAGATAATTGTGGATCACTGTGCCGGGCTACCGTGTCGGAATAATGGGAAATGTTTGAACGGAATTTCCAATTACACGTGCACGTGTTCTATGCCGTTCACAGGACGCAATTGCGAGACTGGAAAGTATAGTCTTGACGAATATATTCTTTTGTTTCCATTTAGCAGAGTTAAATAGACAATTTTTAATTGAGCATGTTAACTAAGCATGTTTCTTCTTCTTTTATAGAATTGTCATCCGATTACGTTGTGCATTTTACTAAATCGGGAACGACTGACTATGTTAGAATGAACGGACCCGCGGTTAATATAGCCGAGGTAACGAATGAATTAAACAACTCGACAGTGAAACGATTAAATTGAACGTTAATTTTTAGTTAACGACATGCTTGTGGTTGCAATCGAAGGACACATTTAATTATGGAACTGTGCTGTCGTACGCAACGCGGTATTACGACAACACGTTCACGTTAACTGATTATAACGGGTAGGAATTTATTGTAAAAAGGAGTGCGATAGTTTACGATATACAGGGTGGTCCACCTAAATATACTTCTTCATTTGTGATGACTAGACTGCGGGTCTTTACTGCGAGTCTTTGTTACGTCACCAAAAATGAAGGAGACATTAGTTGAACCACCTACAGGGTGAGGTACTCCAGAAAATAAGTAATATTGTTATATCGTAGACTCGTTATATACATCAACGGGCAAAAGGTAGTAACCGACATTAAGGTGAACGACGGCCACTGGCATTTTGTTTGCATTACCTGGCAAGGCGAAAATGGCACCTGGAATATATTCATCGATGGACTTTTACGAGACAATGGATCTCGTTTCGCGAGAAAGACTGTTATTCAAGGTAACAACATGTTTGACAGCAACAAAGATGTGAATACCACTTAATCTTGTTTATAACAAGGCAATGGCACCCTCGTGATCGGACAAGAGCAAGATCGCGTCGGTGGTGGATTCTCCGAATCGGAATCCTTCCTGGGAAAAGTAACTCTGCTGGATGTTTGGGACAGAATTTTATCATCGGCAGACATAAAACGATTGTTTAACACCTGTGAAAAGTATTACGGTAACGTAATTGCCTGGCCGCAGGTGCAGACACACGTACACGGCGATGTTGCGGTAATTGTCATATGCTATTGTTCAACCGAACGATTATAGTTAGGATGAAAAAAATTCTGAGCGAGGTACATGTTTGTATTTTTAGATACTGAGCAGCCCTTTCTGCCGTGGATGTCCCTTACCAGTCGTGCCGTTTAAAGGGAACATGAATATCAGTGAAGACTCGTCCGAAATTATTTACCATTGCGATCCTGGTTACGTGGTGCGATTTCGAGGAAAGGAACATCGATCGCTGAAAGTTAGGTGTCTGAAACAAGGGCATTGGGAGGGCTACTACAACCCTGTTTGCGCTAGTAAGATTGAATATCAATACAGGAAAATAATTTATTCCTAGTGGGAAGAAAATATTGATCATCTAAATTTTCTAGTATTATAAAGAGATAATTAGACTGCGGATCTTTATAATAGTTGTCTTCCCATAATAATTTTAATAGAGGAGAAATCGTATATTGGCATTCTCAATTTTTTAAATTGTCCAACAATTTTGAATTTTATCTACTCAATTTTGCTATCAATGCATAAAGATCCGCAGTCTAGAGATGATTATACCTCGGAGACAATCAATTTGGCTTTGATTCCAGGAAAAAAATGCGGCTTTCCGGGATATTTCCCTCGAGGTCGTATACAGGGTAAATCGTATTTCTTCGGGGACGAAATACGTTATTCTTGTTTGAGTGGGTATCAGCTTCTGGGAAATCCCCATAGAATATGTAACGCTGATGGGAAATGGAGTGGTGTGCTTCCTGTTTGCATAGGTGAGCATTTCCATTTACAAAATGAATATAGGAAAAGAATTCGCTAGAATGATCTATTACTTGATTGCATTACGCGTTAATTTTGCTGATAGGAAGAACGTGTAAGAATTTACTGGCTCCAGAACACGGCGACATCGAGTACGTGAGAGAGGAATACGAAAGAGACGATCTATCGATCCTCCAGGTATGCAGAAATTCTATTCATCAACTAAATTGTCGACTACTAATGAAATTGAATTCCAGGTAGGTCAACAACTGGAGTTTAAGTGCGATACAGGGTTCCATTTGGTAGGGGAGAAGTTTCTGACGTGCTTAGAGTCAGGATTATGGGACCACGAGAGACCAACGTGTGAAATTTATGGATGCTCACCACCCAAGGAGTAAGTTATAAGAATTAACACTAATATTTGGACACTCTTAAAAGGACGATAACTTCTTTAATATTGGATTTTAACTTTTTTGAAAAGTTAGAGCAATTAGGTTACTACATGATAATAAATAATATTGTTCGAAATATTCTAAACAATGGTTCTTTACAGGATCGATCGCGGTTACATAATTTTTCCTAACTCCAACAATCTGCACGAGACATCTAGCACAAGCTTGGCCCCAGAGACGATCAATAAAACCGTTCAAAGGAATTATTATTTCGATGACATTGTTGGGTATTCTTGCCATCCAGGGTATAAATTTCAGGGAAACCATAATTTATTAACCGAGTTTAAACTTCGATGTACGGAAAATGGTACTTGGAGTGGGTTCGTTCCCGACTGTGTGCCACTTAACTGTCCCTGGCCTAGTACCATAGAGAATGGTAAAATATTTTTAAAAACGCAAAATGGTACCATCGAGCTTTTCAATGACGTAGTAAATACTACGAAGGAGGAAGAAACGTTAAAAACGAATGATGATTTGGAAAATCAGTTGATTGTTGGCTCACAGATTTTAATGAAATGTAGTACGGGATACAAATTAATTGGGAACAGCATTAGGACGTGCATGAGCAATGAAGAATGGTCACCGTCACCATCTTGTAAACCTAAAGAATGTCCCATCTTAGATTGTCCACTTTTTAAATATCTTCATAGAGAAATAGACGACAATGATCATATCTGGAGGAACAATATTAGGGAACTGAATGATGCAAAATATTTGAATGGATCCTACAAAAATTTCGAATACTTTGTGAAAGGATATAATTACAAGGACCAAATAATTCTGACTTGTAGAAGTAACAATGACATGAGTATAACCGACGGAAATGTTGATATACATGTTTCCAATTTAACATGGTTTTGTAATGAAGATGGCACGTGGCAAATCGATTATTTGAAACTGAATAGTAACATCGTTGACGATTTATTTGACAACGGATTAGCTGATATTTGTCAAGAAACGATTTGCCCTTTAGTTGCAGTAAGCGTTGCATACGATGTATTTTGATAAATAATGTAGACATTGGTAGACTGCGGATGTTTATACAACCCTCAAATTTTGTAGAGAAATTTTAACCCTTTGCACTCGGGTGGCGACTCGGAGGCGCCATCTTCTTGTACCATTATTCAAAATGTTTGTTGCATCATTAACCCTTTGTTCTAGATTTTTTTCATTTTATGAATATAATACCAACATATTTAATAATGTAAACAATATTTTGAATAATGGTACAGCAATTCTTGGGGGTTACTCTGAGTCACCACTCGAGTGCTAAGGTTTAAATTAATATTCAATAAATTAATAAACGTATTTAATATTTTAAGAAACTACTAAAAGTATTGCATGAGGTATTTTATCTTTATCGGTTTTATATTGACAAAATTGAGAAAATCATATGAAATGTGCAAATAGAACACTATTTTAATTTGTAGATTCGAAATCAATAAAAATCGTACTAAATTCCGTTGAATTTAATGCTCCAGCACTTTTTGAACATTTTTATAATCCACAAATGCATAAATATCCACAGTCTAGACATTAGATAAATCTCAATTAAAATTGACAATAGGTTCCAGAATACGGATACATTGTTGGGAACAATAATAATTATTCAAGGACTGTCAACAGTGCCATTGCTTTCAAATGTCGTCACGGCTATATACTTGAAGGCAACGGAGAAATTGTTTGTTTTCCAAACAGTACATGGTCAACAATTCCTTCTTGCAAACGTAAGAATAGAACTTACAGGGTGAACTTAATTATAGTACATCTCCAAGAAAAGATAATTCTCTGTTTTAGCTGTAATATGCGGGAAACCACCGAAACTAACAAACGCGGTGTTAAAAGAGGACAGTATTGAAACAGTAACTTTTACATTTGGTAATATGATTACTTATCAGTGTATACCTGGCTATTTAATGTACGGCCAACCGAATGCAAGATGTCTTGCAAATGGAAACTGGTCGAAAGTATATAGTAAATGTTCAAGTAAGTATCTATATCTATTCAAGTACCTGATCGACTTTATCCTGATTAATCGACATTCGTAGAACTCTCGTGTAATAAACCGAAACTTCCACCTGGTGTTACTGTACACGGTCGATCATACTTATATCAAGATCAATTGACCTACGTCTGTCCCAATGGCAGAAAACAAGGATTAATTACGTGCGGAGCTGATGGTCGTTGGAGCAACTATCCAAATTGCAATTAATTGACGAAGAATAATTTTTCAATATAATTATTAGGTTATACCCCTAATAGTTAGAGTAAATCATTAGACTGCGGATCTTCATGCATTTATAGCTTATGAACATTTTCAAAATATGCTAGAATATAAAGTTTGATAGAATTTAGTAAGATTTTTATTTGTTTTGGATCTACAAAGACTGTCGCCACTTAAAAATAGGATTTCATTTCATGCCACTTTCTTAAAATTTGTTTATAAAAATGGAAAACTACATAAACATCCGCAGTCTAATCGTTGTACATAACAATTGTATGTGACAGTTTTTTATTCAATGTCAAAATTATCAGATCTTCGATTTTTATAACTTTTCGTTCTACACTCCACAAATGTATGTTCACCAAATAATATTGTAATACTGTACAAGAGATACATTCATCAATAAAAAACGTCCATATTATTCTTAGAATATCTGACGCACTTATCGCGCACAACATTGATTAACAAAATGGAACTGGCTCTTGCGAACACGAGATAATAAATACATAATACTGAGCATTCCGTAGACTCTTAATTTTTATGATCTACATATAAATGTACTCATCGATGAACCGAGACTTCTTTCTTACCCATATATAAAATGGTAATGTATTGCAACGTTTAAAGTTAATCGAATTTTCTGAATTTTAAGTAGAATTGAAAAGAGAAAGTAAAGATATACAAATATATATAACAATGGATTATTAATAGTTCATCACATATACACATCTATTGATATAGTACACTGCATTTTGGTATAAATAGGATTCATACATGTATAAACGCACTGTATCAGAATATTTGAGGAAGAGCAATGAAAGGTAAAACCATAAAAATAATTTGATAGTATGAAAAGTTGTGTGTCACTTATACTTGTCTAACATGAAGTACGATAAAAACGGAGCACCTTTTTTATGATATTCAACACTTATTAGCATGGCTACACTAAATAAGAAACGAACTGTTCTCACAAAATTTTTTCCATTGCTCAGTATCCTAATCTCTTAGAATCTAAGTTATTATTTGCTTTATATAAATTAAAGAATCATTGTTTTACTCTTACTGAAACATAAATGCATAGATCTGGCCTTGATAATCTTAATTACATCTTTACGAAACCTCATTGAACGAAGTTTTTACAAAATGATATTTACCAATATACGTTCAATCACACGTGTGTTTTCGTACGATCAATCTTTTGTAAATAAAGAATACCCAAAATCTTAGCCATACTAACGTAATAATTTATCTAGATCACTGAACACTTTTCAGAGTTCCGTTTTCGAACTGTAAGAATATTTCGGCTTCAATTCTTCAATTCGTTTAATAAAATCTGTCTTTTCTATACAACCGTCGCACGTCTCGTCCCAGTCACTCAAGATTTTTCTCAAATCACGCACCTTTAGTTTGTTGAGATCGACTGTGTCGATGTCGATTTGTTTCTCTGAAATTTCACGATGTTATTGCTCTATCCAAGAAATAGATAATAAGACAGCGGATTTTATGCATTCATGACAAAAACGAATAGGTGCAATTTAAAACTGAAATTTATCGTAGTTCTTTTTTTATTTTGCATAAAGATCCGCTGTCTAATAATAAGCTATCTATAGAAAAACAATTACAGTGTACATACCGAATCTCAGGTCACATATTTGAGCATCTTTCTTTTTCAGCTTTTCACATATTTTGCTTGCAGGCATTGACCATGATACAGGCTTACTTAATTCACCTAAAATACCAGTCGCAGATTCTTCTAAGCCTCCTAAATAATAGCACTAGAATAACAAGAAAATATTCAGATTATTATAAACGTGTACTTATCGCATTGATCATTATAAATCATCGATATAAGAACTTACAAATCTGTTTTCTTTAGATTTCGTGCCTTTACAAAATGTTTTGAACGCTGCTTCTATCTTGTTAGTATCCTTCTTAACATCGTCGGATAAAGTGTTAACAAATTTTTCCACAGTTGATATACATACTATAATGATAAGAAAATGAAAGTTACTTGTGTCAAAAGTGAAAAATAAAGAATGTTTATTTATCTACCTTCGCATTCATCATTTTTTAGAGCTGTTACAGCACAGATCACTCCAGCAAGGATGGACAGCGCTAACAATAATGAGTTGTTCATTTTGTGTTTCTCTTCTAAACAAAAAAATAGTCTTTTAGTATAATATATTATTATATAACATTGAAAAAGTCTATAGTACCGTTCTAATTGATAATAATTATAACGTTCGAACAATAATCGAATGCAATATTAAAAATTCACTCGGAAATATAAAATGGTGAAGTCAATGTCAACTTAAAATAAACTCGTTTGTAAAAGGTGTAAGCAGAAAATTTTGGAAGAAATACGTATTTATACAAGGATTTAGGCTACTTGTATACTTATACAGGGATGTAAGATACTTATTACAAGTCGATTACAAAAGTGACGTTAATTAATAAAAGAATGCTACGTCTACTGTGTTTATTAGGTTAATAGGAATAACGAAGAAATGCAACTTATATAGTGTCACGCTAACGAAATTATATACATACCACACAGATAATATTCCCGTGAGTTCGTAATGTAAATGCACCGGACCTTTTAATTCATGCACTCACAAATTTCAAACAAATTCCTAAGTGCCACTACATCAGTTTATCGCACGCTTGGTTTTATACACGTTGGACTCAGTGAAAAGCCCGGAATCCCAGCTGGCGAATCCTGATTGGTCTACGAATCTATGACTCATGTGAAACGTAAGTGTTTTCCAATTGGTTATCGCAATCCATAGGGCACTCCGATCCTAGATAAGAATGCTCTATTCTAAAACCTTAGACTGGCTTAGACCATATAATATAAACTTGTAGAACCGGCTTCAGATAACATGCCTTGTTTCAAGATTACTTCATCTATGAGATAACGGATGTGAGCAAAGTGCACACAAAGTGCTATATGTATATATATAGTATATATTTACAATGATTTTCTTAAAATATTTGACTAAATCAAGCAGAAAAAGAAACGTACTAGTTTCTAGTAACAAAAGAATAAAATTGTGATGATTCTCGAGGGTATTCGCATACTGGAAGGAACTTCCGTCGCAATTTCCTTGTAAAAACTTATGCTTAAAAATTTATTAATTCGTGTTGCGATTTATATTTCGTTCAAGAAACAAGTTCTTTATTCATTATTTGTTCTCTGTAGGGCGTGCTTGAATTTGCAAAAATATATTGCATGTACATGATTCGTAAACAGCGATTTTATTAAATATTTCGTAAGTATATAAAACACTTACATAGTTCAATTTCTGTGAAAAAGCGAAGTAGTTACATAAATAATTTACATAACGAACGTAATATCTATCTTAAAAAAAATGTTTTTTTTCAATAACAGAATTTTATATTTCCCGGTTTTAAGAGTTCTCGCCTATACTTAATCCCAATTCTTGATGCGCAATTCTGACTCGAGAATACTCCAATTCGGCGAATGTTTCTCATTAGATAGCCAATTGAAATCATCGATGCAATTCCAATTATTCATTTTCGGATCAAGACCTGCTAGATTAAAATGATTCATTTGATCTTCGTAGGACCAATTGTAAGGCGCTACACGTATATTTGTAGAATCTTCTATGATCGATCTGCTCGTAACATGCAAATAAATAGTACAATCTGTCGAAGAATGTAGTCGAAGTTGTTGACACGCAAAAGCGAATACACATTCACTACAATCATGGGCGAATATAGATGACGGTACCGGTCCAACTAATACAGTACATTGCTTCAAATTGACCATATGCAAAGTACTAGGTGTGCCGTAGATTCGTACTGTACAGTGAACTAGATCGGAAAGTAGGATATCATTTTTATTCACATTCTCCGCATCGAGAACTATTTGTTCGTCAATTTTCCCAAGTAGCATACACGCACTATCACCGTACTTGCTCGACAATTTATGATTTTGTTTCGAAGAACCGTTTACAATTCCTTCAGAGATCTTTAAGTCCTTTAAACCATCCGTTACATCATGCGACTTATCCGATGTTTTCTTCACAACTCGTCTATTCTTAAAACCAAATTTCTTCTTAGGTAGTAACTTCAGTTCCAAATCGGAGGCTTCGCTTTCCAGTAATTGCAAATTCTCTTGTGCTCTTCTAATATCGTAAACTTTTAAAAACATTTTTGATTGTGACAAGTAGTTCTTCAACGTTTGAATCTCTTTGTTCGCTTTATCGAATATCCCAGGTAGAGCCGAAGTAGGAGCACTAGATGCATCGTCTAACCATTCTTTGATCATCTTACAAGACGAGTAAAAAGCATCTTTGAAATAACTACTTTGTTCAGACTCTACAGCTAACGATTGCCGTTCCTCCCTCCGCCTTTCTATAATATTCTTCCTTTCGCGATCCCGTTTGTTAATACGATCCGGTAAACTTCCTTCTATCAGACCAGAAGGATCCATATTGTTATCTGAACGCTATTTTGCTGTGGTTATAGTTTTTGTAACGTTAAGCTGAAAACACCGATTATCTTTCACGAGCATAGGTTTACTTTCAAGTTCGTATATTAGTACATCACAGAGCTGGTCTTTTATACTCGCAGGTTTATTGTACAAGGGCTGAAAAGAACGTTCGTATTATTATAGAACTATGAAGAATATAAGTATTAGATGATTGCAAAAATTCATACCCCATTTGAAAATAAATTGCGAGCGGTTATATTTATAAACTTGCATAATTCTGGCTTATTTCTGGAGATATGCTACTAATTTATTTTTAGCACTTAATCCTGTAGGATTTCCGGGGTAAAAGCATATTCGTGTACCAAATTTCAGCTTTCTAAGGCTTCTGTGTTCCAAGATTTTTTTATCATTACAGAGGACAGAGGAATTTAAATAACACTAATTTAATTTTTACACTTGATCCTGAAGGATTTCTGAGATAAAAACATAGTTGTGCACCCTTTTAGGCTAACAGCTATCTCAACTACTATTTTTACAATTATCTCTGAGCATTTTATAATCTGATTTCCTTTTACGCAGAAGTTACATGTTTATTTTCAGCAAAGGTCACTAGGTAAATTGGGTACGAACTTCTGTAATCATCCAAAATTATAGTTTTCCAGAAACTTGGGATCTTATCGATACGTACTGCGAACGATATCTATGTCGAGATGCATACGTACCCGTGGTAAATATTTGTCATGAGAATAACGAGTTTCTAGGCAACAACTTCTTGAACCACCGGTTCTTGATAGAAAATCTGAACGTCCCATGAACTCCATGAAGATCTACTGTTCATTTCGCTGTTGTTTCCATGTAGACATGTCATGCAATCTTAATGTATTGTCTCCAGATAATTTTTCACAGGTCGTATAATATATTTCTAGTACGTACGGATACTTTTGGTGCATATAATACCTGCAATCTAACGGAGACTTGTATGAACAGAATAGTTGGATAACAGAAAATCTTTATTCGATGCGAATGACATGATTTTGTGACAGTTCGAACAAAACTTCAATGAACTGCGAAAAATATTAATTAAACTTGTTCATCGTGTTCTTATGTTTTTCACTGAAGCTGTTGAAGAATTAATACGTACGATTATGTGTTGTATACTACAAATCACAATACATTAATATGAGCTATGTATGTATATCAATAGAGATAACCTAAAAACAGAGAGGAATCACGAAAAGATGATGTACGACTTACTTTGAGACCTATTCATGCAGCGCCAGACTGAGTACGATCCACCTGCAAATAAGATTTCAAGGAAAAGAATAGTTTTCAGGCTACCTTTTAGAGTAGGGAATGACGATTTTGGTTGCTTATAAAGCATACTACTTAATAACAAGATTTCCTAAAATGGAAATCATCAATACCGTAAAGAATGATGATCCCGAGACATCGAGATCAAGTCAGATCAAGTGCGATATGGGAAGGGATCGATATATTCAACACATTCGAGAATCCCGAAACTTTCGAGAATCTCGACATAATCGAGAAACTCGAAATTTTCAAGAACTCGATCATATCGTCCCGTCTCGTCTCGATGTCTTTTCGACCCGTCTCGACCATCCCCTGATAACCAAAATCTCAATTTCTGCCTAGGATTCTCCGCGCGTATTAGTGGCTATTTCTATCGTCTGATAGCGCACGGCTATAGCCGAAGGTAGGCTGAAGGTAGAATACTGGCTGCTAGCTCCTGAATCTACCTTTGTTTAAGAGGGCAGTACCGTCGCGTCGACTGATGTGATTGGCGAATGTCGTTTTACAGGGCAGCATCGTCGGTGAGGGTAGTTCGCACTAATGTGGCAGATGTCAGCAGCGAAGAGAGTGGGGGCTACAAATTTCTATTGTACCAAATATATATATTCATATACATATATACATATATAAAATGCATGCAAAATAATTTGGCAAAATTGAAGTGTTGCCAATAGACGGGACTGAAAAAGTTGGAAAAGCCAAACATGGCGGTTACAATCAACTCTTTCGATAGCTGGCTCAGTAAAAAGCTGCAGGCCTTGAATACTGACGAAGGTGTATTTGGATCTTACATCAAAGGGATTTTAGAAGGCGATGAAACGGAGGATGAAAAAACCGAAGCCCTCGAAGGCATACTCGCTGCCATAACGGTGAGCAGCACACGGACTGTGAGGTTAGAATGTGCTTGCTGTTCGTAGTCGAAGTTTATCAACCGGTGAAAAATAACAATCGTCACAATACTAAATATTGTATCTGTCGTTGGCTTGCATGTGCTTGCACAGATTCAACATTGTGTAATTTATTTTACCTGCATGTTTCATTGTTGTCATTGTTAATTGTCGCTCTAATAATATATTGGATAAATACGTGCAAAGATCTGTGGATATTGAATAACATTTATAATTATTTTCATTGAGAAATCTGCTGATCGAGGTAATACTCAAATCGTCAATTTATTAAGAACATGTCGGGTAGTCGTTTTTACGTTGGACTGCATAAAATCAATTATTTCTAACTTTTAGGACTCGTTTAATTAGTTAGGAATATGTAGCAATACACAATGTTGCTAACCTCACTTTTATACACAGTGTATCCCACGAACTCTGTCCACTTGAATATCTTGGTTGTGTAACACATACTGTATAACATGTATAATATTGTGCCTGTTGATTTTCAGGGTGATAATATTAGTGGTCATGTGACAGAAATATTAAGTGCCTGGACCAAATGGCTTCCGGTGGAAGATATTGCTGCTTCAAAAGGGCCGGTAGAAGACGTAGACGTCAGATTAGCCAAGATGCTGGAATCCCAATCTCTGCCGACTACGACGCAGAGGAGTTACACAGAAGAAGAACGAAGGATAAGAGAAGCAATCCTTGCGCAGTACAGTCAAATGTCCGACGAAGAGCATAGCGACGGCGATGGCGAAGAGGATGGTGCCAGCGGAGGAGATTGTGGGATCGAGAAGAACACGAATGCTGCTGCTATAGTTCAACAAGAGAAGGAAAAGAGAGAAAAGGCTAAATTAGAAAGTCTAAAGAAAAAGGAAAAGGACAAAGAGGATCGGTATGCTATAATTATAATAATAAACATTGTAGAATATGAATTATTATTTATTATCCCATATTGTGTTTAGAGAAAAACAGAAACAACTGAAGGAAGAGAAGAAGGAGAAGCGTAAAACACAAAAAGGAGAACGAAGAAGGTAGCAGCGGGACAACAGGATATTAAAGTTTACTTTGAGATTTAAGATAATCAAATGCAAATCAGCATACATATACATCTGTATTTATTCTTGTGCATGCAACAATCTCCAGCGGCTGTTTCAATTAACACGTTCCGTGCTGGACCGATATTTAGAGACTTTCGATTTTACGATTGAACAAACTTTCTTTTGACGTATGCCTTACAATTTTTCAATAGTACAAAACCATAATTATCAAGAAAAGAATGCAGAGTTTAATATGCATTGGACAACAAAGCAATAAACTAAATTTTTAAGAAATTATTTCAACAAACATATATGATTTGTTTTTCAATGAGAATTCCACGTGGCACGGAACATGTTAATAATTTTTTATTCGATTCTCCTTTCTGCTGTTCATATCGATCACACTTTCTAAAAGTCTACACGTTCGGAAGATATATCAAACATGTGTGTAGCTGAATAATGTTACATTTTTCGTGGTATTTAATGTTACATCCTGTGCCTTCTATCTGTTGAAAACCATTGTAAATCATCTACTCTCTTGCGGAATAGGTTTCACTACATTTTTCTCTATCGTCATCGTTAATATCAATCGTTGTCTGTGTTCAATTCCATTAAATTTCAAGCTACCATTGTACGAGATTAAGTACAAAAAGATAATCTAAGTACGGACAATTGATTTGTATTTGTATTTGTAATTACGCTTACCTTACCTTATTAAATAAATCATTGAAACATTTACGAAGCGATCCACCCGAATCACTTCAAGAATTTACAATTAATATGTTACTAGAACGAAGACAGCCTGAATTACTAACGGTTGGCGATGGTTATTCTTTCTTATCGCTAATCATTATGATATCCAATACACGGTTCTACGACAGTTATTTTCATCGAAATACAACGTTATAAAACACAATGAATTTTAACTGTTATGTATTCAGTTGGATATGCCGCCTGTTGAATGATTTCCCCGCGTACAGCGGTGCTTCAACGGTTTCGAATTCTTGCGTTGCACAGAAATGTACCGATGCACACCGAGTTGCCATCAATATTCCTGTTGATCCATGACATGCTACAAAGATCTTCGTGGAATGTGTGTAGTAGTTTTCTCAATTCATTAAAAACAACTTGTAGTATACAGAATTACCTGTAATTATATTCAGTGTGAATTCAGATATATTATTTTGATTTATTGATTTATTTCGCAATGATCACTGCCATTGTCAGTCGATTTCAGGAGAACTGGTAAGTACCTTAGAGCAGTGATGCTAGAATCATGGGTCGTGGGTTTTTTCCCCTCCGCTCGCTCAGCCGACTCGACCCCCCATTCTGACGCATCGTCGTCGACACGTTGCTTCTACTGCACACGCGCCACACACGAACGTATCTCTATCAGAGTATCTCGGCAGAGTAGACGACGGTGCGTGGCGACGAGTGGCGACGATGGGCGTCAGAGTGGAGGGTCGAGTCGGCTGTGCGAGCGGAGGGGAAAAAACCCACTACGCGTGATTCTGGCATCACTGCCTGAAGGGACCGTTCATCCAAGCCCTGAAATCAGCCGCTAATTAGACGGATGTTTATCGCAAGAGAAACATTGCGTCGTCCATGGATATTATATCCATGTGTGAGACACGAAATCTCATATGGTGCTTGGTCTTATATACTTATAATAACTTATAAAG
Organism: Lasioglossum oenotherae; assembly: GCA_028455765.1. Taxonomy (NCBI): domain Eukaryota; kingdom Metazoa; phylum Arthropoda; class Insecta; order Hymenoptera; family Halictidae; genus Lasioglossum; species Lasioglossum oenotherae. The sequence continues at coordinate 1,162,458 of CM052298.1, read as the reverse complement.
ATAGACTGCGCGACCTGTACGGCTGTACGAAGCGTTGAAGCCCACAATGGCGGCGGGTTTATATCTATCTCACTCGCACACCGATAGTTGGTGATGAGTTGGTGAGGGCGTTGCAAGCAGGAGGCCTTCGATAGCGCACAATACGATGGCGCACGCTAAATTGGTCACACCTCTTTTGCGCACACGGCTCTTTGGCGCACAGCGTGACTGCACACCACAGAATACGATTGCGCCCATGTATAATTGGACACAAAATGGATTGCGCACGGAACGAGAATTCAGCTGTTGTTTACCATCTTTAGATGTGCTATGTGATGAGTTTATGGCGCATCTAAATAAAAACTGCGTAGGCGAATCTAAAAAAAACTGCGTAGGTGAATCTAAAAAAACTGCGTAGGCGCATCTAAACAAAAACGGCGCAGGCGCATCTAAACAAAAACTGCGTAGGCGCATGTAAATAAAAAGTGCGCAGGCGCATCCAAACAAAAACTGCGTAGGCGCATTTAAATAAAAACTGCGCAGGCGTATTTAAATAAAAATTGCGTAGGCGCATCTAAATAAAAACAGCGCACGCGCACCTAACCAAAAACTGCGTAGGCGCATTTAAATAAAAACTGCGCAGGCGTATCTAAACAAAAACTGCGTAGGCGCATTTAAATAAAAACTGCGTAGGCGCATCTAAACAAAAACTGCGCAGGCGCATCTAAAAAAAACTGAGCAGGCGCATCTAAAAAAAAACTGCGTAGGCGCTTTTAAATAAAAACTGCGCAGGCGCATCTAAACAAACACTGCGTAGGCGCATTTAAATAAAAACTGCGCAGGCGCATTTAAATAAAGCCTGCGTAAGCGCATCTAAACAAAATTTCATTTTGTTTGCTGCTTGAAACAACATTTAAAAAATAGCAATTTTATAAGAGTTTAAAGTTTGTATCGTTGTTTTGCAGATAATTTAAAGGAGTCTTTTTGAATTCTCTGTTCTTTGCATTAGCGTTGCGGAGCAAAAGAATCGCGTTTGCATTCGAGTCTTTCGACATTTCAGGCGCCTATGCTCCAGCTGCAACGATCCACTGTAAAAGTGGAATGAAATATATAACTTTGATCTATAACAATTTCCTCTACATATTCTAGAACTGCATCCTGTTCCAGATGCGCGGGTCACCCTGTATAAAACGTGCTTCCGAAACGAGCCTGAACAAGGAAATCGATAAAGCGGTACACTTTTATTTTCCCAAGATTTACGCAACACCGTAGAATAAGGATTTCCGAAACGACCAAGCAGAGCAGTCATATCCAGGTAAATAGAAGCAGGTGCGGTGCAGCTCAATGAGTCCCTAGATCGAATCGTCCCTGTACAACAGGTAGTCTTCATTGTTCTTGAACGGTGGAAGATCCATCGCATCGGTCCAGCAGTGGCGTAGATCAGTGAACGAGCTGTGACGTTTTGCACAGAGAATTTTTTTACTGTTTCGTAAGCAAAGAATGTGTACGAAAAAGCTGTGTCGAGGAGGAGCAGGAGGAATCGCCTATCGTACGCGGGTATTCGCGAACTCCAGCTGACGCGGCCATTAACGCTTTTATTCGGTCGTTTTGTGGATACTCTCGAGGATCCTCGCCTTGGGCATTATCCCAGCACAAAAGGTACGCGAGGGGCGCTTAACGGGAAATGAAAGTATCCGCACAATGCTCTTTCTGTGTTTCCCTTTGATACGGTTCAATGGTTAATAACTCCGTTTCGGTGTAAACGCGCCCGCAAAGCGAACCGGTCGCACGCTCGCACCGGGTCCGTCTTCTGTGCGCGATTTTATTTTTAACTTTTGTCGCTGACGAGGATTTCTTCGCTCGGAAAACATGCTACTATAATATAACATAAAACATATTACGCGGAAACGTAATTCCTCGAACTCTTGTCAAACGTAGACTCTCGATTGCAGCTATGACAAATTATTATTACATTCTACAAGGAAAATTGTGACATGAAAGTGTTACATAGCCGTCTGACGTTATCGAGCAACTGTAGTTTCGTTCTACGGCTAGTCGCATCAAAGTTATCACATAATAAGGATCGATTTTGTGTAATCCAATGCAAACTCGACGCGACTGAAATCGTTTGATAGCGGAGAGCCTGGACATGGTCGGTCAGGATCGGGCCGGATCGTGGCGCTGGCGTTTACGCCACTGCAAATCGGTGGATGCTGCGTCAGGAGCAGCAATGGCGGCACTGGCTTACCTGGCGAGTATACCTACCTTTACCTATCCTCTCTCCCCTCCTATTCTCACTGTGGTCACGTTCCTCAGGGCAACCCGACGAACCTGTTGCCCGTTCTCATCCAGTGTCGTGTCGCTTTCACGGCGGTCGTGCGCGATTCATCGCCGCTCTTGTTCATCTTCAACGTTCTTCCACGGATAATCGATCGCTACAGATCATCGAAATCCTTTGGATCATTCATTGCTCTTACAACAGCCTCGGCAATTCAACGTAAAACACAACTGCTGTGCGTGTAACCATCGAAAAACATAATCGAAAATCGTTATCGGTGGAATTGATCGGCGTTGGATCTCGGCTACCAGCTCCTAGAAGACGTAAGAGCAAGTTTCATAGATCGGTAGTCTTCGGTGATTCTCGAAAATGACCTCGACAACTACAGACCGGTCCCAGAGACACGATGGGATCGCCTCGTTCGACCGCGTACGTGGAGATCTCGAGGATCGTGTCGCAATTCCGACTCCGATCGAGGAGATCGGCGTCCCTCGACCGACGCTGGCATGCTAGATCCATCTCCCGAACCTCGTTTCAATTACTCGAAACCTCCTCGATCGACCTGTGAGGATCTCTCGAAACTGCTCTAGTACTCTGAGAACGATTTCTGAGCTTGACACCGATCTGTCCCTTTGGGGAACGAAAAGGAGGCGCTACCAGTTGAACTCTGAGGATTCCGATGGTGCTAACGCATCCGTGGGAAACCGTGGGAAAATTTATTCCAGCGATCCCGTCGATTTTCTGCTCGATCTTCGGTAGCAATGAATTCCAGAGAGCGTAGCCGACGTTGAAATGGCTGGTTAATGTGTGTGTGTGTGTGTGTGTGTGTGTGTGTGTGTGTGTGTGTGTGTGTACAGCTGGGAGTTTGGGATTGCTGCTGGGAAAGGAGACTCGCGATTTCTCGGGTTTTGCGGTGACGTGATCGACGGACGTCTCGACGAGGCCGCGGACGAGAGAGAGAGAGAGAGAGAGAGAGAGAGAGAGAGAAAGAGAGAGAGAGAGAAAGAGAGAGAGAGAGAGAGAGAGAAAAAGGATCGTTCCTGTAAGAGCGAAACGCTCTCTCAGGAGAGAAGCGGGTTCTCTTCGGGTTGGTTGGTTTGTGTTCGTGGGTGTTTTGCTGTGCCTGTGTGTTCCGCGCGAGGTGCAGTGAAGTAAAATCCAGTGAGTCGTGTGTACCGTTTCTGGACGTCCATTACGGCTGGCTTCGGCCTACAGCGATCTTCGGCTACGGTGAGCTTCTTCTTTGTAGGATCCTTTGTTCGGACAATTAATAAAGAATGAATTTACAATATTCTTTTTTTGGTGTAACTTCGTTTTAGTTTAGCAAGACGTTTTAATTTGCGCACTTTTATGGTTTTACAACGAGCGGTCAAAATTGCGTGGTGTTTGGACTCGTTTTAGCCAGGGAAATGTCGTAACTACGATGGTACAATTTGCGTGAAAAAGTAGTTAAAGATAGAATACTTGAGGCAACGGATTAAGAATCCTTAGAATTTTGATTTATAAAAAATCGGAGAACATCGACGGATCGGAAAAACTAATTCCGCTTTGATGAACGAACGAAGGAACGCGGAGGCCGCCGCGCCGCGCCGTGCCGCGCCGCGATCGAGGGTGGAAGGAACGTGTGACAAAATGTCTCGGGATATTTGGTAAAGCGTGCGACAACACGGCCTCGTGACTCATAACCTCGAAGCGAACTGCACGGGCAGGTAGGAGGCATTTGAATGGTGGGCGGCCTCTCGAATTCTTGTCGTGTCGTTAGCACTCGGCCGGGAACAGCCGAGCCTCGAGCTCGTTGGGGAAACGATCGTTCAACCGTCGATTAAATAAAGAAGCAAAGCCGTCTTTTTGCTCCGAGCCTATTCTACGCCATTGTGCAACGCGTTTTCGGTGACTTTTACGGCTGGCCGGCTCCACGACCAGGTAATGAAGGAATTAAGTTGGCTCTGAAATCTGTACCGGGTGTCCCGCGACAACCGTAACATTGTATAATTATAAAAGAGCACAGAAATATGATTGCGTCCGAATACGAATTGATCGTATATCGAGCCAAGTACATATTCTTAAACCGTGTTGGCACGGTCAAGATGCGGCGTCCAACGCTGTGATTAGCGAACATTATAGATCGAGATTATGTCGATGAGCGATGGCAAATCTAATCGGAGAACAATTTGTCGCAGGGCAAAGTCTCCGATTACGTGCACACGCAGCAGAAACTGGCGGGAGGAGATAAACGAAGAGTGGAGAACGCGTAGAAGCTGAAACCGCAACCAGAGGTGAGTGTTCGCTCTCTTCTCCTTGGAATGTTGCGTTTGCTCCTCGCGTTCCTACCGAGCCATCAACTTCATCGATACTCTTTCAGGGGTTCACGTTTCTTCAAGAAAACTCGTTTATTCCTTATGATTTTTACACACCCGCCTCGTCGCGTCGACTCGGAATCAAATACAAATTGAGACTGTTGACGCATCGAAAATCGTGTTTCGAATTATATTCGCAAAGCGCGATCATTTCGCATGAAGCGACTCCCATCGAGGAAGAAAGAAGGTTGGTCCTCGTTCTTCCTCCTGTTGAAACAAATCGTCGACTAACTCGTGGGAAACTCGTCAGATTTTTCGAATGTAATCGCTTTTTACCGGAGCAAGTGGGTCGACGTGGGTTTGTTCGAGGAACAACGAACAACAGTAGATAGAAAGGTGATGATAGAGTGGAACACTGGGTCAGCCTGCGAGCAATCGGTCGCGCTCATGTCGGAGAGTTTGTTTCGTCCCTTGTGAAACAGGAACAGTGGATTAGGTCAACTTGTGGTCTAATCTCGTCCGAAACGGTGGAAAGAGTAAAACAATATAAAGGTACCGATGTGATTGATGTTATTTTAAAATTGTTGAAATGGCAAAAATATTAATTTTGGCCGGCATTACAATTTACAATACCTAATGCCAGAGAATCGAAGATCGCCAGGCCCAGGTAAACACGCATTAATTAGTGTTAACCGGACCGTGACAAACGTCTGTCGCATTCTTTCAGCATGATAGTCACCCCCGCATCGATAACTCGTACTTCTCGCGACCGCTTTTCTTCGGCAAGCGTTGCGATTCGAATTAGAACAGCGCGCAACGCTATAGGAATCCTACACGGAATGCGATAATGCGTCCGATACGAAGAAACAATATAGATTTAGCGTGGCTTGCAGCGAATCGGGAACAATGTCACGCGTTGCATCGTGATCAGGATGCACGATGCGCTGCGGGAAACCGGTGTACACAGGCGAAAATCTTGTTGCAGGGTTGTTTAAGTATTTAGAACTCGTGTCGCGGGGATTCGAATTCGATGTTGCTCTCTGGAAGCCCTTGGACTCGAGGCTAAACACTCGCGAAATTATTTATTAGCTGCTGATTCGTCGCGTACGATGCGTTTCATTGCAAGCATACTCTTTCTTGATACTATCTATGCAGAGACAATTTTTATCGTTACAAATTCGCAATCTAATTCTAATCAATTTAATTCGGTGAAGCGCGACGGAATCTCGGTTATACGCACGGATGAAAATGAGAAATTATCGAACGATGACCAGTTTGCGTTGGGTTAATTTTCAAGTTCGTTCTCGGTGCTTCATCTCCCTGCCATAACTTTCGTATGTCGAATTGAACGCGTTTGTTGGCTCGCTCGCTCATTTGCGGCCAGACGGCTCGCCATCTCGTTTCACTTTGATGTTGTGACCGCGCCGCATTCCACTTCTCTTCATTTTTATCTCTCTTTCTCTCTTTCTCTGTCAAATGTTGGTGGGGCCCGTTTGCACGGTTTCTTGTCGAGCTCGGTCTCTGAATTCATCTGTTGCTATAGCGATTCATGCCAGCGCGCGAAATTTTAATGTGGATTGTATTGAATGATAATTTATTGATTTCTAAATAATTGAAAAATCAACGATTTCAATCTGCGATGCACCTTTAATTTCGCGCATCGGTGTACATGTATTAGACAAAGATTCAAGAAAATAATGTCGTTTTCGGAACGCGTGTCTGTCCCTAATCTACAGCGAACGGTCCATTCTCCGAAGAACCTAATCGCGCCTAGATCGCAATAATCTTGAGTCCGGACTCCTCGCTTCATTCGCCGTCGAGGACAGAAGAAACAGAGCCGATAATTAAATTCGCTGGCTGTTTTTCTAGGAAGCTGTATCGACCGCGGGTTGCGAATACGAAATGAACGTTGCACGTTCGCGAATTAATTCCCCGGAGTGCAGCTAGTCCCGTTGCACGTTCGCGACTATTCCTACCAGCTTTATGGAATGCAACTGCCCTTATCTAGCACCATCCTTGCATTTGGCTGGCCTCTAATCGTTTTCCATTTCGTTTAAATTCTCCTCTCGAATGAAAAGTATGTCTGCGCTTCTGTCGATCCAGTGTTTCAACAAGTTTCATAGTTAACGCGGAGTTGACGAGAACCCGCGAATTCAAGTTCGGAGTATCATCCTCTATGCAACCACCTCTTCAAAATCGCTGTACGATTTTTCGTTGCGAAAATATTAGAGAAAGAATCGTTCGAGTCTACTAGCCGATTGGCCTGTAGCGAATGCAACCAAGTGCACCGGTGCAAACCGCACCTCTAGAGCCCTCGACGCTCTTATCTCCACTTATCCCAGAATCTCGTTGATGCTCTAGAGCCGAGAGATCTCGTCGCGTGCTATAACGCGTACAACATACAACGAACTCTGTTTCCCTCTCTTGCAGCGAAGGTGAACGTAACGCAGCAGCGCTGCAAACTGCACAACTGCAAAGATATGCGCGCACAAGCGTAAGTAGAATGAATGCAGGCAACAGCAGCAACGGTGGAGAAAGCGAACGAGTGTAATGGACGTTTCGCCGAGAGAAGGCGGCCACTCGGGAAAATTCGCCGGGCGACCATAACACAGAATGAAATTCTACCTTTATCCTAGACGTCCTGCCTTCTTCTTCAAGATCCTGGCCATTCGCTTTCACGTTTTCTTGCCTCCGCGCTCGTAGTCTGACCTTATGTCGGTGCGCAAAATTTCCGGGGACACGTTTTACACGGTCCCGAATCACAGATGTATCTTACGTAAATTTTAATCCGAGATTACGCATAGACATTTTTAAAGATATAACAACAAACATTACAATACTAGAGTATTAAGTTGAAAGGATTTCCAGGAACGATCGCTTTGCTCGAGAATGGCGACCGATCGATTCTGTTGGGGAAAAAGGGGGTCGCAATATTTAGGATCCGTAACTCTATTTCAATTTTCATTTAGCATCGCTGCTGGAAAGTGGAAAGTCCACCGTTCTCCGCAGAGCTCGGATTCAATCTAACCTAAACCAATATGGCTTATGGTATCCGACTGTGCGGTTTAACTCCCATCTCCGGCGGCGCGGCGTGCGGCACGGTCTTGGAGCCGTTTCAATCCGCGATCCTTTGAATCCCAGGAAATCCGTGATCCCTGGCCAACAAGTCGCGAAAAAATCGGCGAACGTTATCGCCGGGCCGACTCGAACCGCCGCGCAGCGCCGACGACTTTTCCTAGATCAACCGAGAACAAGATTGCCAGCTTTCCACCATCCTATCAATTTGCTCTTTGTGACGATATTTCAGGACTTTGATATACGGAAATGGAAACATTTACAGCGCGCTCGATGGAGAATACTGCACACGTTGGAAAGCAGCTTCATTTTTCTATTTATCGTTTAATCGAAAAATTGTTCAGATATTAATTGTATCTTTGGTAAATCAGTCGTACGTAAATTAGCATGTATCGGTATCGAAAGAAGCAGGTTTCTCGAATAAAAAGAAAATGCAAGACAGCAGGATTGCTTCTCGTGAAGAAAATTCGTGGAATTTGATTATCGATTCGGGCACAATCGGAATTGGAATTCCTTATTTTCCACAGACGAGGACACACTTTCTTCGATCACTGCTTTTCTCTGTTGGTATCCTACGTTTCAGTAAGCGCTGATAAATGCGGATCAAAGTTGATTTCATGCAAAATCAAAATGAAACAGTCGAAAGAAATAGGATTTAACTAAAAATCTATTGCTTGGAAATTTTGCGACAAATTTAATGTCCTGTGAAAATACCTTTAACTTAGAAAAGTGCTGAAAAAAACATTTCGATTGCAAGAATTTCCAGCAATATTTAAAAAATGCAAATCCACGTGTGGACCAAACACAGTTCCAACTATCACGAAATACCCAACTAAAAATGATTTGGACTGCAAAAATATCCAGGGAAAATCTGAAAAATGCAAACTCACGTGCAGTTCTTTCGCGTTTCGAGCGAATAAAGTTGCCGGCGCGGCGCGGCGCGGCGCGGCGTCACTACCATAGTGCTCCAACTGCTCTTAAATTATTAACCGGGACGAACCCCGTAGCTGGGAACATTCGGAGCCCCTAGGAAAATTGGGAAACCATTTTAGCTAAGGAGTTACAAGCTGACTGGCGAGTCACGTTCGCTCGGGAGTCAAGAGAGTAAGGAAAGAGGGAAAAAGCAGTCTCGTTTTCGCGGGTTACAGCTTTCGTCGGGTATTTTCAACCGTCTCTCTCTCTCTCCCTCTCTCTCTCTCTCTCTCTCTCTCTCTCTCTTTCCGTCACTTGGTATAGGTATAGGTATCCTGTTCCGTGCAGTTAAATTGCACCAAGCTCGGAAGAACCGAGGACGGGAAAAACGAGTCGCGAAAGAAGAAACGGCTTGTTGCAGGAAGTCCGACCCTATCGGAAGCCGTATTACAACCGCGGAGAGGTCTTCCCTTCACCGCAGCTTACATTAAGACTTTGTCTCCCCACTCTACCGTTCCCCTTCTACGGCGCTATTCATGTCACGTGACCAACACGGTACCGGTAGAGAGAGAGAGAGAGAGAGAGAGAGGGTAACTTTTTTCCCCTCGATTCGCGTCAATTCCCCTAATCTGCCGACTCTGCCGCTTACGGCAGACTGATTTTGCCTTATCCTTTCCTCCGCGCCTCCGCGTCTTCCAGTAAGCTCCTCTTTCCCCCTCGGAAGGGAGAAGACGCATTTTTCAGCGAAGCCGCACCGTGTCGCCTCGAATCTTCTTCTCGCCTTCATCCTTCTTTCATTGATTTTTAAACTCCATTCAAACATTTCTCCCAGCGAATAATATGTAATAACGGCGTAAATCGAGATGGTAATATCCGGTGAACCATTCCTGCATAAAATCGTAGTATGTACGTATCTTGTAGAGTTGAAATTAACAGAACAGCAACCGAATCAGAGAGTATCTTTCGTTCTGTAACAAGCGGACTTTCATTCGCAACGACTCGAAGCCCAAAAACCATATCCGGATCGACGAAGAGTGTGAGACCGTGAGACCGTGAGATTCTGGCGAGCATCTGTGCATTTAAGATTTTAGATTCGATGTTGCAACAGAGATATTAATTCGCTGACTCTGCACAGTGACCAACTGGCACAGGAAAAGGACCGTAACTTGTAGAAAAGTGGATAATTCACTGGCGCATCCGTTTCAAACAGAAGGAACGCGGCGCGGCGCGGCGTCGCGTCGCGTCGATGAGAACGGATAGAAAGCCAATCGAAAATCGGTTGAACCGCGACGCGGTCGCGATGATACATCGGCGGCAATATCCACCTGTTTCGCATGAAATACGAAAGCCGCGCTGTCGCTGCATCCCTGTAGATGTTCGATATTGCCAGCCGAGGCTGTGAGTTACGATATCGTTGCCATTTTGAACGGCGCTCATTGAATATACGGACACGAGACCGTATTTGTTCAATCGCTTGGCTCCTCGCTTTTCCGCTCTGGCTTCCCTCGTCGATACCTAATTCCGGTCTTGACTCATCTTCGATCGATTTCATCCTTTCTCGGACCGACAGCTTTAAATAGAACTCGTCGATAAATTCGATCGGATCGTAATCGAAAATACGAGACTGGAACTGATTTAATTATATTAGAACAGTCTATCTATCTATCTATCTATCTATCTATCTATCTATCTATCTATCTATCTATCAGGTTTCGGGAGCTTTATTAAGCGTCGCGAGAGCTTCATTATACACCGCAAAGCGGATAACGACACGTTGGTAATTTTGGACCTGATTTCACCATGCTCCTTCTGCGTCGCTCTCGAAAATCACGTCGAGGAGCCCGCAGGCTGCCTCACCGCCGCCGAGCCGCCTAGCCGCTCCGACACCCCGAAAACTAATTTTAACGGCCTTTGATCCATCGATCGTGTCTATCGATCGAACATCGCGTCTGGGACATCGCATGCAACTCATTCAAATCATCGCAGGATGGAAGACTGATGCAGAACATTTTTATTTTCCATGAAATAAAATTATTTAAATGTAATGAAATACTTAAAACGATAGGGACTACTTTGGAAGAAAATATTGTAGAAACGAAATTGAAAGATGCAACGAGTACAGGGGCAGAAATCAAATCAAGCGATTAACCTGCGGATGTTTACGCAATTACGCCAAGTTCTACCAGTTCATTCATGCTTCCTGCACATTTCCAAAGACATCGCACGCAAAGCATAGTCCTCGGAGAGGCAAAAGAAGCTCAGGCTCGCGTCCGGTTGTTGATCCGGCCGCGCCGCGCCGCTTCTGGAGTGCACAGAAACGCACTCGTCGAGTGTGCTGATGAACGTTCATGCACTCGTATGCACTCGGATGCGATCCGCATGTGTCCCGGGCATTGGCGTAGCAGCCTGTCATAACCGCACATGCGAATACCTTCTCTGCGTTCCTCGAGCTTTCGCGTGCGATGACCCTCGAATAGATCGCAATTCGCAAATGCATTCGCTCGATTACCCGAATTGTTGATGCGGTTATTAAAAATAACAATGCTAAAACATGAAATTCGATCGAATTTGGTAGAATTTTCCTTTATTCTGGATTTACACAGGCTGTTCCATCGATTTACGTTGACGCACAGATTTTTCTGAATTCCACAAATTCATAACTTGCAGAAAGATCCCGAGCCCGGCGATGAGCAGATCCTCGTAATTGTAAACATCGTTAGCAAGGCCCTGTGCATCAAGTTCTCGAATCGGAAACGGAGAGAGTTGCGGCAGGCAGCGCTCACCTGTAATTTCAGTGCTCGGCCGTGGAATTTTTCGACTGTTGGCATTCGTGTTTGATCCTCGTCTTGTGCCCGTGTGCCTAAGACGTCGAGAAGAACCGAACTCGCTTCTTCGAGATCGAGAACGCTCTTTTTCCTACCTGAGGTTCTGCCTAATGCGCAAACAAGTTGCTCTCGCAGCCTTCTGGGAAACGCTCCGGTTGAAGAAGCGTCGACCATCCCGCGAAATTATCTCGTTTAGGAGCGAGCTACGAACGTTCCTGTTGCTTTTCGAGGAAGAAACGCCGCGCCGCGCCGCGCCGATGCGATGGGAGTGCCCATTGATCTTGTCCATTGCGAAACGCGTTGAAACGAGGCAGGAAAAGTTTGTTCTTCGACAATTAATGTAGAAACTTGTGTAATGTACACAGAGATAAACAAGTTGAAAATCGCGACCTTCGTTTTCCTTTTCGAAATTCCGAGGAGTAGCAATTTCTGAAGAAATCTCAAGTCGTTCAACTTGAAGAAAGTCATTGTAGTAGACTGCGGATGTTTATGCAAAATCAAAATTGTCTGTATCGATTGCAAGAAATAGAACTAAATAGAAACTAAATTGAATATTATTTCTTTCCTTACTGATTTTAATAGAGGAAAAATCATATATCGACGTCTTCAATTTTTCAAATTTTCCAACAATTTCATCTACTCAATTTTGTTATGAATGCATGACAGGTTCCGTAGTCTAGTTACATATTAGTTTTCAAATGGTGTCCACGTCCATTGAATCTTGTCTCCGGACTGTAAGTCTCGAAACGTCTTCGGCAGACGGATTCGCGGACACGTGTGTGTCTCTCCACTTCTCCTCTTCTTCTCTCTCTTTCTCTCTTCTCTTCCCATTTATTCGCCGGCTGGTTGATTCCGAGCGCAAAGTCCTGGCCGGTTAGTACCGTTCCAAACAGCCGGCGTGAGAGAACTCGATGACCCGCCAATGCGTGCGCTCTCCGATCGGAATTCGTTTCGCGGAAAACAAAATTCGTCTCGCGGAAATCGCCCAGAAAATTTCGCGCTCCCGCAAATTCGGTGTCCGGTTTCTCTTGCCGCGTGGAAATTCGCGACGTCGAGAACCATAAGCGTTTTTAGGACGCACGTTCGCGACACGTTCTTGCTGGATCTACGGCAGAGGCTGCAACAGTGAGGACGAGATCAGCAAATAAATAGGATCTTTATGCAAAACAAAACCTCAATTTGCAACTAACTGGTGCAGTAAAAATCGATTTCCTTTCTTAATGAGATAACTGCGGGTTTCATGCATTTATGAGAAAAATTAATGGATGAGATACGAAACCGTGGAGACATTAACAGTAGGTTTACGGTGCACTAGAAATTAGTTTGAACAATTTGGGAATAGCAGGTTGACGATCTTCGATTCTTTTAGTGTTTCCAAACGCGTCAAATTCGTAGGATTTTCAATAATTGTGTTGTACCAAAAGAAAGCATAGAAATATTCTTTTACATTACTATCTTAAATGAAAGTACATATTAATCTTGTTAGTTCACAATGAAAATTGCTGTCACTGTTGAAGGTTCCATTGAAAAGTGTTTTAGCCATGAGCCACAGATTTTTCAAAATTGTACAATAATCACCGGTCGGTAACGCGTTAATAATAACAGTTGTAATCCAGTACTAGTGTTGGGGGAGGTCCCAGCTATTCAAGGGACGATCGATAGACGTTAATGGTTCCCGTTCCTCGGACAAACAGAGATCGATTATCGCGTTCCAACGATTTGGCCGCGATTCCAGCCACGATCGAAATTCGCGGAGGCACGAGGTCTCTCCGCTGTACACGATCGGACAACGAACAATGTTGCTCGAGAAGGACCGGTGAGATTGCGTGGCCGACACTCGTCGCGCATTTCAAGCACGTACACCGTGTATATGTACACATATGTACTTAGAACACAGTCCCTCTCGGACGCGCTATGTATAACTTTTATTCTTCTTCTTCTTCTTCTTCTTCTTCTTATTCCCTCTCCTCTGAGCACCGTCTACGATAATTGTTCGACGATTCTTAATATTCAAGCAACGTGTGCCGAGCTGATTCAATTATGCATCGTGCACGTGACGGTGACATGACGGCTCGCCATAGTTTTCCGAGTCGAGCAGTTCCTAGAGACTCCTGAAAAATTCAGTCTCCCTTCGATCGATCATCGCATTTTTATTTGGTGGACGAATTTTCCCAGTCTCAATTTTATATTTTAATCCCGACATCTTTTTAACGTATACACTGATTTAAATGGCACGTGCCCATTCTTGTAATAAATGCATAAAATCCGCAAAATAGAAACGATTCGAAATCTGCGGGTCGCGTCGCGGTGCACATGCCAAGGATTCGAGAAACGTAGAGAAGAGTCGAAAGAACCGTGCAGTGGGATTTCCGGGGACAGAACGCGAGCAAATCCGGTCCCAGAGAACGTGTGGCGCAGCGGAACGAACGATAGTAAGGATAAAGAAAGAAGAAATAACGTAGAATTCCTGGAGGAGCGAAAAACGGATAAGTGTCTCGAAAAGAGTGCAATGTCGAATTGCTGCGGCTGTATCCGCAGCCGTACATCGGACACTTATCAGCCGCTTAGCTCGCAAATCTCTTTTGCGAGCACCGTCAAGCTCCCAAAAGATGGTAGAGAAGCTCTCAGAAGCCCGAGGAATCATCGGAGAAAGCCGAGCATCCGTTACGACGCTGTCAGACCTGCCGGAGCTGCAAGGTTAATTGCCAAACGCGTTCAGAACGATTATTAACTGTTTGCAAAATTACATTTTCGCCGATACACACATTTCCGGTTGAATTTCGTATGCCTAATCTAACAAATTATTCCTCTGATTTCTGTTGCAGGTGAGTCCACCGCAATATTCGACAACCATAACTTCCGAAGAAGCAGGATATAAAAGGTCCCACGTTAATTCGTGAGTCGGTACAACTTTGCAACTAACTTCTCGAATAGCAATCGCTTTCGGTCGAAAGGGGCATATAAAATCGCGAAAATGCAATTTCTCGCAAGTTTGATGGGTTTTTGGGAAGGGATGGGGATGCGGACGGGGACGGGCGCGGGGAGGAAGGGCAATCGATGTTGAGGTTCGTGTCCGTTCACCCCCATATCTCACGGATCTGAAATATTTTTCAGTAATACCACTGCGGTTTTTCGGCGATCGTTCATCCGGTGCCTCGACTGACGCACTGTGCTTGTCGGGTCAGAGACTGTTAGCGATTTTTTATCCGAAAAGTCACTTGCAGCGGGAAACACTGGAAATATTCGTATCTGGAAAATGTACAATCTCCAGTGGTTTCCAAGTTTTCGAAAACCTTCAGGGAGTGAAAAAATTCATCAAGTGGAAATGAAGTAGGAATCGAATCGACTAATGTTCAACAGTTTACAACAATATTAATTATTTCCTTCGTATTTCGTATACAGGCACAAATCTGTTATCTTTTAGCAATTTTCAGTAAAAATTTCACGTCGATACGATTTACGGTTCGAAAGTAACATGAAAAATTGTTTGAACGCGTAGATTAGGGGCCGATGCATCTGGGTGCCGGGTGCATCGCGTTGCAGCGGGGGTTGCATTCGGTCACGTGAGCGCCGCGTACCCCAGCGGTGGGGGTATACGCTGGTGATTTTCGAGAATCGTAAGAGCCGGCCAGTTCCGCAGGAACTCTCGCGCGACTCGGACGTACGCGAGTCTGTCTCTCTTTCTCTCTCTCTCTCTCTCTCTCTCTCTCTCTCTCTCTCTCTCTTTATCATTCTCTCGATCCGCGATCGCGATCTTTCCAGCAGCGTGTGCGTGCGTGTTCTCTTGCGTGATTGTTCGCTGCTTGTTTCCGGCATCGAGTTGCAAATTGTTTTACCTTGTTCTCGTCTTGTTTCATTCGAGATATTTAGGTACAAGCGATTCACGAGTCTGCCTCGCATAATCGTCATAGAATTCCTGTACTGTGACTTTTCAAGTGAAATTGCGTTAAATCGAAAACTTCTCGGGTTGACGATAAGATTAACGTGAACGGATCACATACTATAATTCTACTGTTCTTCATTTAATTCTGTCAAGTGGGACGCGTTTTTAAGTCTTGCCCGAAGTCATCGGATGCTTTCACAATCGTGGAAAGTTCTGATAGATGTGTGGTAACCTACGTTTATCTGTCGCGGGACAGTTTCCGAAAGCGTGACACAATTTCCAGCAGATGTAAATTTACCGAAACCCATCGCGAAAACAGTATTCATACGATCGGCGCACGTTGGTCGGTCGGTTCCACCGCGGATCAGTGAATCATTGAACGACGTGTTTCGGCTGGGAGAGCTTGCGATACGGTTATCAACTCCGGTAGCATGTTTCGGCTCCTAAATCTTCCGCATTTTTATATCGTTTATATCGTGCACCGTTTGGAATCGACCGCGTGTCATAAAACACGCTGATTCATGTGTTCGCTGCGAGACCTACGAAAATATTGATTGATCTCTGAAAGGAGATACGAGCAGAAAAACCTGATCTCTGAAAAACCAAGCGAAACTACAAGCTTCTAAAAAAAGATGATCAATATTTTCCAGCAGAAATAAAAAGAAAATTCGCACGCATTTTTTCGGGAGGCAAAACGAGCACCGCGACTTTAAGAAATATCGGCGAACCCCATGGAAATTCTGCTCGACTGAACCATAGCTCGTTCGTGAATGGCTCCATTATTGTACCGATGCGAGGGTTCGACGAACCGTGTTCGAGGCTCGTCGCCGCGCCGCGCCGCGCCGGTTTTCCAGCGTGCGACGCACCGGGGCTCGCGTTGGAAATCATGCTTTCATGCTCCGACATTTCACTTGTCGCGGTTTTTCTCGCTTTGCCGATTCCCTGGGCTCTGAGTCCTGAAAATAACGCGAGAGGCCAGACCACCGCCGGAATAAATGAAATTGCCGTCAAGTGAACCGCCGAACCCTCTGCCACCGGCTTCCGAACCACTCTGATTAATGTCGGCGCATTCTGCAACTATCTCCGGGTCCGCGACCTATCCCATCGCCACGACCGACAAAGCGATTTTGATTATGCTTGCTCCCCGATTCTCTCGACCCGCCTACGACCGAGTCCCGCTGGAATCCGCACACCCTCTGCAAACTAACCGCGCCCCGTCCCACAATCGTCGGATTTGTCGAGAATAGGACGTTTTTCACTGTTTTCACGATTTTTAAAAGATTTATAAAAAACGCTCTGAAATATTCGCCAAAGCAAGAATCTTGAAATCTCGAGAAACGCAGACCGCACAACGCGCAACCCATCAAAAGGATTACTCTCGACAAGATCACGAGCCCGTTGCATCTGTTTCAACTACAATTCGAAAATCCTCGAATCTCCATTTTGCTATCCGTAGAACACGATTTTCCTTTCAAGGGACACATAAACGTGTTAAACATACTCTGTTTCGGTATGCAAACGATTCTTGGCTGGTCGAATGACGTCGAAATAATTCCGCAGAGGTTGCAGCGAGACCCGTTCGATTATGCGAGGCCGAGCTTTTAAATATGTATTCAGTTGATCTCAACACTCCCGTTTTCCCATCGGCGTCTCCGGCACAGTAGGGAATCGTGCTAGAGGAATCCCGTTAGGGAAATTCTCGAGGATGGTTCGGTGTTGCTAACGAGCCGCGCTGTTTGCAGCGTCGCGACAGCTCTCGCGTCTTTGCCGGCTTTGCTGGCTTTGTCGGTATGGAGTGAGAGTGAAAGTGAATTTGAAGAGGTGTCGGCGCCACTGGCTGCCCCTCGAATAGGCTACACGCGATACCACGCTGCATACACGGGACAGATCGAGCAGTCGATCTACCCCCTCTCATCGTACGCTGGATACCACACTGAGGTATGCATTGTTTTCTTCAGAGACTTGAGCGACTTGGCGTCATTCGCACTTGTGAATTTTTCTCTCGAAAGCTATGTATTAGCCGGATCGAGTTGGAGCTTTAAATTTTTATCTTATTAAAAAAGTTATTTCGTTTGACGAGAGTGGGAATTTAGTATCCCGTCTCGAGCAGAAATTTTTCACGGTGCGAAAAGACTGTGCACTTATGAATTTATATCTCGGAAACTATTTATCGGATCAAATTGCATATCTTTTTGGGTCTTCAGGGTTTCCATTAAGGTAGAGACCACTTCAGAAAATTTTTGTCTTATTAAAAAATGAATTTCGTTCTACGAGGGAATTTAGTATGTATCCCGCTTCGAGCAGAAGCTCCCCGCTTTCAGTTTAGAACTT
Organism: Lasioglossum oenotherae; assembly: GCA_028455765.1. Lineage (NCBI taxonomy): Eukaryota > Metazoa > Arthropoda > Insecta > Hymenoptera > Halictidae > Lasioglossum > Lasioglossum oenotherae. The sequence continues at coordinate 1,144,878 of CM052298.1, read as the reverse complement.
GCCAGTCCTGGGGCTTCCGAAAGGGCAGCTACCTTTTCGGTGGCCCTTTAGCAAAAGTCCCCGGATAGCAGCACTCGTCGACTTCGTTCGGTAGCAGTTTTTCGAGTGGCAGTCGTTTATAGTGTACAAGAAATCGAGTCAAAGGCGGTCAAGTTGGAGAAAAAGACAGCGAGAGAGGGTTTCGGCCAAGTTTTCTCGTCTTCCGGAGTTGCTCGATGTTTCAGAAGTGGTGGCACTCGTCCGATGTAATTTAAAACACGAGCATTCAGCTCGTCTCTTAATGCTCGCCGTGGCGTGGCGTCGCGTCGAAGGATGAACAACGTCCGAGTGAGAAACTACGTCCGCGAAGGACAGTCGGAGGAACATTATGAAGGGGAACGATGCTCCGCGCGTGAATCTAGTTGCAAATGTTGCTCGAGCACGACATTCTTCCGGCTAATTAGCTCGCATTGTTGTTCTTACTTCGTGCGCAGCGACAATGGCATTGCACAGTGTTTTCGAACAGTAATTTCATTTGCAAATGAAATGTGTTACCGAATCTAAAGAGTTTAAAACTGGATTGTGTCTGTGTTCGACGCGGTGTATGTATTGCAAAGATAGACGTTCCATTATCGTTCCGCGTTCCGTTCTACATACAAGGTTTTTCTTCTATTTCGAACGGGACTTGTCCCAATTGCATTGCCGTGCCTGTATTTAGCACGGAAATCCGGGTCGCGAGATAAAAGGAAGCGACGCGGACCTGGAAGGCGGCTCCGGCACTCCCAAAGGCAGGACGAAAATTCCAAAAGGGGGGAATTAATAGGTCCGAGGATGACGCCTTCTGACATTTCCGCGGCGATGGTTTTTTAAAGATCCGTCGGACCGCTCGGGATCGGGGTCGGGGGATAGGAAAAAAATCGGTGCAGGAGAGATAAAGGCGGCTCGGATGAATGCGCAACGTGTTCCTTTTCACGAGGTGAAGGCTCAGGGTCGCGGTTATTTGAAAAGCCGAACCAAGGAAACTGGCACGATTCTTCCGCACAACTTTTTCACACTGCCTCGCGTTGCTTTGCTCTGCCTCGCTCTGCCTCGCAGCTTTTTTTCGCGCGACGTCGCGCGCCACTCGTTAATTTCGCTCGTTTCTGCGAGTTTCCACTGTGACGAATCATTTTCCTGAAACTACGGCTCCTACGTGACGGAGTCATCCCGCCGTATATTCTCTGAAAATGCGGCGGTGAGAAAATTCGAGCTGATGCATATTTTGAAATTTTTGTCATAAACGCAGAAAATTAGCAGTCTGGTGTTACAACGATAGAGGACAGGTTCTAAATGTTGTACGTGTTTCCGAGTTCCCCCTAAATATTTCTAGCATAAGTTTCGTCAAAATCGTGTCGCACAAAGTTGCACTGTTACCTCGTTAACTGCGAACAAGAGAGGCAGCGCGCGACAGTGGGAAAGAGAAACCTGTTTCAAACGGTTCAAGCGGTTTCAGCGGTGAACCTCTCGCATGCCCGACTCACCTTTTCGTCGGATTAGGCTCGGTCCACTGGGATTTAACTAATTTCGCCGTCTTCTCATTCTCACGGCGCGGCGCGGTGCAGCGGCGGCCAACGTGGAACTTTATCGTTTAGCAGCGCACTGCTGCACCTCTTCTTTTCTGCATTTGTCCGATGGTCAGCCGGCTCTGGAACTTTTAATGACCGTCGTACTAATGCAATTTGCAGCACCTCCCTCTTCGCGACGATATATCCTACGCGAACCAAATTTTTACAGTTCTCTAGCGAATAGCGGTGACTCGAAATTTTTGAAAATATGTTCTACCGTTTTAGATCGTATCCACGAATTTCCGGTATAAATAGAGAAAACTTGAAGTCCTATGTGATCATCGTTTCGAAATTCACAAAGTCGGAATTGCGATCGCGTAATCGATCCGAAACCAACGAGATGTAATCCTCGCGATGTCGCGGAATTAGTCGCGATAAAATCAGTCGTAGCCAGGAGTAATTAAATTAATCTCCGACTCTCTACCGCGGAGTTAATCGCAATGCGCGCCCGCGACAAAATTGGTTTCACCGATCCAAGTTAAACGGAATTAGCTGATCTTGCTTCCGCAATTACTCCTCGTAGCTTTCAGTGCTTACTCGTTGGATCGGTAAAGAACGGATCCGCGACTAGAAACGGGAAAGCGATTACCTACTGACAAGAATGCTTTCTTCGAAAGTCCGAAATACTTTTGCGGAAAGCGTTCTCGAAAAATCTTGCAACAGAGAGTCAAGTCAGTATAGTTCGGTACATGTGCAGGATTTATTTGTTTGTCCCATGAACGGAACAGCAAATCCTAGAAGCGCGAGACTTGACGAGAACGTAATGCAGCGTCGCGTCGCGTAAATCAAAGACGCGCGTGAAAACAACGAATCGTGCAGTGGCAAAGATAGCTGCTAGAAAGAATAGAGAAGAAGTATACATATGTGTGTAACAGAGACGGAAAACGGAAACCAGAATCTGTCGGAAATCTGTGCGTCCCACGAACTCCGGGAAGTCGACTAAAACGAAGAAGAATGCCTTGCAAAAAGCCTGACATTGTTATGAATATCGTTGTCCGGTTTTAGTTGTCCGGTGTTTCTATTCACCGTGGTGTGTTCGCATTGCAGCCAGATAAAAAGTGAATAACAATCCCCCGCTGTCCGGCCCGGCAGAAATTAACGAGCTGCTCGTTGTTTCAGTTCGGAGACCGAAGAAAATATTATACTTTCGTCGGCGAAGTTCTTCTGGGTCGTTGGAAATCAGACGAAATTGTTTAAACGTCGATTTTCAAGGTATTCATTCAAATCGGAATTCATTGACAGTCGTTGTAAAAATCTATTAAAATTATTCATCTGAATGAAACACGTCGCGTCCTGTTTTCCAACGAAATGTTCGTGAACCTCCTTCGACGAAAGATTTTTACACAGCTCGCACAAAAAATAAACCATGCAAATTACGCACCGGTGTAATAGCAAGTTTCGTTTTTGGAGACCGTCCGAAAGCACCGATTTTCGTCAAGGCGAACGAGAGAACGTTGTTACAGGAATATTTTCTACCCGTGCGCAGAAAGAACGCGTAACAGCGTCTGATTATAGTCATCCCTAGCGAGCTGCCGGATTAAAACATGCAAGTTGTTGCAATAAACGCGACGCGCGTAGTATGTATCGAGCCCGTATATTTTCGCGGTTTTTCGATATCGTCGCGGGTTTTCGAGCCAAGGTCGAACGATAACTTTTGCTTAACGACTAGCTCGTTCCTCGTAATTGCCTCGGAAGCCTCCTGTCGATATTTCCATGCAATTCCGCCTCGAACTTTTCTACAACGAACCGTTGCGTTGGCATCGTTCGTCCAGTCGAATTCACCTAGAAACATGAATAAATCGGGGGACTGAGAACGATTCTCCGAATGAGATCTCATCCGAAACAATTTCACTCTATACAAAATAGATTTCACGCGAGCAAGACCAGGAAAATACTTGCACACCATTTTTTGGGATAATGGTGCTAGACAACTATGTTCGCAGTTTGGCCAACTGAAGATAGGCGACGGAGTCGACGATTCGTTTGCTATTTTCTTCGAGAAGAAACGTTCGCTTTCAGGTAGAATAAAGCGGAAGAAAAACGTTCGCGGAAAAGAGGAAGGCGAGGCCGAGGCCACTCTCGGTGCCGCTGGTAAACACTCTCCTTCCGTCAGGCGGTAAAAATCTAGAAAGCTGCGGGGATGCGCGCGAACCGCCATTCTCCGGGCTTCTTTTCGCTGTTCCTCGCGAAATGTAAACCGACGAGCTGCCGAAGGGTTTCGAAAGAG
>CM052298.1:1095032-1140968 GCA_028455765.1 Lasioglossum oenotherae | reverse complement strand
GCTCGTAAACCATCGAATAATGATTCCCGGCTACTGTTTGCGAGAACCGTGAATCTCTATCCGGATTTTCTCTGTCGAGCGCCGCGTTGCGCCGCGCCGGCCAGTCGAACCGGTTTTTCTTTCTCACTGGGATAAACCCCGTGGATCGCGCTTTTATTCGCGCACACGCGAGAAAAATTGTTGGCCGACTGCTATTTGCTTGTTTGCAGCGCTTATCTTTGCTTTCAGCTCGTCTCTGCTGCACCGGGTTTCTTGACTCGTGAAACTCGGTGTTTTGCATGCTAATTGTATACGGAAATGATGCATGCTGCGATACTGGTTCTCGTGATGGAAGATTGTTGCGTTGTGTGGATATACAGTCACACTGTAAACATTGCGTTACTATTCTGGGACAGATACAACTGTGCGAGTAGTCTGATTACTTTGAACAATGCAATAGTGTGGATACCCTGATACGTACTGTGAATAGTGCACACACTGCAAATAGTTAGGAACACTTTAATACCGTAAACCATAATGTGATAAATATTTTTGTAAATCATTGTGTTCTATCGCGCGGCTGGAAATTCGCAAGAGCCCGAGCGACAAATTGCAGGAAATTGATCGGCGCCCATGTCTTAATTCGCAAGAACCCGCCGCATCCTTAATTTACCTTCCATTTATCCCCATCTCGTTTAGAATCCTCCATCCATCGTTTCCATCCTCTGGAAACTTCGGAAAAGCCCGGCGAGGCCGACTAACAAAATAAATTCGAATAGTCGATTCGGTGCTTATATCGAAGTATTGTGCATTTTATGAATGAAACTCTTTTACGAATGGTACAAATACATCGCAAAATAGAAAAGTGTTGTCTCTGCCCCTTGGAATGCACACATACATACAGGGTGTCTCAAAATTACCTCCGGATCCGAAAATGGGAGGTTCGTGAGATCATTCCAAGCGACATTTTCCTTTGAAAAAATGTCGTCCGCGGCTTCGTTAACATCATCGGCAACTTTACCCGAACGATAGAAGAAGTAGAAACTGATTCAATTAAAAACTCACTTATTCAGCCGTAAATCCATTTGCTTGTTACACCAGTGAAACAGGAAACACCACACTTTCACACAATTACTGAACACTACACGTAGCACACTTTTCGAATTCGTGGTTATAGCGAATGAGAAGAAATTAGAGATACGACGCGAAAAATGTTGGGCACAATCGAAGCACTGGTCCAAATTCTCGGAAATACTCTCCTCCTTTTCCCCTTTCACTATCCTATTCCATCGCTATCTAACCGAGAATTGAGTGGGGCGAATGGGAGACAAGTTGCGCGTGCGCGATGGGGACGCAACAATGTCATGCCATTTCGCAGGTTTTAGGTTTATGCCACGTAAAATTCACCCATTTACTTATTTCACATACCATGTAATTATTAATTATTTCTTTAACATGTGACGTTGCAAATAAAACATAATTTGACAATTTATCGTGTAGAAGAAAAATGAGAACGATCCATATGATTCATTTCATTAAGTAGGTACATATACATAATAGGTACGATACGATACACGGCAATAACCTAAAACCTGCGAAATGTCAGTCATTGTTGCGTCCCCATCGCGCACGCGCAACGTGTCTCCCATTCGCCCCACTCACGGTGTATTATACCGGGTTTCACAAAATTCCTTCAACAGCCAGAAATGGGAGGTTCCTGAGATCATTTGAAGTAACATTTTCCTTTGCGAAAATGGTATCCGCGGCTTTGTTTAGGAATTATTAACGAAAATCACGGACCAATCAGAGCGCGACCTAGATGCGAGTTGCCACAATCGGCCCGGTGCGGCGCGCCAACTGTCTATTGGCTGCTATTGGCCGACTGTGGCAACTCGCGTCTAGGCAGTGCTTCGATTGTGCTCAACATTTTTCTTACGATGGATAGCCGCTAGAGGCGCTGCGCGGAAAAACAGTTAAAAACATACCCCATCTAGCACCACAGGCTGGGCTGGGAGAGTACAGTTTCCCGCGGAATCGCGAAGAGCACGGCCATCTTTCCGCGTCGGAGTATCTCTAATTTCTTCTCGTTCGCTATAACCACGAATTCGAAAGTGTGCTACGTGTAGTGTTCAGTAATTGTGTGAAAGTGTGGTGTTTCCTGTTTCACTGGTGTAACAACCAAATGGATTTACGGCTGAATAAGTGAGTTTTTAATTCAATCAGTTTCTACTTCTTCTATCGTTCGGGTAAAATTGCCGATGATGTGGGCCCACACTGATTTCGACGACCTTGACATATCTTATACATTCGATGTTTTAAATATCTTTTTCCTTTGAAATAAAGCTCATCGGAATCGAATAGGAAATAGTACATCGATCGATTTACAAATACAAATTTTTACAATAATATCGTAAACTAAAGCCGATCGACAGAAACTGTAAAGGGAAATGTTGTTCAGAATCATGGCATTGACAACATATCCAAAGCTTATCGAAATTGGCGAGGATTCACATCATCGAGACACTTTTGTTCGTTGCGACATCGCGGCGTGCCACCGACACTCGGCTGTCGGCTCGCCAGGCTGCACGCGTCTAGCTCGCGCTCTGATTGGTCCGTGTTTTTCGTTAATAACTCGTTAACGAAGCCGCGGACGACATTTTTTCAAAAGAAAATGTCGCTTGGAATGATCTCAGGAACCTCCCATTTTCGGCTCCGGTGGTAATTTTGAGACACCCTGTATAGTCCAACAACAAGATACATCGTTGACAAAATTGCGCGCGTCGAATTCATTCGTTAGAGACTTTAGGGACAAGCAAATAGTTGAGATAAACGGTTCAGCAGCCAAGGGAGGCGGCTATGCTGCCGGAAGAATCGAGCTGGGGCCACGATGTCGAACAGAATCGAGATAAATCGACACGGCGAGAACACGATCGGGTCGTGATCGTTTATTGGTGTCGACGGACCGGTTGATCGTTCCGGGCTTACTTAAATAGAAGCACGATCCCGATCTCGTTTCCGATTCTCCCGGGCTCACTCAATTTCCTCTATACCGCGCCGCGCGTCGGTCTGTCTCTGCTCTAACGTGCGCCAGTCTCTTCTAACTCGCAACACCGCTTATCTCTCGGTGTTTCTCGCAGTTTAAACAGCTTTCGAGCTGGATCGTAATACCGCTGATCTGCTTCCAAATTATACCTCCTGTTATTCGAAGAAATATTTGTGGACTAGTCTTTTTTTTCTCTTTATTAGACGACAATTTTTATTGAGTTTGATTTGCAATTTATGTATTGCGAGAAAAATCAATGCTAGTTAAAAAGAATGATAGAAATGCATTATAAACTGCTTGTGAACAGGTATGAATAAGTTTTCAGTGTTCGCTTATTCTTCTAAACATAGTCTAATATAATGGAAGTAGCTTCGTATCGAAAATTTGAAATCGCTCAAAGGATCATTGAGGTGAATATAAAAGTAAGCATTCATCTTGATGCATGCACGGGTTTCCTCGTATTTTACATATGGGTATTATAGTACGTAGGATCGAAGGAATCGGCAGAGTGCATCGGATGCACCGTGCACCGAGAGCAATCGGGATACCGGAAGCGCTCGGTCAAGGTAAGACGTTGCCTCTGTGCACGCAGTATGCACGCTCGCGCCGCAACTGCAATCTATCGTTTTCCCTCTCTGCGTGCACCGTGTGCCGTCACTTTCCTGTCTGCGCACCTATTTTTCGAACAGAAATTAGAATAAACAAAACGCACGGAAACCGTTCAATATGTATTCTGAATCGAACATTTTTTCCAAGTCTTTTCTTTAGACGATTCGCTTGTTATTCGTTACACAAATAAAAATAGTTTCCAATTAATTGCAAGCTACACATATAGGAGTTACATAGACATTCAATAAATGCTTAAAAATCCACAATTCGCCAATTCCTGTATTCCAATCGTTGCGAATCTTTTTAAAAACAATTTAAGATACGTACGATTTTTCTCGGCTCCTTTCTTAAGGCGCGAGGTAAATGATGTGAGTCCTAGGCTTCCTCCTATGCCGATGGATGATGATGATGTCTCCGTGCCTCTTCCTGTGTCGATGCGTGATGATGTAGATCAGATGCCTTGGATCGGCAGCAGGTCTCGCTTGCGTATTCTCGATTGACAAACAGAAGACGGCAAGGATCGCGGCCACGCTGACCCAAAACGTTACGCGACGCATGGCACCGTGAAGAAAACGACACCGTGGACTTCCGGCCGTGCTTTTATAACCTAGCTTTTTATCGCGAATCGTGCGAAACGTGACCGATCGGGCCATAAAGGCTCGCGAGTTATAAACCGGCGACAACTGCGCGCGAAATCGCCAAACGATAAAGTTTAACGGGCCGCAACGCACTCCTGCGGGGGGGGGGGGAGGAGTTGCGTTTTTCCAGCGTGCGCGGGCTACGCAACGCGCGATTCATTGCACAAATCAGAAGAGATTTAGCCCAGTACCGTAACTGGAACTAACTGTTATACAAATAATCTGTTTAATCGGTTCGGACAAGAGAGGTTCTACAATTCCGTGGATCGAACGTGTAAGCGTAAACCAAGCTGCGTAGAATATGTTGCCAAGTCGATAAGTTTAATACGTTGATAAGTCTCGTAAAAAGATCGTTAATGACAATAATGGTCAGTCACCGTACTCGTACTGTCTCAAAAACAACGCAATTCTTGAATGATACAAACATTGTCGCATTTTCTCACTTATGTGCTGCAATTAACAAAAACAATTTTTATCCTGCATAATTCGCAGTCTATTCATTAAAAATATGTCCGATTGCCGCGAGAGATGGTTAATAAATGTTGAGGCATCGACAAGCGATTTCGGGCACAGAGAAGGATGACGGCCGAGGAAACTTGGCGCGGAGCACTGCGACTGGCTAACGCGTGTCCAAACTTCGTGAAAGTCGACGCGTAATCCTGTAATCAAAAGTCCCGGCGTGCAAAGCGAATTTAATCAAACTCGGGCACACCAAGCTCGTTTCGAGTTGAACGGAAACCGCGTTCTACGTCTGCTCCCGGTGTGTCCGCCGATTGACAGAACCATAGCTAGAGTTGGATGAATCCTGCGATAGAGCTACAGTCGGCGAAAATAAAGCTCGCGAATTTTCTTCTGTATACATACATCTTGTTAACAAATTGGGATTTTTATCTGTAGTTACACCTGCGAAAAAATTCGCATTTCTCGATGTCCAGGAATATGTATACATAATGTCATTTACGAGCCGATTAAGTTGGACATGATCGATGGTTCGCTTCGATGCCATTGGATTCTGAAGATCCGTCGTCGGCAAGCAAGATTCACGGCATAGATGCCTGCGACGAATATCCGGCCGGATATTTGTTAATTTCCGGTAATGCGCCGCGCTATCGTAGCCGCGAACGTAATTAAGCGCGCCGCGCTCCGTGGAACAACGCCTTGGAAGCCGTGGAATCTTTCTACAGAATTGTTGCGAAAGGAAACCACTCGAGCGTGTCAAAGCAGAGGCTTCGCTCTACGAAATAAGCTTGGCCACGTGGCACGGCGATTTTTTTCGTGGAGCTACAATACATTGAATATCGATAATTTTTCAAGCAAGATTGTCTTGTTTTTTTAATTATTTTAAAAGAGACACGTGCTCCATGCTCCGTCGTAAAACATTTCGCGAAGGGACAAGCGCACGGTCGTCAAGTCAGCTAGCCTACCTAAGTACTGGCGACATAACAACCGTGACCGCCATAAAGGATGAAAGGCACAGCCAAAAAGAAAGAGCGAGTCTACACGCTCGTGTAGTGTGTACACTGCGTGTGTTCGACACGCAGCTGACGAACACATGCGGAACCGTTTCAGCATTAGCGTACCGAGGTTATAGTTTTATAGCCGTAACCGCTCGTAACCACCGTTTAAAACACACCCTCCAGCGAACCATATCCAATTTCCCAAGACCACTCTTACCTTCGAGCTTTCCTAATTTCTACGCGGTCACAACAAGATCGGCACTGTTTCGACTACCGATCCACTAACAACCGCAAGCACAGCCGAGTCTGACTTGGGGACAACAAGCCAGCCTTGTAACTAGCAAAATAAAGAAACGTGTTCTCCGGAGTTTAACTATACACTGATTCCCCGTTAACCTAGTCGTGATACGATCTCCAATTCCGGGATCGACGCGACGCGACGCGACACCACGTTTCATATTCTCCATGTAATTTGGTTCGAGCACACCAAGAATTATCTTGAAAACGCATTCCTCCGAGCTCTCGAATCGCGAAGATCGACGAAGCTGCGATCTTCGTGCAGATCGCGGATCACAGGTCATCGTAGTTCCATTCCGTGTTAATTACCAGGCATTTGCAAGCAGCACTCGATTGATTCCGCCAACGGGTACACGTCAGAGATCCGAGTCTGTCAAAGGAATTCCAATTCCGGAAGACAATGCCGGGTTCTCGAGTCGTGTATCACCTCACCTGTAATTAGGATTCCTCCGAGTCCCCTTTTCGAAGTCGAACTTCATTCCTGCGAGAAGCAATCTTGCGGAGGTTCCGTTCCGTGCATTAAACTTCGCTCGATCTCTTCGGTTTGTCAATTTCGCGAAAAGCTATGCCGGAATCAACGTACATAAATTAGACCGGAACTGTTGAGAGACCTCGTGCAGCAACATTCCATTATTATTATTAGACGCTTTTGTGAAAAGGGATATTGGCACATTCGAATAATATGGATTGCGTAGAGTAGATTACGGTCCATCGCGAGCTATCTTTTAAGTAGGTTAACGAGTGCTCGACCTAATGGCCTGTGCGCCAAGAAGAAGCAACCCTTTATGGGACGGATACCCGTGGAAACTCTCGTTAATTTTTCAGGCTACCGTAAACCTTGTAACTAAACCGTTGCCGTCGGACCTCGGAAGTTCGCGCATCCAGGTCGCGCATAAAAATCTTCGTAAAATTGTCGAATATAAACTTCGGTAACGCTTCGACCCCTTTTACCTGGATGCCTCGGAAAGTTCTACCCTTGGATTTGAATTAACCCCGTATCCGGCGCGACATTTATCGTTCCTATGACTCATCGTTAGACTGGCGTTTACAATGAAGCGGTAGTAACTCACCGAAACCAATGTAGAAAACTAACGGTGAACAATTGCTCAGAAACATCGGGCACATGTTTTGCACACGCGTCGAACAATTACAATAAATTCGCAGGTGTCCCGATGATGGGTCCACGGGCACCACGCATTCGGTGTTCGCGGCAGCGCATGTAACTTGCCTCGTAAATACGAAATCTCTGCAGAAGTTTACCGGCTTGGAAGAAACGAGCGGGGCGTGCGGCGACTCCGGGATCGCATCCGGGGAGACCAGGCCCCTCCCCCTTCGTTGGCCCCCATTGAGAAAGCCCCTTAGAATTTCCTCGGTTCATTCCGTTCGCGTTTACAGGGAAGAGAACGTTCGCCAAAAGCTTCCGTTCCGTCGAACCGGTCCCGACGCCGCGCCGCACGAATTGTCCTCGACCGGGTTTTCTTAATTAAATTTCCTTCCCCGCGGCCACCGAATTTTTCCCAGAGGAATTGGTCTGTCAACGCGATTGTCTCGGACGTTTTTCGCGAGGCAAGTTTTCCCGGTGATTGACGATCGCGGATCGTTCGCAACCGATCGGCGAATTCGACGGAGCTCGTTATCCCGGCCATTAGCATAGAATCGGCAAACGGCCGCAAACTTTCAGCCAGAGTTGCAAAGTTATCGCGGCGCGGCAATTCTCTATCGGTAAATGTTTGTTGGAAGTCGAACTTTTTAACATATTTCCTGGCAAAACGACTATGGAAAATACTGACTCTTGGTAATTGCACTTATCCTATTCTTTCAAGCACGTAGAAGACTGATCCTCGTTTTCGTCATCTGGACCCTGTTCCACGGAAGTTGGTCTCATTGTCAGCAGGATACCGCGCCGCCGCGTCGCGCCGGACACCGGTTTCTTTCGAAAAGTCTGTCCGTTCGGAAGACAATGGCACGGAAGGTAGTTACCGAGAGCATCCTTCTATTCGCGATGCACCCATCCCCCTGCAACCCCCGTTAGCAATTCTCACGGTGTCCCCGGGACGTCACGTGGCGCGCGCGGAAACTTTTCTGTCGATCGGGTACATATGGCGCGACGTACGGTTCTCATGGAAATCCGCGTTTCCAGCATATGCGTGCCACGTGGGGAGAGACAGTGCTCTCGGATCCTCGGCTATCGTCGTCGCACGTCCACGAGGAGACCACTGCAATCCGATCTCGACGAGAACTCTTCTGTGTCGGAAATTTTCATGCTCTGTCCCTCCAGTTCCCATGAGCCTTTGCAAGATGTCCCGGAGAAAGGATTCGAGCCAGAAAAAATTCGAGGACTTTTTCCTGGAGCCGTCCTGGCGTTCACGTAATGCGAAAATGCGAACGTTATTGTCACTGTTACTCGCAGAGGTCAAAAATAGCAGTTACATAATATGAAAATTCGGAGGTTTTCGCTCGAAATATTGCAAGAACCATAACGCTGCGTACGCTAACGTGTTTCCACTTTCCACGAATCGATTCGCGTCCGACGGGGTTCGTTAGCAATACATAATAAGAATTCATTGGAGAGCGGTACGCCATCGCCTCCGACGAGATTCACGAATTAACAAACGCTCTTATCGGGGAACAAGGGATTCTCATTTGCTCGAGTGCACCTAAGTTGCACTCTATTATTAAGTAAAACCCAGAACACCGTCTGCTCTCGCTTTCATCTTTATTACGGACGGTGGTGGAAGCAGGAGAGAGAAAGAAAGAGGGAGAGAGTACAGGGTACACGTCGCGTCGGGGAGTAACTAGATGTCGCGTCGTCCCTTACCGTTCCACGGACCACGGTGCCAGTAAAAAACTTGGTTAACTCTCGAATGACGCAGCCTGGGTCATTTGTGACCTAGCTGGGATGAAGCTTAATCTAAGTTTTTAGTTCCCGGCTGTCGAGTCGAGTTGGAGATATTTCAGAGAGAGGGATCAATGTTTCTTTCGGAAGGATAGTACATTGTATAGGGTGTAATTCAGCACTGCAGATTTTTATTCAAAATAATTCATCAAGTGTTTCTAGCTGAAACGAGTAGCGACATGTCTTCTATCTTCAGCGTTTCAAAAATATTAAAAAAACAAATTGTTTCATGTCTCTGTTTCTACTGGTATGACGTACACGTAAGAAAGTCGATTCCTTCGTCGCCATGTTCGAAGTCTTACAATTAGAAAATCGCTGCCGTCCAAGGGTTAACCCGACAACTTGAAGGAATTCGTTAGGTTAGGGTGTTAGGGTCTGTCCTAAAGCGAGGGGCGAGGGGCAGCGGTGAACATACACGTGCTGCGTCGCGAGGATGAAGGAAGTTCGACTCGGTGGGATCGTTAAGCCGCTATCGCACAGGTAGTATACTATGCGTAAGAGGCTTAAAACAAGGACAGGGTGAGGGAAGAGAAGGGAGCAACGGCTGGCCCTTATTAACGAGACGCGTCTGGGAACGGGTACTCGCAGTCTGTTCCAACAGGGTTCCACTTGGAGCTCCGAGTGCTTGACTTTCCCGTCGAATATTTACTCTGCCACCACACTTGCTTGAAAATCATACTCTCCGGGCAAATTTCGTTCTTGGCAAATAAAAAGAGATCATCGATGTGTCTGAAAATTGAAAAGGAAGATAAATCTTTCGAAAATGGTATGCGATACAGCCAGCAAACACAGACGCGTAAACGCAACCGCCATTTCTCCGTCAAAGAGCTCCATAAAATTGCCAGCAGAAAATAGTATATGTACGTTCCACGTAGAGAAGCGTAACAGGCTAATATAAAATATCCTGGGAAAATTTGCATAGAGATTCGATCTCAGCTGTCGCGCTAAAAGCCCCATTGTCGGTCGACAGGACGAGAGACGAATACACATACCTACTTTGCGGCGCGGCGCGGCGCGTGAGTCGCGAGTAATACGTACTTTCCACCGGTTCTCGGTAATCCCAGTGCGGTGCATTCGCTCGCATTCGCGTGCGGACTGCACTTTCTCCACTTTACGGCTTCGCCTCGTCTCTTCCCTCCTCTTTTCGGTCGCGTCACTGCCGCGCCGGATAACGAAGGGTTCCGACAGTTATTCGGCGTACACCCCGATTTTTTCTACCAGTTTCTACCATTGCAAAAATGGATTCCCAAGCAACAGCGCAAAAAAATTACCGGCCCCAAGCGTCAGCCGGTTAATATTATATTAGAGAGTCAGGCTATTAGAACACAATTTACAGCCGCACATTTTTTTGTTGGCGAACACGTGCAGTTTTAGGCCCTACGCTCGACAGAACAGCAATTGACGTGTCGTAAACACCGACCTAACTTCCACGTGCGTCGCCATGGGTGTTTAGCCAGGTCTTGGAATAATTCTACCTCGCGTTGACAATCCTGCAGGCCTGTCGACTTTCTCGAATGCCACACGTGGCGACCGGATGTCCGAGGATTCCGCTTTACGATGTTCCAGGGCTCGTAAAGACCCTCGGACCAACGGCATTTGCCAAACGGCGACGTTTGCGGTCGCATAAAATTCGACGAGCTTGTACGAAAACAGAAAGCCCATGCGCTTTCCTATACTCGTCAATCACTTATTGTTAGACTGACGATGAGACTAATCGTCTTCTGCTTCCCCTCCACAGACATTTTATAAGAGTACAAAAGAATAGTTGATCGATCGGTTCGATTTTCGGGGAAACAATGATCGGCCATCCATAAATAGCTAGCGTTCCTCGGTCGAACAGATAGCAAGTTTGGGGTTGGTGGGCGGGCGGGTCACGCAGATGAGTGGCGGAAATGTCGGCGAAGAAACTTGGGCAGATTCCGTGGGAACTTGGGCTTTTGAAGAGATATTGGGATCCAGGGGACAATTCATCCCCTTTCGAAGCGCCGATAGAGAAACGAGAAATGTTCGAAGCGGTTCGATGCCCTCGAGCGTGCAATTTTTTCACCGGTAGAACATGACGTCCCCTGGGCTTTCTCCGCGATAAAAAGTCGCAGACACCCTTGCAGACGTTGTCGCAGACGCCGCCGACGCCGCGCCGCGGCTGGCCTTGACGTTTCAATTAATTTAATCGCGAAATAACAGATTACGCGAAGCGCCGCGCCGCGCCGCGCGCCGTCTGCTCGGCGAAACAACTGCCCGCTTTTTGCGAGGAATTAGGCTCCTTGCCGCGTCTACGGAATTCTCAACCACGATTCTCTGGTCCACTGGGTGTTCGATGTTACTGCATATATTAAAGGGCCTAGCCCATTAACATGGTCAAAATTGCCCTTAGAGGTTTTTCAATGACTATCGAACCATTACGAAAGCTGACCAAGATAAACCCCTCCGAGTAAAATTAGATTTTCCGCTTCTCCAAGCATTTTCCGGACTCTGATACGTTCTAAAATCCTGAGAAAATGTGACATGTTTTGGATCGTAAAGCGCATTTTAGAGAATTTTTTCAGATTTTTTTTGCTGCAAACTGTGATCGTAATAAATGAAAAAGCCCAAAGTTTTTGGTTTTTATTGTTTTTCGCAATGATCTCCCACAATAAAAATTCTGACAGCAGTTTTAACCATCCTAATCGGCTAGGCTCTTAGTTGTCGAATATTATATTATACCAGTGAAAGATTCCTCCAAGTTCGGCCGACAGTAAAAGAAAGGGCGGAAAAGCGTCGAGGGAAATACTTCGGATTCCGGACAAAAGTAGACAGAGGAAGGAGAAAAGAAAGAGGGAAAAGCAGACAGGTCGAGGCATCCTTTCGTGCCGCATTCCTCGCAAGGATCCTTTCCTGGAAAAGTTTCCGAGCCCGAGACCGCCATTCGAAATTCCCCCGGACAAGATTCGCGTAACTTTTCCTTCCGCGATGGAAACGGCGGAATCACCGAAAAGCAAGATTTATACGCGCGATGCGAGAGCAAACGCCCGGGATATCCTGCGTGAGAAATTGCACCGGTGCACCCCGGAAGGATGCGACGACCTGTTATCAGTTATCCGGAAGAATCGCCGAGGAGATCCCCTGGACCTCTGAAACTTCTTATAGAAACACCGTCGCGTCGCGTCGCGTCGCGTCGGGGAAGAAACTCGGTCAATGGATGGACAATGCGGTAAACAGGAGTCCTAGGAAACTTGAGGAACATTTTAAGTTTTTAACTTCTCGATTCATAGGGAAGTTACTGTTTATGTACATAAGTGACCCGCAATTATTTGAAAAATCTTTTAGTAAGAGTAACCAAGTCTTCCTGCGAAGCCAGAAGAATCAATTTAAGAGATTCCATGTTTGCAATGAGAATTTTTGTAAGAATTCGGCAGAGAATTGTAAGAATGCCACATTCGATGGAATCTTGGTCGTGTTTCCGGTGCGCGACTCGCGAATTTCATCGACCGTGGTAAGCTGCTTTTATACGGATTGATTCTTGGGGAACGCCTCGAATATCGGAAGATCGGAGGAGGATCGGAGGATATGCAAACCGGAGAACGTGCCGCAAATACGAGATACAGTCGCCCCGATCTGCCACATCGAATCTCTAGTCGATCGTTCGTTCGTAGACCACATTATGCCCCGAACGAATACTACTTACGGTACACAGCCAGGTCCATGAACGTTTGTACCTTTCACAGGATGTTCCACAATTGCTCACCTGATTTCTTCGGTTTCTATAAGCTGAATCCAATATAAAATTGGACTCCAATATTGACTGATTCCAATGTAAATCTTAAATACATTTAATCTTTCAGCAATTTCAGGAATTTCCAAACGAGACTTGGAGAGACCGTTTGAAAAATGTTCGCCGGTAGCAGAATCCACGATTTATCAAAAAATCGATATTTTATCAGCCAAAGCAGCCCCATAAGGCGGCAAGGGGGGGGGGGGGTCGCGTCAGCAGTGGGCTCGATAATTGCTCGGGGATGGTATGCGGTTAGTCTGAAAGCGTCCACGGAAAAAGCGGTTATCCAGGCTCGTTCTCCAGTTCTCTGTGCACGATCTACTTCCTCCCCGTGGTTCTCGTCCTCGTTCCCCGGCTCCATCCTCTATCTATCCGGCTATCCGTTTTCCTTTTATCGCGCGCGGCCCCACGAGATAAAACGCGAGCGCTCCGCGCCGGCTGCTCGGGACACAGCGATCGTTTCTTATTGCATGTCAGGATTTTCCAATGGGGCCAACGTGGTTGCGACTCCACCCGGAAACGCTTCCGCGACGGGGATCGTTCGATGTGTTGCTTCGATCGCTCCCTTTCTCTCTTTTTCCGATGCTTCCTCTCTCTTTTCTCTCCTGCCCCTCTTCGAAGAAACCTCGAATGATTTTTAATGTCGCCGGTACATTATCTCCCTCCTATTCAAATTATTAAAGGAAGAAATTCCGTTTTCTTGTAATCGATGCGGACAATTTTCGTTTCGTGTCTCTAGGGATTCGCGACTGGAAAGTGTACGATGATACAAGCTCCGTTCTCGGAAACGTCTCTTCTCTGTTTTCGAATCGGCCAGCTACTTTGCAAGTTTATGCTCGTCTTCCCGAGTCCGTGGTCGCGATCAAAGTTCGCGTGGACGACCGGTAGCGAAATTAGATTGCACGGGCATTGCCAATTTGTTCCCGCGACCGCAATAATATCAAGACACCGAGACTACAAATTGAAACCGCGGAGACCCGGATTGTGTATCGTGTATCTGACGACAGCTAGCAGAAAACTGGAATTGAAACTAACAATAAGCGCAATCTCAGGTCCCGTGGATCCTCCTGCAGAGGAAAATTTCTGAATCCATTCGACTTGATTAGGTTCGATGCGAAGCTATCGAAAAATACTCTGAATGTACATACATAGTAGAAAATATAACTTCCCTAAGACACGATTACACTCTCGTTTGCTCGTTTCTAATTTGGAATATTGGTTCTGTTTCAGGTAAGATACGCACCGGGGAGATGAAAGGTCCTTCCGAGTGTTAAACGCAGTTACGTGAGTCACGCGGAATGCACCTGACGAGGCTTCGGGGACACAGGTGAACACCTCAGGTAAAAGGGGACCCGTTTTCTTGGTCGGTGGCATTGTTGTACACTGTATAAGGTACGTAAAAGGGAATTGGTCGAAATTTCATATTCAACGCAGGGGACGGATGAATGAGGGCGCACAGGTATGCACGGCGTGCACTCTATGCGCTGTGCACGCGCTCGTTAATTTATTTCGATGAAAAGCCACCCGGGGTCAACCGAACGAGAGAACAAACTTTTCTCTTTCACGCGGCACAATGTCGAATGGGGCCGTTTTGTTAGCCGCACGGTTAACAACAACATTTGCAATTAAGACCGAGTCGTCTCTTTTCGAGGCATTAGGAAACGCGACGCTTTTCGTCTCGGTGAATTAATTCTTGTTCCGAGGCTACGAGAATTTTAAAACAATCCACGATTTTCAGCGTATTCATTCGACCGATTACCGATATCGTTAAAGATTATCATTGAACGGAGGGTATTTGAGCGAATTACCATTTTTAATCCGACGAGAATTAAGCTAACGAGGAGTCGAAAACAGTTGAGCCCTCGTTGTACTAATTGTGTTTGAAAAATATTATAATAATAATAAAGGTTTCCGTTCAACTGAAATAATCGTGACATGACAGTTTCTAGGTTGAAGAGTAGAGCTAAAGTCGTTTAGCTCACGACAATTAATGCATAGGTGGGTGTGTCATGATTTTAGTTGGCGTTTTTACACCGCGAAGCGTATCTTCGACCTGCTCCCGCTCTCTCGACGCGGCGCGGCGCGCGGCGAGCTGAAAATTAACTTAGGACCTCGTTGAACTCGCATTACCGGTGCTTCGACAATTTCCCTGGGACAGAAATTGCGGTATGTAGTTTGCCTGGCCACCTTCACCAGCGGGAACAACCATGTTAGCCGACAGTCGAACAAAATCGAATCGCGCCAAAATTTTTTTTGTCAATTGTTAGACCCTAATCTGAAGATGTGCTTAAAATTTCATGAAATTCCGTCGGGTAGTTTCTTTGATATAAAATTCTGTTCCAAGTGTATAACCGTGTTTCAACATTTTCTACGCGAGTACACTGCCGAAGAAGCGTACTCGCAACGATCGCATCGTTCACACGAGAAATCTCTACGATCTCCGCGATCTTTTTCGCACGGCAATCCCGATCGTGAGATATCAGCGAATAATAGGGAATAAGCGACGCGTCGGTGATTTATTTGCGGCCAAGTGGGGCATGTGTATTATGCTCGGAAAGGAAAAAGATACAGGAGGCGTCTAATAGACCCAGTTTCCTACTTTCCTCTTGGTATCGACGCGATACCAAGTGCTGGTCCAAAAGTAACTACATATGTATGTCGTTTCAAAATGGTCAAAATGGTCGTTTCAAAATTTTTTACTCTGTAACAATAATTTTTTTTTACGACTCACCTTTGAATCGACGAGATCTCCAATCTTCGAGATCGAGGCGTGGAACTCCATCTAGGATTCTTATCCAGGGTGTAACGATCATGATCGACCTTTTTATCCACGAGATGAGCCGTCCTCAGCCTCAAATAGAATCGCTGTCTCCGACTCCCTGAAAATCTATTATTAGCGTCTCCGAGATTTCCAACGGAAAGGACTTATTTCGAGGTCTCTGCACCTCGATTATGAATTTAGGGTGTATTCCCACTTGAATTTTAAACGATTCAATAATAGACAAACTTGTAGAACACGTTAGAGCTGTCTGTGTACAATCGAGATTGGGGTCGAGAGTGACTATGTATTTCAGTTTGAACTACTATTACGTAGGAACTACCACGATTCTCCCAAATATTATTACTAAAATCTTGGACAGTGTTATCTGACACTGTTAAGTCGCGGCAGTTTCAAAATACAAACTAAAAATGTTTTGCAACGACTCTGATCGTTCCTCTTATAAATTTTACCCAGCTCTGCACCTGCCAAGAGTTACCCAAATATTATATTTCTTTTATAAATTCGCCTCGCTTTAAGGTTTAAAAACCCTTTCCCAACGGGTGTACCGAAACGCATATCCGTTTTCCGTTCGAGTGGGTCTCCTTCCTGTCGCTCGGGGCCTCTAAAGTACTCTGTTACGTCGCGCCGCACAGCGGTGCATTCTCCCGGTAAGATATCGAGACTCGACAACTTCAGAAACATAATAATACAGACTTTCCTGTAATCGTAAGAAAATAACGAATGTTTGTCTGCGTTTGAATGCAGCATCGCGTGTCGCAGCGTGCGCTAGGGGTGGTCTAGAATCGGACGTGACCCTCGACAACGTGTCTCGGTCTCGGTTGCCGGGTTCGATTCATCGGATCCCGATCGGCCGTCATCGGAAACGACTCGGGAATGACAACGAAAGGACGCGACGCGACGCGTCAGCTGGCCTCGTCGAACGGTGCAATTAAGCTTGGTAGTGGGGGAGGATCATGGGGTGGGGGTAGACCGGCCGCGAAGCGTGGCTCCTTCAGTCGGTTCGGAAACGCGGTCCCGTGAGGACGTTCTATGTTACCGGTTAAGTTGGAGTCGGTGTTGTGCACGTGACGGGACGATGTTCCTTTGTGGTGCTCGTTTCTTCTTCTCCCTGCCTTTTCTTCTTGTTCTTCGCGTTCGTCTTCTTACGGTTCCCCTGTTGTTCTTGTTCGTGTTGCCTCGTCGTGACGAGGCCGGTGGTGATTGTGCAGTGCGTGACGAGTGAGCTAACGTGCGTTATGAGGGAGGCTGTCTACGCAGGAATGGTCAGCTTCAAGAACAACAACGTGCTGGACAGGTAGGAAGGACAATGAGAGCGACTCGTTCCCACAGTGAACATTTACTTATCCTACTCTTCGTTTCTTGCTATTTTCCTGCAGCTATTTTCGTCAACTTATTATCTATTTTGTATTTTCGCGTATGATGTATACGACAGCAATCCCCCGCCCCACGCCTACGATATCCAGTTAGACACGTGACGAAAATTCTGAACAGAGTCTAATAAATATGTACAATGTTAATCATTTTCTTTAAATCGAAATAAAGTTCTATTTTGGTTTTGTTAATGTACAGCTATCAGAGAACACATAAATGTGCCCAAAACTTCGCAATGCCGATTTATCAATTGCAATAAGAAAACTAATAATATGATTAACCACTGCAGCAGTTTAACACCGAGGGAGAAATTCAGGTCGTGAAATGAGGGGTGCTCGAATGGTGACGAATATTCAAAACAGTTTGAATGTTATTAAATTCGTCTGTGTTTTATAAATTGTAAAAAGCTCAAAAAGCTGTTGTGCATGTACAATAGAAAAGATTGCAGACAATACAAATGATTTAGGTTGAGAGAAACTTGTTGATTTTCGAATTAAAATTGCTTCGAGTCCAAAAGGTTAATGGAACGAAACCGAGAGATTTAGATTTGTGATAAGTCGACAAAATTAGCGCAATTTGGAGGGTATTTTGCATACAGTGGTGCAGCAGTATAAGGCAAATTATGGTCGTACAACCGGAGAGACCCTTGTGCACAAACCTATACCTGGAATCGTAGTTCAGGGAACCGATCGAAAACGCGACCGAGAACGTGACCAAGTGAACGCCCGGGCAATAAGGCGATACACATCGAAAGTACTATACTATACCCTATACTCTATACTCTATGTGTACTGTGCGAAGAGTGGACTGTTACTTTCCGGAGGGGTTCCTGCCGGGGACCGGAAACGTCATACACTTGCTCGCCCCACCGTGGTCCACCGTATGCATGCATGCTCAGAATTCACAGCTAAAAGCAAACCGCAAACACCGTTTCTCTTTGTTAGGTGAAATATATTTTATTCTTAGTTTTTAAACGAGGTCGACTCTATTTCCCCTCGGTTTCGCACAGATAACCTCTGATAACACTTGCAAATCGAGTCGCGTGTCACTGCTTCGAGACAATATGCCTTAACACGAGAACCAACGTTTATTATTAGACTGCAGATTTCATGCATTTATAAGAAAAATGGTATCACGAAAAGAAATAAATTATTGTAACTACAGTCGAGGATACGATGGGAATTGTTTCGAATGATCCCGACGCGACGGTGACGTCGACAGAAACGACCATGACGTTGTTCGATGATACCGCTACGCGAGATTCCTCCGTGAAACTGGAAGGAGTTTCATCTTGTCCACGGTTAGACTACGACAGTTGAGAGATCGGCTTTAGAGTTTAGAGGATGATTCGGAATTCCACGAGGATCGTATCTTCGACAAAAATTGTCTCCCTCTATCGAAATCGTCAAAATCGTCAAATTGCAAATGAGGTCGGAATAAAATAATGGTTCCTCGAAAATGTCCCTCCTCGCCATTCCGATAAGTTCGCATTCGTTCCGAGATGAAAAGGAAGCGATACATAGTCCTCTAACGCTCGCCATACGTAATTCTTCCATCGAAGTCCTGGGTCGCCTGTTTTATCCAAGTCCAGTGCCTACTCACTCCACTGCCGGCCAACGTTGCGCCGCGCCGCGCCGCGCCGTAGAGCGGCGATGATTGATCTCGGCTCGGGTATATCGGTGTGAACACCACACATTGACTCGAGTCAATCGAGTTCTCAAACTTGTTAATTTTAATGATCGGTTTATGGGACTTTTACTAGCTTATTCCTGGCGTTTCTCTGATTAAAATGATACCAAACACGATATAATTTCAATGTTATTTAGTGGTTTAATCGAGGGTAAAAGTTTCGAAGGCAAAACGAAGACCAGCGACAACGCGGGCCTTTGAAATGTGCCGGCGACGTCGACTGTCCGCGTCTCTTTCTTTCCCATACGCTCTTCTTCGTTGCGTTCGAAACTTTCATCGTCGATTAAAGGACTGTTTAGTTTGCCACAGCATCCGTCCGGCACCAATGCTTAAGGATAGGGCGCTCGGCATCGGACATGTCGGTCCGGCTTCTCTCCGAAATTTTTTTTTCGCGCCGGGCCGCATCCGTCAGGTCATAAACTCTCGACGAGGGTCGCGGCTGCCTGCTGTGCGTGGCGCAAAAAAAAAGGTTTTTATGTGCTCTACAACTCCTTAGGTAAACTATCGGTAGGTCTCGTTTATAACACCATGGAAGTAGGAAACGTTCCTACCGCTTGGTGAATTCTTCTTAAATAATGATTTAAAATAAAGAGTCGCAAGCGTTTCTATTGGGCGGTACGGAATCGCAATACTAAATACATATGTAGATCGCGTAACTGTGCAATACGTAAATAATATTATTTCACAGTTATAATAGGTAATAATATATTTATTTAGTGAACAGCTACGTGATCTATTTCACCGTAATTAACATGTAAAATAATTTCTTCCAACTTTTCCATCTAGCCATTTTGACTTTTTAAATGTGGAAATAGGTTTTTCATAATGCAACAGCTTACGATAATAATGAATTTAACGATCTACTACATTATTACGTTACCCTTTAAATAACGCCAAAATAGTTTGTCCCGACATTTCGGGCCAAACACCCCACTGAGCGATGGCTTGTTTAACATTGGTCCTCGCGAGTCTGATTTTTTTTGAAAAGTTAGTACAATTAATTGACAACATGACGTGAAAAAGATTTGTAGAAAATTGCGATTGGTCGGAATTGCAGAGGAAATACTATCAGTTGTATTTCGCAATTTTTTGGGGTGGCCCTTTATTGAAAATTTGAAGAGCACATTGTGTGGATCTATACAGGGTGTTTCACACTATTCCTGGTCAGCGTTTTTCTTGCAAATTATTAGAAAAACATGAAAGAGGAGAAAGTAGTACATACTGTGTTTTATACGCACAACGCAACGACATATGTAATTTTGTTGTGTTTATGATATTTTGTTAGATACGAAGGTGGCCTTCAATTTTTTTAAATAGAATTCTTTATTATTTCTTATGTCACATAAGAGCGCGTGTCTAGTCGAATTCATTCGTATACTGTGCAGTGACCCTCAAGGTCATGCAAGGTCAGAAACGATAGAAGCATTTTGAAATACTTGCAAAGACATTGGTATTAAATATTCAAAATGCTTCTTTCGTTTCCGACCTTGCATGACCTTGAGGGTTGCTGTACAGTATACGGATTTACATCTAACAAAATATCATGACCACAAAAAAATTACATATGTAGTTGCGTTGTGCGTATAAAAAACAGTATGTACTACTTTTTCCTCTTTCATGTTTTTCTAATAATTTGCAAGAAAAACGCTGACCAGGAATAGTGTGAAACACCCTATAGATCCACACAACGTGCTCTTCAAATTTTCAATAAAGGGCCACCCCAAAAAATTGCGAAATACAACTGTTAGTATTTCCTCTGCAATTCCGACCAATTGTTGTCAATTGATTGTACTAACTTTTCAAAAAAATCAAACTCTTCGTTATAACGTTTAAATTCCTTAACAACGTATTCGCCACCTATTGACACGACAAACTCTGACAAGTTCTAGTTAATAGCTTTTTAAATAAATACAGCATGTTATATTCTGCTTATGCCACGCCGGACCGGCGGGCGGAAAAATTTCGGAGAGCTTGGAATTTCTCCGGCGTCCGTACCGGCTCTAGCATAGGCATCTCCTGAGGTGTAGAGGGGAGTAAAAGATTCAGGGAACCCCTGGGGTTTGTCCGCGAACTCCTGGGGTTAGACACGATCCCCAACGCTTGGCCTTTGTGCGAGCCTCACGAATTACGGCCAGCCGGCCGGACACCAAACTAAATGGTCCAAAATGTCCGCGCGTCCGCGGCGGACCAAACTAAACGGTCCTTAAACCACCAAATATTGGCCAAATTATATCGTGTTTGGTATCATTTTAACCAGAGAAATGCCACGAATATTTTGGTGAAAGTTCCATAATGATATCATAGAAAATAAAGAAGCTGAGGTCTTGGTGTTTCATTGTGATGACGCACGGGCCTTTAAACTGTGCCGGCGACGGCGACACGTTTCGGCCACGCGATCCTATTTCATTCTGTCTTTCTCTATGTTCGGCTCGTCGTTTGAAGTCTCGGCGCGGTAGACGCAGTCATAAAAATTTAGCCACCCTGTTCTATCCAAGTCCGTTCAAAACACGGGTGTTGGGACTTGGACAGAAGAATTACACTTGCCGGTACATCTCCATCGATTCTTGCTTTTGCTAGTTCCTATGAAAATTAGAACCACGCGCGCGATCTCGTTAACGAGTAGCTATGATAGTCGACAATCAGTCCGATAGATAACGACGCGGCGTCTCGTTCATCGGCCATTTGTTTCCTGCAAAGTTAATTACCCTAGCATCCCTTAATTGACTCTCTGCGCCGATTATCTTTGCTTGGTCGACTGGAGAATTTCTTCCGACAAACGTGCAAGCGAGAAAATGATTAAAGAGGAAAATTAATCGTCAAGTGAACCATCAAAGGGTACTTAAAAAACGCAATCATTCAATTAACACCTAGAAAGTAGAAAATTATTAAAAAGCTGTCGCTTTTATCAAAAGGAAAAGAGGACGAGCCAGCGTTGTTATCTCTGCTGTATCGTAAACAATATCGCTCCATGGATCTATCGAATAAAACACGTCGTTCTCCACGGGACGACGTCGAGCGAATTCGACGTTGCGCAAACTTATATCGTTATTGACGGACTGCGATAACGGAAGATAAATATCGGTGATGAGCAATCGATGATGACACTGTCAACACCTATTTTGAGTTAGGATCGCCGCGCCGGTTCGCAGGGGCTTGCTGGCTTTCAGTCCGAATCGATCGTTGGCAAAATAAAGATTGTTTGCATCGATTGCCAGAGACAAGAGCCAGATAGACGTTTCATTCTGTCATTTTAACAAGTTGCCAATATGTAGTATGCAGGCATTCTACAATTATTTTAATGTGTTTACGATTTCAATACTTGTTGAAAAATAATTTTTATTCCTCACGGAGATCTAGAAGATGTACGGATAACGTTGACGATCGTCTTGGCAGCGTTTGTAAAAGTAGTTCGTGTCAATCGATGAAATTTTGCGAGGTTGAAATTGAGAAACTGTGCAGCATCCGTTTCCGGTGCGATAGATCGCATTCCGTCGTCGTTCTGATTGGATCTCGAGGATTATGGCGGGCTTAGGGAGATTGCGGTGTTCGATACGATCCTCGTCAGACCAGCAAACGATATTCGTGTGCCGGATTAATCTCAGCCGACGCTCCACGCGAATCCGAGTGTAGCATTTTAGCCGAGGGGATGCACAATTGCACGGTGCAGTTCTCCTTTCAACGGGTTATCGAAGCCAAGAAATACATCTCATCGTCGAGAGATAGATGGAAATTTCGGTTGCTTACATTGTCACGCATCCGTTCGCTTTCGGCCATTTCGAGCATCCTAACGAGAGCCCCTGCTCGGATATTTCCCGACGAGTTTCTCTATCTTCGTGACGCTCTGGGCAGCGTTGCCAGAGATTAAGAGTTGTCTCCCACACACACTCTGCGATTTAACCCTTGGCACTCGAGTCATCTCGAGAAATAGCTGTACCATTATTCAAAATATTAGTTTGATTTTGATGTTTAATTGATAAACATTCAAGTATCGAAAGAGGTGTCACATCAATTTTATATCCATAAAATGAAAAATATATATGGAATGGAGTTACTTTAGGTAGAAAGAAATGTGTAATTTTCGAGATAAAACAGCTCCGACTGCGAAGGGTTGACGAATAAATCGGAGAGCAGAGAAATTGTCCGATTGCTCGGCCAGAGCGGTTAATTAATCGCCACAGGAGACGTAATAAATCGCAACCGGAGCACTTTCGATGAACCGTTACAAAGTTTCGGCGAGCTGTCTTTGAAGTTTGATTAACGAGGGCGGATCCGCAGTTGACCGATATTACCTAAGCCCGACGTATACGTACACCAGCACGAACACATATACCTACACGTAGACCTCAGAGGATTCAATCTCGTAAAAGATGTCCTTATTATTGGCGATGTGGTTCGCAAAGTTGTCGGATATCGGGAACATGAAGAAGAAGGCGGGGGTGTGTGAGCGTCGAGGGACCACCGCTAAGTTTGTGCATTGGACGAACGCCATTAAGGTCAAGTATAGTGCGCCGTCCCTTGTCTAAACTTGGCTGCGGCTTCGACGAATTTTGGGCAACCAGTGCAACCTCCTCGGGGCAGCACGCAGAAAAACCATAGCAACCGTGAAACCTTGAAAACAAGTCGCCAAAGCGGGACGCTCCAGATAGAGAGTGGGCCAAACACGTCGCTCACAAACATATTTCTTTCGCAATCGTTAGCCTTTTCGACATGAAATATGCTTTTAATTAAACGAAGAAACGTTCCTTTATGCATCGCGTCGACGAATAAAAATCCTACAGTTGAATTTTGTTTTTTAACCGAAATCTACATAGCTCGAATACATTTTTTTTAACCGCAACACTATGTCGGTTCGTCAATTAGATCTGCACGAATGGTTGCGTGCACTTCCCGGCAAAAATTTGCCAACGAAAAGAGACGGAAGGCGTAATGAAAACAAGTCTTTTTTTCCTCTGATTCTCGACACTCTGAAATGCGCAGCGTGACCGCGTTCACGAACGAGCAGGTTTACGGATTATGTAAAAATGTCGTGGTAAAGCGTTTCGGATTCCTTCACCGATTTCGCAGCTTGTCCCTCGGTTGCGAAACTACGTTCCAAGTTCACTTATGGCAGCTGGAATCGGCGAATCGGCCGTATCGAAAGTTCCTTTTGCGTTTCGTTTCTCCGACGCGGAACGAGACGGCACGCAACGAATTTTAAGTGCATCATGCACCGTGTACACATACAGTGAACGAAACCGTAAGATGCTCTGAAACTTGCTAATTTCGGTGCACATTATTTCATTTATTTTAATGAGTATTGTTCGCGAAGCGGAGCCGTTTATTTTTAATCGGCGTAAAATTCCTGAAAATAGTCAGTAGATTTAAGGAATTAATTGGAGTGTATCGTTCCAACTCGCATAATCGCCGTTAGATCCAGACGGCCTGTTTTTTCGTCAGTTCTACAGTTCAACGAGATGTTTCCAGGTGGGTTGGAATTCTGGCTTGCACGCGAAGCTCCTCGAAATCCTCTGGAGCTTGAATTTACCTCCTTAGGTTGGGGTCCTGGAGGGAATTCAACGCGACGCGACGCGACGCGTCGCCCTAATGATACTCCCTTGGCAAAGTCGTATTACAAAGTTGGATTTTTGCGCTGTTGAGAGTCGGTGCTCGTCGTCGTTATCTTCATATCGCCCCCATAGTCTCCTTTCTCGTTGTTCCTCTTTCCTCGTTAGGCAGGATCGTGCGACCGGAAGCTCGGCTTTCACAGAATCCTTCGCGAGTTTGCAAAAGTGGTGACACGCCGCGCACGTGTGTAGCCCCCTTTGCGCAATTAATGCACGACTGTGATTATTATGCGGCCGTGATTATCGGGAAATATTAGGGGACGGTTAATTGGGTTACACATTAAGCAATCGTCCCGAGAGCCATTAACTCCTTGCACTAGGATTTATTTTACGGTTGCAATAATTAGAACTGCTGTGTCATTCTAAATTTCCTCAATTTCCTTCTCCAATGGCCACATATTTTGTTCGTAAAGTTTATACATAGTCCGTGTATGGTTTAGAACTTACGAAAGTAGAATTTTCAACAGGAAGTTTTAAAATGA
This sequence comes from Lasioglossum oenotherae, assembly GCA_028455765.1. Lineage (NCBI taxonomy): Eukaryota > Metazoa > Arthropoda > Insecta > Hymenoptera > Halictidae > Lasioglossum > Lasioglossum oenotherae. The sequence goes on along the minus strand of CM052298.1, from coordinate 1,116,371 downwards.
AGAACACGGGTTCTAAATGGCATTCGTAGCTGAAAGCGAAGGCAGTAAGAGCAGTCCCAGTTCCAAATTAACGAGCAGGGAGAAGGCTAGTAAACTTGAATCAAATGAAAATTTCCTTTGGGCGTTATTATCGCAGATTATGGTTGTCCCTCTCTCCTTTTATCGATACTCTATTCAATCGCTAATTAATCGCAACGCAAACGATCTTTCCACGATCCTCGATTTTCCTCGATTTTCCGTGTTAATTTTCCCCCTCTCTCTCTCTCTCTCTCTCTCTCGTTCGCGTCGTTTGCCCAGTTTCATTTGGAACGCTCCAGCACGATCAAAGATCCAATTCAAAGTAAAGTTTCTCCGGGGGGAAGATGCCGGAGAATAAACGAACTGTGAGCAATTCAACCATTTGTCGCTATTTGCTTCGGGTACGTTCAACAGCAAGACAAAAATGTTGAAAAGGTCCGCGCCCCTTTTGTCTCGATGCGAATCAAAGAAAATTTTAAATGTGTTCATTGTCGAACACGTTCCAATCTAATGCGTCGCTTATTGGTCGTCGGAACACGAAACAGACGATGGTATTGCAGATCGCAAATTATCCGCAGCTGTATACACTATTTTACCCCTCTCTAATGAAAATGATCGCCTTCCGGCGATACGTCACGGTGATATTTCACTCTGATGTATTTCGCGCGCATATTTTCTTCTTAATTGAAACCCTGGCTCTTTGAGCATCTTCTTCAGGATCCAGGGGTTAAGCTCGTGTAATTTATTTGCCGAGGATCTAGTTTCCGCGACGTTGCAGCCGACATTGCATACAGGAGGGCGAGAGAGAGAGAGGAAGAGTGGGGGCTAGGATCGACTTCGGTAATTACGTCGTCCTAAGTGAAACCATTTGGCACCCTGCTTTCTGCACGGGGCCGTGCAAAATCTTGGCCAGATGCTGTTTCCTCTAATCCTTTCGCGTTATCGTCTAATTGTACCGATAACTGTTTGCCAGCCGATTTCACCGTTAACGAACCTGTAACCTGTTTTCTTCACAGATCCAACCCCCAGATTAATCCTTTCGATGATCACATTCACCCCAAATTGACCCTTTTTCAAGTGATCTTACGAAAAAATTACGACAAAAATAATGCAGAAACAGTTGCTTTTCACAGCTTTCTTATTTCGGGCCCGTAACAAAAAATTTGTTGAAATATGATGTTTTGTAGATTCATTTGAATGATCGGTCTAGTTGTAGAAGATTAAAGATGCGCGACCACACTCTCTGAGGCCGTTACAATCGCCCCCGGTTGTCCATCAACCGCTTTTTTATCAGGTTCCGAGGAGATACCAACGGCGTTAGTGTTTGGTTATTAGATAAGAATGCAACCGTTGCGAAGCAGGCTCCTATACATACGTACACACAGTATAGCATATAGGAGTCAGCCCTTTCGACACTTCCGGTCTCACACCGGTTTTCTCGTAGACTCTAGATAAAATCGTTTGCTTGGTGGAACTATATCGCCGCACGAAACTAGCCGTCTGCCGACACGTTACTTGGCTTTTCGTTTTTTCTTCGATTAACCAGGTTCAACTGTTTAATACATGGCGTTTAGTGTGAAGTTAATGACGTTCAAGCTGTTTATAGGGACCGTAACCTTGGGACTACCTTTGCCCAAGGTAGTGTTGTATAAAGCTCGAGTCTTCGAAGCTCCAGAGCTCATTGTCAGTCTTAAAGATTTCTTGTATAGAAACTTAATCTTTAAGACTGAGTGCTGGAGTTTCGAAGATTCGAGCTTTATCCAACACTAACCTTGGGACACTTTGGTTGCTCCGATTGTTTGTTTTCTTGCGTTGATGTGAAAGGCAACAAGTACTGTATCATATTGATATACATACGTATGTGGAGATTTCGGTAAATTGCACTTGTCTTGTGAACCTCCAGAAGATAATTGGAATTTTTAGCATTCGTTGGCGCACACAATGTATAGCGGCGTGAAGTTTTAATTACGCGCGCAACAATAGCCGCGAAATCGAGATCCGGATAACGCGTAACGCGTACTTGAAATTGGTCGGACGTCACGGTGCTGGACGTACTCTGCGCACGGGACCGTGAAGTATTCGAAAAGGATAGAAATCGAAACGTTGGCACATTGGTTGCCAAGGTGATAGTCGAACAGTCTGCACCTACGAACGAAAGAATATCCACATTTGTTTAAACACAATTTATATGTACAGAGTAATCTAGCACATATCGTTATCTCCGCCGTTTTTAAATATTAATCAGCCAAGTTTCTATGTGGCGCAACAAATATTTCTGCGTTGCTTTTTTTGTGGAAGAACCGCGCGTTCGATTGAATTTAAATGTGGAACATAGGAAATCGGAACTGGTTTTCTCCGAGCGAGATAATTTATTTGGTGTTGTATTTTTATCGGGGGACTTAAAGGTCTGTTCAAGTGTCGGCTTGTTATCTGCAACACCGGTTCGTGGGAATTCGAGCGTCCAGGTGGGTTACTGTGCCGTCACCGGATGCGACGAGAGTTCTTTCGTGAGTAATTATTTAGCAGCTGCGAGATCGATGCGAACGATCAAATGAATATCTAACCGCGGCTTCCGGAAACTTCGGAATCTGTTTCTCCACCATTCTAAACTAACAATAAGTTTTTTTTCTAATTTGTACATTTTAATCGAATCGCGTAATCATCGACGACTTATCATTGTCGCCGACAATCTCAAGCTAATACAATTGTTTTCATTTTTTTAATTCTGTGAGCTCATATTCTTTTTATGGCAACGATAGCTATAATATTATCAACTTGGATAAAACGTTATCGGCGATGAAAGCTGTCGTGGGTGATAAGATCTGCTGCTGGTATTTAAAACAATCGATACTTTCGAGCGTATTTAGAAATGTTTCAAATATATGTATAGTTCTTTTTGTTTTCGAAGAACGTTCGTAGTCTACGATATACCATATATTTTTGAATTTGGCGGGTGTGCGTTTCGCTCTTCTGTACCGTGTCATGGTAATTTTACCGTGAATCGTCCAACAGGTTCCTACCTTACCTCTAAAAGGTAAGCACACGATGCAGAAGGTTTCATGTTCAATGGTCGGCAATTGAATTTCCAAGAATACGAAAATTTCGAGAGAACTGCCTTGCCGACTCCGTAGAATTTTGTTTTTTTTTTTTAATATTATTGAGAGAAAGGTTTGGATCGCATTTGATCCACGAGGCATACCATATGTGTACATGTATATTTTATCGATTCGGATGGTAATTGCCTTTTGATTGGTTTCAAGATCTATATCTGTAATGAAAATTTGGAAGGCGCCTTTTCGTTGAGCGATTTCTCAAAGGTATTCTTTAAATTGATATCATAGATATCGTATGAAAATCATCGTAGCCCGATTGACATTCTCGTGACACGCTCGACGCGATCGATAATTTATGAACTTAAAACGAATAGAATTTTCTATGCACTTTGTTTTAAGGATTTACTTCGACCCGACTTTTAAACATGTCCCCGACAGAATTTCACAATTTCCGACGGCTCGAATTAAAGCTGGAAGATCGTACCTTACGATAGAATCATTTAGGTTTACAGGAAAATTTTACGAGTTGTAAAATGTTCATGTTTTAGAATCAAGCTTTTAGGCTTTGCGAATATATTTTCGAAATGTCGTGGCTTCGAGTTATGTAGTAAAAAATGTTTTTGATTTTTTGGACCTGTTACACGAGAATCTCCCGCGTCGAGGCTCTCTCCCGGCTTCTAGAGAGAAAATATGAAAAGAATTTAATTTTGGTGGTTCCAGCGACCAGTCGACGCCGCATCACCAGCTGCCCGGGAGTCTACGAGGTTCCCTGAGCTATTCCCACAGCCACCGGCATAACCATCTCCACAGACATGATCCACCGCCGCCACCGGCTTATTGCGCTCCGCCTCCGCCGGTGTCCTCTAGTTACCCCACAGTGCAGCGTGGCTGCGCCCTGCATTCGAGGTAAGTCTCTCTCTCTCTCTCTCTCTCTCTCTCTCTCTCTCTCTCTATGTCTCTCCTTGGCCATCTCTATCTCTCTCCCTTTCCCTCTGGTGCCATTCCATTCTGCAGCATCTCATCCCATCCATCCATCCATCCACCGTGTACCATACACGACGGGGCTTAATTGTGTCGTACATATGTACCGGTTACCGTCCGAACACACCGCGTATACACCCGCGTCACAGCCACCACCACGTTGTTTCAATTCTACCCGTGGCTCTCTTTATTCTTTGAAAACCCACGGCCCCGTCCCTCGATTAATCCAGTCTCAGCTGCCTTTTGCTTTTTTCTACTGTCTGCCAGGGTTTGGGGAACCAGTGTTTTCTTCTGACGGTCCCGGTACGTACCCACACTCGTGGACGAAATACAAACGCTTTGGCTTTGGCAAATTTGTAACCCTTAAAAGGTTTCTTACATGTTAACCTAATGTTTCTCAAATGCACCACAATTTGTTTCACCCACGCTAATAACTACACCGAGGATCTTTATGCGATTTACAATTGTTGTAGACGAATTTGAAGAAAGTGGTATCAAATAAAATCCTAGTTTCATTGGTAATAAATTTTCAATTTTTTTAGGCAATTTTTAAGGAAGTGGAATCATGTGAAATGTTACTTTCAGTGGGTAGTAGTCTTTGTAAACTCTGTGGAATTTTATTTTCAAGCATTTTTTGAAGCCATAAATGCATAAAGATCCGCAGTCCAGCGATGACACTTGTAGGCCCAAAACAAGTGAAAATCGTACTAAATTCCGACGATGTAGCATTGAAAATTTGAAAATTTTCACAAGTCATAATGCATAAAGATCCGCAGACTACTGATAACAAACCGCAACGATTGGTAGTCACTTTAGACAGTCAATTTATCATGAAGCCTCGACGAGTCTCGCGTTCGCGGAACGCTGAAATTTCAATCGGTCGCGAAATTGAAAATCGATGTATCCAACTTCGCTCGGTGGTAGCCTAACTTTGGGCAGGTTCGAAAGTCACAGGTTTCGAAACTTGCTTCGTACTAACAGGAGGTCGACGTACCCGACGCGACGTGCCCGACAATAACGACGACGACGACGACAGTCTAATTAAACGACGCATTCTCCGCGAGACGCGGTATAGAGACACAATCGGTGGATTGTTCGCTGTAAAATCCTGGTTCTATGGGGGTTACATAGGGGTTGGAGAGTAGGTGTGTAGCAGTGTGTCGGGGTAATTGTTGCGTGTGTGTGGGGCCGGAAGCTGAATAGCACGCGGCGCAGCTTGCGGTTGACGCGATGCGAGATGCGAGGCGCACCATGCCTGCGAAACTGTTCGCGAATCGTGACAATTAGGCGAAACGGCTCCGTCGAACTCGCGATAATAAAACGCTTGTAAAGGGATCGCTCGAGCGTCTTATGCTTCTTCAAGATGTCACGAAATTCAGCTATTATGAAATACTGTCAATCATTGGGCAATGTAAAAATTTTCTTTGTTCGTTATAATTATTAGGTCGTTCGGAAAGTCATTCCGTTTTCTTCAATCTTTTACTATTTGGAATAAGCTTTATACCATTTTATCCTATGATTATTTGCGCTCGTAGGAATTTCGGTTTGTTACACGAGTTATTTGGAATGAAATTTCCACCGCGTAGAGAATGTTGAAAAAATGTAATCGGATGGCACCATCCTCTCTTTCGTACACTGCATTTTTACCATTGCGGCGATAAAACAGCAGAAGGTGATGGAAATGCATACTTTAATTTTGCATATTTGATGAGTTGACAAAAAAGTGCTTCAAGTGGTATAAAGCACTGCAAGGCAGGAATGATCTCCGAAATGTCAGCTGTCAGGATATACACCGATTTTGCGATTTAAAATAAGGTTAATATCTACACGAGAAACGAAATTACTTTCTGAATCACCCCTGGGGTAGTAACATCTGTAAGTATGGAGGAAAAGCTCGCAAACGCTGGCGTTTGGACTCGTTCGAATGCGTTTGGACGCGTCAAGTTCGTCAAACAGTTTGAGGGCCTTGTCGGCTCGGCACGAGGTCGTTACCGACAGGCGTCGGTAGTGGCTGTTCTTGCAAAGCAAGCAAGCAAGCAACCAGCATGGAAACAGGCTCTTCGCAGCCACTAGACTCCTTTCGGCGAGAGCTTTAAACGCGACTCCGCTCCATTCCATTCCGTTTCATTCCGTTTCATTCCGCTTGAAACGTGCGGATCTGCCACTCGTTATTCCACTGTCTTGTCTTCCATTCTTAGCCCTCGTTCCCTCGTTCGGTTATCGGCGAATTCCACCCTCGTTTCACTCTCTCTCTCTCTCTCTCTCTCATCCGCTATGGCACCTGCGTAAAAGGTTCCAAACGCCCTTCGAATGTTTCCCCACTGTCCTTCAAAAGCATCCCCTCCACAATCGAAACATTATCGAATCTATCAAATTAAGAACTCGTCATTATTTTATTTCCGTTATACCCTGTCTGCTATCTAATAAACGGAACGACAGGCGAGAAATTGATGGCAGCAGACACTCTGAACGTTTTTATGAAACGTTGTGACTCCGGGTAATGTATGGTTATTCGATAACCACCGGCTGTCATCCGGGTAACGCGACCCGTGTCACGAAATTATGGAGCGTGCTGGTTGACAGCGAGCCGCGTGCTACAATAAAAGCTAAAAACTGTGGAAGACTGACGTGGGTCTAACAGGTTTCTATATGTAGACAAACTTGGCCGCCGCCGTCTTTCCTGTGCATATGTAGCAGAGGATTTCTATTTCCTTGAAATTGTACGCTGACTGGATAATTGTAGACGAGAATAGCGAAAGTTTCATGATCGATCAACAGCCCCGTATCGACCTTTTAACGAATGTAGAACGGTGATTCAGAATCAACAGTTAAAATCGTCGAACGAACGTCGAATCGCTGTTTTAAAAGCGAGCAGGAAAAAGAGTGGAAATTCGCCGGAGCGTGATCAAGATTAAGCGCGTTCGATCGATGACCACAAGTCCTAATTTCCTTCAATTTCTGGTTTAAACAGATGCGTGATATTGACCCGTAAAGAAATCCAATTACGGCGGGCGAAGTTGCTCCGCGCCGTGAACCGAAGTGTGTACATATACAGTGGTCCACGAAAGTATTCGAACGCTCTTTTTAAATCGGAATAACTTTTTTCAAATTGGACCGAACGACTTGACGTTTTTTCAGCAATTAGAAGTATGCTCTTGAAAAAGTCAAGTCGTTCGGTTCTATTTTGAAAAAGTTAGTCCGATTGAGAAACGGCTCAGCGTTCGAATACTTTCCAGAGTCACTGTACCGACGCTACGTACCTGCATACACTGTGTCAACGACTTTCGATCAGTCGAAGGGCCGATATAAAAAAGATTAGAAAATCAGCTTCGCTGTCCCGGATTTCCAGGGAGACGATGCATACTTTTATATTCTGTACAACATCGCCTCCGGCCCCCGGAAGGTTAATTAAAAGAGCCGATGAGGACTTTTAATGGTCGCGAATGAACTTTGGACTCGTTGGATCGAAACGTTTCAGGAGCCGAGACCGCTCGGAGAACAGATCCGGACCACTGGATGCGAACTTTTTTCGATATTCCTTTGCTCTTTCTCTTTGTTTTGTTCTTTCTCGTGGGTCACATTAACGGAGGACACCGTTCAAAGTTGATCGATAAAGCTTCGTCGTCGTCGGGATTAATCGACGCGAATCAAATTCGATCGAGTTGGATAATTCCAATGGAACCCTTCGAACGCTTCCTTTCCCCACCAACCACTCTTTCGTGGTACATACCTTCCACTTCTACTTCTACAGCGTTATTCCCCCAGGCTTCACAATGTCACGCGTGACGCGACTAATCCGCTACTGGCAGAGAGGGGGTAACTGTTTTCCTTCGATTCGAGTGAATTCCCTGATCTGGAGACTCTGCTGTAGATTGTAGTATTTACAAGGAGGGGTAAAAAACCAGCGATCTCGCACGGAAAATCGCGAAAGAACCCGGTTCTCATATCCAGTTTGCGTCGAGGCGAGTATTGCACCAGCGGCTGTTACAAGTTGCAACCGATCTCCGGTTGCGTACGGTAAACATTCTGTTGCTTTGGGCAAAGAGTAGCGATCAAAGGCCCCACCGTATTGGTCCGGAGAGAGAAGTTTTCCTCCCTCGAAGGGAGGCGAGTTATAAGCGAGATTAGAGGGAGTGGCGTTCGCGGAAATCCGCGCTTGTTGGAAAGTATCGCGGGAAATCTCTTTGACGAATCTCCGATGTTTCATCGGGCACCGTCGTCTTTTATCCGCGTTGCACGCAGGGAAAACGTCGGACGCGGTTGATTTTCCCGCGCAGAAGGGACAGGCTTCTGTTTTATCGCGTCGTAAAAACCTTCACTTATCCTCGACGAGCAAAACCTACCGCCGCTGCTGGTCTATCTCAATGTTCGTACAGTGGCCACAGAAAGTATTCCAACGGTAAATTCGCCACTTCCGCGAAATTGTTTGCATTTAACTCTGGGGCGCGTCACGACACTATTGGGTCGCAGCAACAATTTTTTCTCATCCCAAAAAAGAATTTGATCCACCGTAGTTTTGTGTGTGTTTACGGGTGTGTCACCCCTTAAGGGGTTAAATCTTCCACGAGATATCCCCCGCGTGCGAATCGCCGCAGATTCTTCGCCAGTCACGATTTATCGGCAAAAGTTTTGTTTAGAAAGGTTGTTCGCACCGAAACCGGGCTGAGATCTGCTCGATTACACGCGACCTGTATTTTCTCGCTCGGATTTTCAGTCTAGATTCTAGAGAGAACTTCTATCCACCCTCTCCACCCCCCCCTCTCTCTCTCTCTCTCTCTCTCTCTCTTTCTATTTCTGGTTATCTCTCGCGTCTCGCTGGCTGAATTAAATCACGGGCCCGATCGTTTCATTAAAAAGACACCGAGCCTAATGGATCCCGCGCAAATATTTCAGTGGTTCCGTGGAAACTGGGGCACCGATAGTCGGCCGGACCAGCGACACCGCGAATAATCCGCGAAAAATGTAGGAGCGAGGCCTTTGTCCGATCCAACGCGAAAAATCAGTTTTCCCTCGGCCACCGAAAATCTTGAAAATTCTGCAAAACCTGGCTGAAAACCCGAACGTTACAAACCAGGCAAGAACTGAAATTTAATTGTTCTAGATAAATCTTGGACACGCAATTGTATTACTGCTGTGTTCGGATCACAAATTACAATTATTATGTTTGAATGAATTATACGGACCATGTATATCGGCTATTAATTGCAAGAATTCGAGGATCACTGTTCGGACAATTCGTTGAGAATATTACGGGCATACACGGTGATTCCGAGTTGTTTAAATCTTGATTTGCGCCAACTGCGCGCAGCTCTATTTTCCCTGGCGATCGACGCTATTTAAAAAAGACTGCTCGTTTCAAATTGAATTTCCCCCCCAGGAAAAATTCGATTTCCCTCGCTAAGAACCGAATTTCCTACTCGATTCCCGGCTGACATGCCGGTCTCCGCGTTCCAGTTAGGCGAGCAATTTTACAGGTGGCACACGCTTAGGGGAAGTTACGTCTTGCGATTAACGATCCTGAACTGGATCGTCGGAGAAAATCATATTTTTCCGCTTAACCGAATCTGAATTTTCGAAAGAACTTTTTCTGTACACCGATCTAGATGATCGATACTGCAGTTGAACTCATCGAATGCCGTCATCGTACGCGTCGCAAGGTGATCATTCTTTCTTTCCACGAACACGCCATCATAGTGTTCCAACTCCTCGCAGCCTTCACCCGTATCGTGTTCGACCGAGTGCATGCGAGTTCTCGTTGGTCGAACGAGGGAAACGAACTCGATCCACGAGCCTCCGTGTTTACAGGCTGATCTCAGAAACTGGACGACTACCTGTGAACCTAAGTGGAGTGAGAACGGTGTTGGGCGATTGAAACTCCTCGGCTGACCTAACCCAGACCTGTTTTATCCGATACCGTCTCGTTCGGAACGCTATCACGACCCCGTACTACTCGGCACCATTGTCTTTCTTGGTCGAACGATCGAGAGTGACGATCCAACAGTGATTATTTTACAGTACTAATTAAAGTTGTTACTTTTATTAACAAGAATCTGTATGTGCGCATCTTTAAACATTTTTATCGTAATATTATACTGTATGTATATATACACACCCAAAGAATTTTTCCGATCACCTTCTCCTAAGATAATTGATCCAACGCATCGCGAGACATCACCCCTAGAATTTCTCAAGCGATTATCGCTGCTCCACTACCCTGTCGTTGTATGTATACCACTGCGGAGTGCTCTTCCTCCTCGGTCACCGATAAAGAAAATAAACCGTTTCCTCAATCGAGTAGCTCAGCCCCAACCCCACACAAGCCGAACCCCTTGCTTCACTCTTTACAAGCTGCTTTTTCGCTCGGTGCCGGAGCCATTTAAATAATCAACCGGAAGAGTCTCTTCGCTTTTCTCCTCTATTTTTCATTTGTCTCCCGCCGCGTGTTTCTCCGTCTCGTTCTAGCCCCCCGCGATTCCTCTGTGTGTATTCGCCGTTTCGAGTGTCTGCCGGCTCTTTTATTGCTTCCTCTCTTTTTCTCCTTTTCTCTAGACCTCTTCTCCTCTCCTCTACTCTCTTCTCATCACGCCTCGGTGTTTCTCGATAACGAGAAATTTATGCGAGGCTACGATAAATCCATCGTCGAGTTCGCGTTAACAGTTTCCCCCGGACAGTTCTCGATTGCTTCGTTGCGTTTGGCGCAGTTGCATTTTTCGAGAGAATCGTCAAGTTCGAAACGGAAAAATCCAGAGATCAGCACTGTCGTGCGTCGCGTCGATCATGCGAATCGCGTGGCCTGTGTATTATTAACTAAAAGTACGCAGTTCCAACGTACACACACACACAGATATCGAAGTGAGTCGGATACGCGTGAATTGCAGTCGATGTTTGGTCTCATGTCAGGGAAATCCAAGAAGAGTGTATCGAAGCCAATTACACGGGGGCAAGCTTTCCGAACGTACCGACGATAATTCCTCGACCACCCCCGCGCAACCCTTGATCCCCTAACGGCAGTAGCGGAACAGGGTAGTAGTTGCGTTCGGAAGCGCTTGCTAGCCTGCTCTGCGGTCGATGAAAGCAAACTTCTGGCCGGATAGTCGGCCGCGCAAACTTCCACAGTCAGAGGGAAAGAGAAATAGAGAGATGGGAGAGAGAGAGTGAAGCCCTAGCTCTGTCATTAATACGCGATGCTGGTTTATCAAGGGCCCCCACGGCGATCTCCATCGCTCGAATCTGCTATTTTATTCTCGGCTTTGCGCCCAGTTCCTGCCTCTGACACCCCCGACCTCTCACCCCTGTCGAATAACGGGCCGGAGTTAATAATTAGGACGCTGCGCCGCGCCGTGCGTCATGCGTCATGGTACATACCGCGTAAACGGGGAAATTAAATTTAATTTTCCTAGTATTTTACACCTTCTTGTGTACACAGCGGATTCAAAAAGTATGCGAACGTTTTTCGCAAGCGCGTGGAAGCAATTCTACGGAAATATTTATAGTTTTCGGTAATGAGTAAACTGCAAATCTTTGTGCAATTTGCAATTTTTCTAGACGAATTTGAGGAAAGTCAAGGAATTAAATGAAATCTCATTCTCTGAAATAAATAAAATTTCTGCTAAATTCCATCGAATTTGATATTCTAGCATTTTTTGCAAATTTTCAAAAGTCATAAATTCATGGTCCGTGGTCTAGTAATGGGTCTAGGAAGCAATGATTTGTTCGGCCACTGCACTTGCAGCGCAGTGCACTCGCGCGTCTATTTCGAGCACTCGAATGGGCAAAGAGAGGGTGTTCGCAATTTTTGCGAAGCAGCGAACGAGGAACGGTATTTATGCGAAGACTTTCCGCTGCACGTGCACGTGCCGGTGCATGCTGCAGCTGCAGACACGTGTGCCTCGGCGCGGGCACGTGACACAGAGAGAGGAGAGTCTCGACTCGACTCATCTCCCTAGTTTCCTCGCTCTGTTCCCTGTCTCGTGCATTATGCAGAACGCGAGTGCACTTAGCTGCGCTTACGCACGCGCACGCACGCGAGGAAGAAACAGAGAGAGAGAGAGAGAGAGAGAGAGAGAGGGAGAGAGAATGCGAATTCACCTCGAAATTATGCATGTCTCCTTCGGCTGCTGGCCACGAGAAACGCGAGAGAAATGTGCACCGTGAGAGAACTGCAACCCATGAATAAGTAAACCGGGGCCCATCGGCTGAGATGGAATCGTTAAACAGAAAGCGGACCGATATGAATTTTCCATCGAACGAAGAACCCCGCGATATCGACTGCCTCGTATTTCCCTTCGCGCTTTAGTTCACCAACGTCTTCCCCTTCCGCGAATTTTCGGTAACGAATGCAAAGTATTGATACGTCTTTCGTAAATTTTATTCGATCGCTCTGTTATGCATTTTTCTCGTAAATACATAAATGCATATCAACAAAGCGGTCCAATGAAATGGGTCGAAGCATTGGTTAATCTCGGAGATGGAGTGTATGTATATCAGTCGGTTTCCCGTTCGCACGTTTCCCTCTTTAAATGCGAGAATTATCAGCGGCACCAGCTGCGAAACACAAACACTCTACGCGGAGAGTCGTTCCCGGTGCACAAACATCGAATCTGAGCTATGTATCACGGATAGCCTACGCCGAAGTCCTTCGCAACCCTTCTTTCACCGAGCTGTAACCGCTAGCGAAACCGTTCTCTGTGGAAATAGAGCCAATCGGAACGGTCAAATAAAAGATAATATTTTGATTCGCGCGGAAAATATCTCCGGGGAACGCGAGGACCCGTTAAAACGACGGCTTCTAATATTTTTAATTTAACGATCATTGAGATTGTAAAGATGCATCCACGAGGAATTATTAAAGAAATTTATTTGAAATGTTTTTCATGTCATAAGCTCTCAAATTGACAATCCGAATGCACATGTTTTTCATCGCAATTTTCGAACACATTCTTCCAGCAGTTCCACTCGCTGCAACGATACATATAAACAAAAATCTGTCGTTTCATAACCAGGGTTTTCAATGAAATTTCCAGCGTAACCGCTCGTCAAACTTCCGCGAATCGCCGGGTTCGTCGTTGTCAGTCCTCTTTTAATTAGAAAACTACAGGGGAAAAAATGGGGGGAACCGAGGATAGGTATGTTCGCGAGCTTCTATTTTTCATAAGCGCGAGAACGACTCCAGAGAAAAACTCGGTCTCTCTGAAGAGCACAGGAATCTCTGTTCCGCTCCGTTATTTCGCACTGAAACTGCAATTTTCCTACTGTGACTCGTTGGCACCCGTCGAACCCGTGCACGAATCTGTTGGGAATTGTGGGGAATTAATTGGGGAACAATGCTGCGAAAGATGCCAGTGAAAAACAGGTTGTTTTATTAGAGCTTCGAAGAATTCATTCAAGTTCTTTTAGTCTCAACCGTGTCAATTATTACTCGAGTTTTTTCCGTCAGGAGAATCGACCCATCCTTTCGATACTAGGTTGAACGATAATAGAACTCTTTCTTGATGTACAGTTAAAATTTTAAGTTGATCGGTCCAGTACTTTTTCTGTAATGAATTTTATCGATCAGTCATGAAGAGATTGTTTTGAGAAAAATGCCTTTCAAGTTTCAGACTTTGCTTGAATAGTTGCTAACTTTGAAAATATGACGTGTTGCAACCTAAAATTTTGCAGGGATCTTCCCAAAGGCGTAAACTACAAGATCATTGTAAAAAGATCGATTTCGATTACCTAGCAAAAAAAAATTTTTTTAATTTTGCCAGTACGCGACAAACTTTAATTTTCCGGTTTTGATTTCGTGCCAAGGATTCAGATATAACTTTGTAGAACATCGAGGGAGTTAGGTGTGTGTGCATTCGGACTCGGCCGAGAAAGAATCGATAGCAGACAGGTATTTATAAAACGGTGACCAACGATTGCGAGCAACATTATTAATTCATGTTCGGGCCACGGTGATATTTATTTTTATCGCTGCCGCTAAATAATTTCAGCACCGTGACCGCTTTAACTTTCGACCGAACTCACGAATACACGTGATTCGCTAATAAACTCGCGTACCTTCTTGCCGAAAATTACTTGGCACGAAAAAGAAGGTTTGCCGATTTTTCTTGTTTTTGTGGATATGCATCGATGAAATTGGTTAACGAGGGGTTGGCGTAAGAAAATCGTGAAGCAGCGGTGGAACGTGATTTGCAGGTGTCGAGGGTGGTAACGATTTATGTGAATTAGGTCTCGCAAAACAAAACGAGCGGAACGATCCACCGGATAATCAATTGGTTCCTATCTCTGGCGAGAAAAGAACGGGGTCGCGTAGGCGATCGACGATCGATTTCGCTCTTGTTCGCGTTCGCGACCGCGAAACGATCGAGAACTCGGTCAACGATTGGATAATTGAAACGTTCCCGCGCGATTCTGTTCCGCATGCTAGACGGTTTCCACCGGAACGTTAAGCTGTCGGAGCAATTAACAATTGGGGAACGTGGATTCGGAAACAGAATTGCTCCGTCACCCTCGGTTGCAGCGAGACGACAGTGTGGGAGTCGCTGCTGTAAAATGCGTTATGCGTGGGAGTGACACGCGATAGAGGGGTCTACCCAGGCTTAAATGATAGGGGACAGTTCCTTGAGCATGACAGTGCACCCAATTATGAAATCATGTTACATACTCTGGTCGCATATAAAAATCCAGTAAATTTTAAAAAACCCCTAATAACACACTACTGGTCACAAAACAGCAAATTTCAAACGAATTAATCATAGAAATGAGTCGGTCCACCCACGAAACGCATATCAACATACACTTTTTCCGCGATTCCATACGACTTTAATTTGTCTGCTTAGAACCCGAAACGAGCCAGAAAACGTCTACTCTCGGTTCGGCTTTCGCGCATTTATTTTCTCAGGGTGGGTCTGCTTGCTCACCGTTCTGTTGTTCTTTTTCTGTTGCAGGTGAGTCCCATCTGTTTTCTTAAATATTTGTCGAGGCTGTTTGCCCCCGCGCTGGTAACGCAAGGTAAGAGTCGAAATGTCGGAACTGCGTTTCGCTGTAGACACAGACGTCTGCCCCGTAAAATCGTCAACACGGGAAACCCGTCTGACAATGAGAGGTTTCCACTGGGAAACTCTTCACCGCGATTGTTTCCACGCGTTGTTTTCTTTCGTCGACCGGACGCGCGAGCTCTGTAATTCTGCGAGGATTTGCAAAGACACGGGAACCCGCAGATCTGTTCAAACCTGGGACAGAAACCAACTTTTCATTTCTGGAGTGGTCTCTTCGGATGAAAGTCTACTCCCCTCGAACAAAAACGTGAATTCTTGCAAACAATTTCCAGAAAAACCTATCTCTTTTCGCAATGTGGTGCACGGTGCAGTAGGCGATCTCAAGGTTTTTGATCAAATTGGGTTGATCTGAATTGTTTGGAACATTATATCGAAACTACGATCGTTAGAAAGTTCTAATTAGACTTAAATGATAGCGAACAATCCCCGGAATATAACGGTCTATAGTATTATATTATTAAATCATTCGCGTCTGAATTGACGTGAATGGCTATCAAAGTTTAAACAAGCGCTAATACGACGTACTAATGATTACAAAATGAAGAAATGATGTGCAGTCATGCTCCGAAAATTAGGTACTGCACGGAAACTACGAACGCTACGAAGTTCTAACTGCATAGACTGGAAGGTTGAAGGACGGATCCCCGAATGTAATAGTATACAAAATTATTCAATTACATTGTTCTAAATTCGCGTAACTGGCTGGCGAAGTTCAAAGGAGCAGTTGTATCGTATTCTGCAGGCAGACATCATTTAAAACTGAAGACTCGGCAAACTGAAAGATTTACGTTGTTACAATTAAATGATAGCACGAGTGATGCACCCATTGCTAGCTACCACCAGTCTCATCTTATCATTTATTAGAATCTGAAAATTGTGAATGCGCCACTGGGAAATCAAATAAAGTAGAATAAAAGACAGCTCACTCTTTCCGTCACCGCAAAATCCGCAGAATTCCGGATCGAAAAATGGTCCTTAGGTTTCCTGGTTCGGTTCTCAAAGGCTCGGAAACCCATCCGTGTTGATTACGGTGTCGTCATCTCGAAGCTAACTAATTTCAAGCTGGCGGACCGTTCGCAAGAATTTAATTTCCACACGGCGCGCGCGGCGCTCCATTCCGCGCCGGCCAGCAACTTAATATTTGCATTGAGGTCCAAATTCAGACGGTCGGTCCGGTCCGGTCCGTTCCTCTTTCCTCTCTCTTTCTCTCACTGTGAAACACAGTCGCGATCCAAGTTAATCACGGGTCTGCCAGGGAAAAAAGTAGCAGGAATTTTCAGTTTGGACGTTTCACGATTCTCAGCGGCGAGCTCTCCTCGTTCGTCTAATCGCGAGACTCGCAATTAGCGTTGCCGCGATTATCCCTCTTGAATGAATGCCTCCGACGCGACGCCCAATCTTTATTATCGTTATTTCGCAGACGAGTCCGGGGCTCAGCCGATTTTCTCCGCGAAGCTTTCTCGCGTTGACTGGAACAGTACTTACATTAGTTAGTTATTCCAAATTAAAAACGAAGACGCGACTACTTTTGGTCAAACGGTTTCATTAGTGAATTTGGAGGAATAGTTTATTTTTGTATCGCTCTGCTTCCACTCGATTATTTTATTATAACACTTTGCGTCGAATCTATTTCGATGTTGCTCTACTTTGATTCTACTTTTATGTTGCACGCATTTCAATTTACTTTTATGTTGCTTCGCTTTCGTTCCATTTTTATGTTGCTCTACTTTGAATATATTTTTCTTTTCATCTGCTTTGATTCTACCCCTTTGTGTCTTTTAATTTATATTTATTTGATGTGCACCTACATTTATGCTCCAGCAGCTAAGCAAATATGTAGATGAAAATCATGAATGACAAAATGATAAGCGAGGGTCAACATTTGATCTAATTTTCAATAACTGTGCTGCACCAAATAGAAGCTTAAAAATCTTTTTTTACACAATAATCCTGAAGGAAAAGATTGGATTTTCTTGTTGATGGTGAGTTTGATTAAAATTGCTGTTGCTATTGAAGGATTCTTTTAAAAAAATCCTCAGCTATGAACCATAGATTTTCGATAATTATGGAATACACAATCACCGGTAGGTAATGTGTTAAGGAAGAGGGTTCGCGAGGGTTAAAGAAGACCTCTCGAAGGGCAAGGTTGGTTCCCTCCGCTCGTTGATTCTCGTTGATTCGATCGAGGGTGTAGAGTCCATGAATGAAACTCGCTCGACGAGTATACGCACACCCCGTCGAGCCTGTCCCGAGCACGCATCCGCAAACGCAGGCGAATTAGGTCGAGGGTTGTCCCGGACCTTGCTCAACTTGATTGCGATGATAATTAACTGCGGACGATCGGGCGAAATTCGAATTTAATCAATTAGATAATCGCGAAGTTGAATTTACAAAACTTGAGTCATTTTCTCCGACTTCACCGTGAAAGCTTTGCAAACGATTCTTGCACGAGATCATAAAACTCTCCCTCGTACAACGATATTTTATGCTCTCAGCAATTTCCTCTCGCATCAAATCTACTACGTGATTAAAAGGCGCGCGTAGACATTTTTTTCGAAGCCGAGGAATCTTGCAATCGAATGAAGGAAAAAACGTAGATATTTAGCAGATTTCCGGTGCAGGGAAGTTTATCGCTTTATTAGCTAATTAACGTTGTTGCCGGGCCGCTTACGAGAAATTACGACTGGCGAAAAATTCCAGAATTCCCCAAGTTTTTTCTCGACTCTTTCGCGTAATTAGAACTTGCAATCTCTACCTCCCTGCCTCTCTCCAATTACAAACAGCAAAACTGTGCTAATAAAGATCAAACGATTGGGAATTTCGCCGCGGCGCGGCTCGGCGTGGCATCGTGAACAAGAGTTTTACAGTTCCTCGTTATTTAGCCGGTTAATTAGGCTGGCCGATAAAAAAGAGCCGTGAAATATCGGCGGAAATTACGTTTATACAGAACGAACAACTTTCGGATAATTGTCCGCGACACGTGTTCCTCGTGCGAGAAAGAGAGATAGGGAGAACGTTTGGCTTGGTGACACTGCGTCCGACAGTCGGCTAAAGCTTTCCTCGATATTTCTCTCTCTCTCTCTCTCTCTCTCTCTCTCTCTCTCTCTCGCTCGCTCTCTCTTTCGGGAAGTAGGCTACTTTGATAGACGCTGTATTAGATCGCTGCAGAAGTTTCGCGCGCCAAACTACGTCTTCTGCAAACTCGATTCTTGCGACCAGTTTGCAGACTTCAAAGAACGCATTTT
Organism: Lasioglossum oenotherae; assembly: GCA_028455765.1. Classification (NCBI taxonomy): domain Eukaryota; kingdom Metazoa; phylum Arthropoda; class Insecta; order Hymenoptera; family Halictidae; genus Lasioglossum; species Lasioglossum oenotherae. The sequence continues at coordinate 1,098,029 of CM052298.1, read as the reverse complement.
CCACCGACACCGACGACAAGAAGCGTCGTTACGAGAGCCTTTGCCGAACAATTAGCACTCGAAAATTTCTACATTTTTTCAGCCTAATTATTAAACTAGGCTGTTGTGAAAAAGGAACATGTTTCAAGTTGACTGCACGGAACAGGAGCTAAATGAGAATGCAGCTGTCTTTTTAATAACTTTACTAACCCGACAACAATGTAAAAATGTGATTGGATTTAATACAAAAGGTATTGCAAATGGTTTTCGAACGAAACGATTTCATATATATTGTCCGCGGAACACAGTGATGTTTGTTTTTATAACAATGCGAATATTTAACAATAGTTAGACGATATTTAAATCGATCGATTTGATGAGGGCTGCTCGCTAGTTGTAATAAAGCTTTGAATGTTTTAGAATTTCCTGCGTTTCGATTGTGGGTTCTACACAAATGATTCTCGTACGGAACGATTCTCTATATGTAGACTGGCTTGAATATAATCGTGTATTTTATATAACGGAATAAATATTTCAAAACTTCCGCAAAGTGTCTGGAACGGGAACCAATTTTCTCGGATGTTTGCTACAGCAATATGCTAGCTTTAGGAATTGTTTAAACATGTAGAACATGTTGGTTCATCGTTAAAAGTTTATTCTAGTTGTAACGTTCAAGGGTTATTTTAAAGATTCTCGAATTGAGTGGCCTCGTAAGAATGGACAAAAATCGGCAGAGGAAAAGAATAAAAGAAAATTCCCATAAAGCAAACATCGAAATCATCAGTTTCCGGTCCATCATGCGCCGCGTCCTCTCCACCGATGGTGGGGGTAGGAGTCTAGCAAGTAAGGGTGGTTGAACGCGGGGGGTTGATGCGCCAACTATAGCCAGAGCAGAGAGTCAGAGGAGAGGCAGAGGCAGAGGTAGAGGCACGGGCACACGCCACAGGGGGCGTTCGAGGGTTTGCGAGGGGTTTAGAGGTTGCGAGGGGGGAGTGGGTATCCCGACAGGGTTGAAAGGAGGGTGGAAAAGGCGCATGCCAGTTGTGCCGTCGCCGCGTTCCGAGTCGGCCAGCCTGGTTCGTCGTTTCGGGTGAATCTTCCGCGCATTCTATCCCGGTTTATGTGGTTCTCAGTGCTCCGGTGTGTCTCGACCGAACAGGATACCACCTGGAAGAGCGACGTGCAATTTCTTTTTCTTTCCTGTCTTTTTTTTGCGGTATTTCAAGATCGTTGAAAGTGAGAAGAGAAAGTTTACGGGAGCGGCACACGATGACGCGACGAGTGCATCGACAGTGAGCCGGCCTGCATTTTCGCGGCGCCGATCGATTTTCTTTTCGACAATTAGCGGTGTGCGGTTTCTCGGTGAAGGGCATCGACCCTGCTGCTTTTGCTTGCTTGCTTGCTTACGTTGCCAGCGTCTTCGTTCTTCCGATCGACTGAGTCCTCTTATTCTGATTCCGATTCTTCGGGGCGATCCCGCCCTGAAGAGACGACTCGCGATTCACGTGCGCCGGTTATCCTTCTGCTATACCGATGCCCCTTTGCTCTTGATCAATAGATGAGAGAGTGTTGGAGGATCTGCTGCCGGAGGATGGATCTTGAGGATTTTTTCGAAAGGATGTGGGAGTTGGATTGTGAGAGGTTTGTTGTTGGTGTAGGATTCTAGTTGAGGAGGCTGGTTGGGTGTGAGAGGGTTGGAGATGTTTCAAGTTGGTTTTTGACGGTCCTGAAAATACACGGGAGTAAATTGGTAAAAATATTATGTAAGAATTGTGTTTCTTTAATAATCCCGTTCTTTCAGAATTACTTGTTGTAATGGTGAATAGCCAAAACTTTAATACGTATGCCAGTTGCTAGAGGTAACTGGCAACGCGACTCTGGTTGACTGTGAAGAGGGTTGAAACACGCTTAGGGGTGTACGAGAAAATTTGTAAGCACGTCTGTGGCTCGTTTATTGTAGCGAGAAGAAAGAAACGGGTGGGAACGAATTGTTTAAGTAAATTAATCGTTAGAATTAACGGTAAAGTATAAGAAGAGGGTGAAGAACGATGGGAGGGGTTGGGGAAATGCATTTAGGCGTAAAGGAGACAATTTGTGCGGATGCTGCTCGGGGGGTTATTTGTTGCAGCGAGAAATAGCAAATGGGACACGGAAATAAATTAATTGCTAGAACCAACTAGAATTCTGGCGAATGAATCATTATGAAGGGGGCTGAAGGCTAGCAATAGCGAACAGGTCATTACGAAGGGGGTTGATGAACATTTTTGACAAGGAAAATTCCATTTTGCTATTGTTTGAGAACTGTTTGAAATAAATTGCAACAAGGGCTATAATTCTCGCGAATGGGTCATTATCAAGGGCTTGAGGGATGATTGAGAGCAGGGGAAACATCTTTTGGCCAACAAGAATTATTTGTCTCGCCGGATAATAAATAACGAAGGATTCGACATAGAAATCAATTGTGATATTGGTGAATGGTAGAACGAGGAAGAAGGGGTGGAAACGCTTTTTTAGTGGTGGAGGAGACAATTTTTGCGAATGTTCGAGGGTCATGATTGATTATGAAAGGGGTAGCGGTCGTTTACATTTATGGCAGACAGTTTTTACACGATGAGGCGGGTGGATTATTTGTGGATTATAAAACACGTTTCTGAATCTTTGAAAATTTTAAAGAACGTTGCTTATCATTAGTCTACCAACTATTTGCGGAAACTTGTATCCATAGAGCCAAGTGTACAAACACTTTCTTAATCCACTTTATAGCAGGTGTGACTGCGCGAATTGATGCTGCTGCATCCGCAAGTCGGAAAAGTTGCAGGCGCGGTTCTAGCAGGCTTCGAATTTCGCGATGTAAATGGGATTGGTGGGCAAATGCGCGAATTATGTTTCCGGAGGAGACGCATCGGACCATTTTAACGCGAATTCTGCATCATCCTCCATCGTTTTAAATCCCTGGCAGAGAAGCTCGTACCGAGATAGGGAGAGAGAGAGAGAGAGAGAGAGAGAGAGAGAGAGAGA
>CM052298.1:975422-1094932 GCA_028455765.1 Lasioglossum oenotherae | reverse complement strand
CTCTCTCTCTCTCTCTCTCTCTCTCTCTCTCTCTCTCTCTCGCTCTCTCTAGGATCTAGATTTAATAATTATCCGAGCGCGGGAAATTCGCATAATGGGAACGCTTTGATCCTGTTTCCAACGGCGTTCCCTGTTCATTATGCGAAACGTTTTCCCAAAGTGAAAACGCGCGCTATGCTTAAGGATTTGGACGTTTTCTCGTGTCGTTACGGTTTATCGAATTTTGACTTATTACTATTACTAATAGTATTAATTGTAAAACGTAGGCATTAAATACGATTTTATGTGTCGTTTCAGCGAGGATTTTCGAGTGCAATAAAGTTTGTCGCGACGCGACGGTTTCTTTTCGATTGTGATTTTTTGGGGAAGGTTAGTTGCCCGAGGTTAAATCGAACGTTTACTCGCGATCGATCATGCGCTGCTTTTAGAGGTGTACTAGCCCCGAATTTCCATTGGAAGTTGAAATACTATATTGTACAGGTTCTCTCTCGGCATTTTTATCGGGTCGCGTACCTACGAACGGAAGCGCGCGAAGACCGGCAATTTTCTCGCCCCGATAATGGCCCGCGATAAGTTTCCGCCTCACGAGACCACCATTGTGCTCCTCGGCTTTCGAAAATCAAAAACTGTATCTGCACGTTAAATATGTCGACCAATGGGATCGCGGCTTTGAATTATTATCTACGACTGGCACGAAATACGAAATACAATGCCACTTATGGGGTGTATAGGGTGTACACATATCTTCTCACTCGCAAAAGTTTGATGTCTAGACAACACGTCTTCTAAATTTAGAAGCAGAATTCTGAAAATCGGCCGAGGTGTGCGCCTCGAGAGTCGGAGAAGCTCGACTCTCTCTCTCTCTCGGCTCTCTTAAAGCGGAACAATTAGCACGAGTGTCGACCTTGACTTTTTCCCACGCAACGCCCCTCTGGGAGAACAAAAGAGGCTCGTGCTTCCTCTACACTCTACAGGGAAATAGCTTTTCCCCATCGACGTTTTTTCGCCTCTAGAAAAACCTCCGGAAATTTTTTTCCCTCTGTCTCTCAAACTCGAAACTCTCGAGAATCGACAAATTTCTGATTCTCGAGAATTTGACGATATGCAAGCTGTTGTTGTTTCGTAGAAACGTTTCCGCAATTTTTATACACGACCAAGTAATTCGGTTCTTTCGAGAAAAATAATTTTTTCCGAACCGATATTCACGATTTTAATCGCTTTTACGTTCTGTCGGGGCCAGTCCTTGCTTCCGCCATAAAGAAAATGAACTTCGAAGGGTACCCCATTGTTCGAGAACTCGACAACGATGGTTTACCGTGAAAGTTTCCATCAGGAGTTGTCGGCTATTCGAAGTTTCGATTGAAGAGGTCTCGAATCGTTCGATTCTCGCTGCTCGTTCTTCCTCGCTTCGCGTTCGGATCTCTGATTTTTCTCGACTGTGGAAAAATCGAAGGGCTCTCCGTCCTCGTGGTTGACGTTACGCGAACTGGTTTATTTAAGCCCTTGGCGTTCGATTGTAAGAAAAATATACTGTTGTATTTCGGAGAGTGTATAGAATCATTAGCGTGGCTGTTATGGTTGGAGCAGAAAAAATTGTTGAAATTCGTTGAACAACTTAATTGCCCTATTGTTGTTGTAACGAACTCGATAACCGCACGGATGATTATTGACTCGACCAGAGGTATTTCCTGATAATTCGACGACCCGGATGTCACCGAGTGATGCGACCACCACGAATTTCCATATCGGGTGGACAGGGAGCAAGCAATCAGGCACGAGTGACGCGTGTCGCTTTCACCATGGGGTTAGCCACTGGGAAGATAAAGAACAAAGCATGCGACCAGAGAAACGTATCACAATTTCCTTCTTGCATGTAGTACTCTGTAATTTTATTTGGAATTTTCAAATTTAATTGAAATGCTTTGTTCTGTAAGGGTGCATTTATAGTGGAGCGGCGAGCATCGATGGTAGCGGCGCGGTGAAAACAAACCAACATTCATGACAACATTTCGACACATACTAAAGAAAAAGTACATATGTATTTTCTTTGTTTTAAGCTTTGTTTTAAGCTGCTCCACTATAACTTTACACTAATGAGAAAAATTGAAAAAGATTCCAGAACGAAAAAAAATCGCTGCTCTTCCATTCGATTCGCGCAGCTTGGAAGATGGTGGGGGCGCAGCGAGCTTATCATCTCTCACTCCATTACCCACTCCCAACTTTGTCGAATCACAATTAGGGCGAAGATGCGCAGCGACGAACGAAAACTGGTCTTTACGCGAGTCCGCACTCTCGTGGGACAAACTGTAGCAAGAAATTGCACAGAACCCAAACGATCATACAAAAACGAACGCAACGAACACACATACTAGTTGAAACTTGACGCTAACTATAACATCCGTGCAAGCAAAGCTCCAAACCCTGGTGACTGCACAAAGAAAATTCATTCCGGGGACATCTAGTAAACGAATGTCCCGAATGGACGATTCGCGTGATCAACGGTGGAGAAAGTAGTTCCGATTCATTTTTCTCCCCGACTCCGCAGAAACCGGGATTAATTACGGTCAAAGCAAACAACTTTGTCGAATCGCGCGCACACGGGGAAAAAGTCGCGAGCGTTTTGCGGAGTGTACGCCGCGCCGATCCGAAACGGATTTCACGGGAAAAGGGGGTTGAAGAGCGCATCGCCGCAGGAGGAATTCAACAATGCAGCGAGCGTGCCCATACGGGACAAACGCAAATACAAACCCCTTTTTCTCTTTACCGTTACCCGTCGGAGAATTATTCCCCGGCGCCCTTTCACCCCCGTCCCCCAACCCGGGTTTTCGCGTCCCTTTTTTCTGCGGCCACGTTTCGCTCTCTCTCTCTCTCTCTCTCTCTCTCTCTCGCCGTTCAATTACTTTTTTCTCTCGCCATTTCGTTCCTTCTGCGAGTATCTTGATTCGCGATCGACTAACCGAAGGTCCAACACCGACAACCATGAATTTTATCCCTGATTCTTACCGTCGAGCTGCGGTAAATAATAATAATTTTAATAGACGAGGTGTCGTTTGGTAATTTTTCTCTGGGACTGCGACAAAGAGAGAGAAAGAGTCACCACTAAAAATTGCTGTATGTACCATTATTTAAAATATTGTTTAAAATATTAAATATGTCGGTATCTAATCAATTACTAAACATTTAAGTATTGTATTGAGGTATTATATCAATTTGATATTCGCACAAAGAAAACAATTAATATAAAATAGAATTATTCTAGATCGAAATAAATGTTTAATTTTCAAGTTGAAAAAGCACCGAGCGCAGAGGGTTAATATTTGTTGTCTGCACACAAGAGAAATGAGCGTTATCTATGACATTAAGATACACGACCGTCCGCGTTGCAACTAATGGATTAATTACCGCAAAATTAATTAAAGAGCACACTGTGCATCGTTACGATTCCTCTCACGATAAACGGACGACCCGTACGTGTCCCTTAACAGTTGCGCTCTCATTCCGCGACATTTTCTTATCAGTAGACGTTGTCGGCGTCGCCGTACCGTCTCCGCGCATACTAATGTATGTATAGTATAGTCGCATAGTAATGTTGAAGGGAGCTGCTTTGTCCCCGTGTCGCGAGCGTCCCAGAGAAAAATGGGTTTCGCAGCGTGCTAGATACCGGCGTCTGTCGGCATGTAAATTACTTTATTTGTTTAAAGGGTAGTTAGCCGGCCGGGTCGCGCAAGTTCATGAAGAATGGAAGCAGCCTCTCGTCGCGGGCCGAGTCGAGCCCGGCTTGACGCGTTTATCTTGCCGCGAGACGGGACTCTGAAAAAGTTGCCGCGTTTAATCGCCGGGATTAATGAAACGTGATACGCGTCCGACCCGGAAATTCGTCGGGCCCCGGACATTAATCCCGGCAACCTACATTTTTATTCCCCGGGAAATAAGAGCCGGTGTTAATGAGGCCCGCCCGCTTTCAGGAGAACCTCTGCGAATTTATTTCGCGAGTATAAACGGTAAATGCACCGCGCAACGCGGTAGATTGATTATTAAAGGTCTTTTTGATCTTTGAATGTTTGTACTATTTTATACAGTGCACTATACAGGAACGGAACAATTTTCTGTTATATTTAAGAACGTCGTCGAGAATGTATAAAAAGTTCCGGAGAGATCCACTGTCCCGTTTCATCAAGAAAAAATTCCTCAAGTTCAATCTTGTCTCCAGCGTTTTACATAAGGCGCGCTTTATTCTTCCGCGTTAAGGCGCTGCTTCATTACACTGTAGAAGAAAATCGCTTTTTACTTGGAGAACTTTTTTACATTTCACATTTTTCTTTAAATAATTTTATTCAGCTGAAGATAATTCAGCGATGTTCTTCAATATTTCACCCGTGGAGCACCCGAAATTCTTCGACTCGAAAAGAAGGTACATAGAGGGTAAACGGACCGCGATTAGCATTTACTTCTGCGCTCAGGTTCGTTGAACGATGTCACCGTTGGAGGGGGGTTGCAACAAGAGAAAGAGGAGAACCTGATGGAGAAACCCAGAAGTTGCGAGGGGGTGGAACTCGATTCAATATTTGCAAAGTCGGGGGATGAAGCACTGGTGCGGGAACAATGATCCGCTGAACGCTCGCTGAATCGGAGTGGAACGTTTTATTTTCGATGTTTGCCGATTTTAATTGCTCCCCGCGACGCTAATTTCAGCACGATAAATCTCGTGGATCCGGTTGAACCGCCGACTTCCTACTCTTAAATCTTTTCCGGTCCACGCGGAAAATATTTTCCACGTTCTTCTGGTTTCAGATATTTCGTTGAATTTTTCATTAAATACCACTTGAACGTCGTACAAGAAAATTGATATGTTCGCGATTGTCATGGCATCGGTATAAATGTGGACGCGAAGATTGGAGGTATAGGAAGATGAACGGACCGATGAAGATCCTCGTGGTCCGCAGGGGCAACTGCGTTTTCAAGGGCCAAAGCCAAGATAGTCTCGAGATTAGAGAATGCTCGGCGATCTCGGTAGCAACGGTGAAGTTTGTCGACTCGATCAAACTTCCCGAGATTAGCTATTTCCGGTGTGGTAGCGTAGGACGATGGAGCCTCGTTCGGCATTCTATTCGCCACTGAATATTTCAGTCTTTCATTCCCGCGATATTCTATCCTTGAACTTCCCTCGGAGGGAGGGAGAGAGAGCTTTGCCCTTGGCCTTCCGTTATTCTCCTCCGCGGAGGCCACGATTTCGATTATCCGAAATAAACGCCTCCCTGAGGAGCGAACGACACTGCTGCTCTACAACCAATACAATTTTAACCACGGGGTGGTCCAAACCCATCATTTGTATTTCAAGAGCTTCTCTTTGAATAGTCGAGGAACAAGAGAAATTCGACGATTTTTTTATGTACAAAAGCATTAGGTTGTCCCAAAAGTTTCTTTCGCATTGCGTACATTTATGTTTTTTTAAATAATGAAAAGTTAATAAATCAGATGATTACGTTGTTTCTACATACATATATACTTGTGTGACGTAACAATATTAATTGTCTCGCATTGTACAAAGTAACTACCCAGTTTGCGGATGAGCCAGCGTCTTATCGGACGAAGTTTAACATTCATCGAGCATCCCCGATACATAACAAGAGACGCAACGAGCAGAGAAAGACGGGAGGGCATTACGCAGCGAATGGTATCGCGTGCTCGTGTTTCCGCGCTCTCGAAAAACATCGTGCCGAGTCGAGTAGCCGACAGAAATCCATTAAAATCGTGGAGCGACGAGAGGACAGCGTTTCGCTGTGGATAAAGTGAATCGAAACGAAGATCATTTGCCGCGCGGCATGGTAGTCGCGCGCGTCTCTGTCCGCGTTTTCCTTTTGCCCGTTTTCAATTGCCCAATTACGCCGATGCTCGAAGCATTAACAACACTCGGCGCAGTCGAGAGCACACTCTACGGATGCACTCATTAAAAAAAAAAAAATGAAAACGTAGAACAGGGAGGGGTGGAGACAGGAAAGCGGAGTTCATGTTCGTATTCGTCGAAATCGCGAAACGACAATGGCGAACAACGACCATTCTACAAATCGAAGAATTTCAAGAAATTTCGCCGTCATTTTAAAAGTAGCTGTTGACCGTTCCATTCGAAGCAATCTTTTTCCGACTGAAACCAAGAAGTTGTCCATTCTGATTGTTCCCGTCTGGGGAGACACGATACGATATCCGTCTCTCGAGTCTAGCAGCGAAAATTAGAACGAGTTCCTGCGTCGGCGAAGAGAGTTTTCTTTGAGTTGGCCCCCGAAAAGCCTTCTCTACAATGGCGTCGTCGCGACAAAGGGGAAAACTGGTCGGGTTGTTTCTTTCTTCGCGAAAATGGATATATGTATAGTCCGTTCCGTTTCCAAGGGGCGGTATCGCCGCGGGTCCTTTGAAACCGGAATATTTCATTAGAAACGTTGAACATATTCCGGCAAAGGATCCCGGGTCAAAGGAGACCACCAACAATCAACTTTCTCGGCCGTCTCGAAACGATCCGATAGATTGTTCAACCGCAAAAAGAATATTTACAGTTGTATCGGATTGGAACACAAATTCGCTGGCGTATACACACGTTCTCTAATTATGTAGAACGACTTAATTCCGACCCGTTGCAAATGCAGTACATAACTATGATTGAATTGAAGCCACTTGTGATCGACGAATTTATGATTGATTGATTGTAATTCTCTTGTTAACACTTGACTCGGTAATTTTGGTCTAAATAATGGATCGAGACCTGTCGAATTGCATATCATTATTATGGTATGTGTAAAAATATAAATTTTTGTTCGATCGGCAAGGTTCAACTTGCAAAAATGAAGAATGCAACGCGAGTACTCCTGTTCGCCGAGAAGACCGCTCGCCGCTCGCACGATGCGGAAACCTCGCGAGAACTCGGTACGAAATAGTTAGGTAAAACGATAAATGAATAAGTAAATAATGATTAGATAAACGTGCCTGTGTGTTGTGCCGCGAGAGTGAAACCGCGTGTGACTCGTGTGAGGTTCGATCAATGTGCGAGACTCGCCGCCAACATGTTCACCTGCCTCTGGAATTTCTTCGACTGGTAAGTTCCATTACTCGCGTCTTACACGTACATACATCGAACGAAGCATAGTTCGCGTCGATTCGTTTTCTGCAATTTCTGTCAGCGTGTTTGCAAGCCGGCAACTTCCGAGACGATTTCGAATTTTCATTTCGCGCAACTCGAGCGAAAACGAACAAAAACAAACACGATCTTAGCCGTGACGTTAATGGGATTACAGAAGTGTTCAGCGCGGGAAGCTTACATTACTCCTCGAGGTGCAAATTAGTCGCAGCATTATGCAGAATTCCGCGGGGTTTGCACAGTTTGTACTTTTCTGTGTACATAGGTACGCGGGCCGCGGTGGTATCGCGCGATTCCACATGGCCGAGCATCAGCGAGTTCACATTGTCTCGTTTTAGCTACTTATTGTCGGACCCTTCCGCCATGACGCGTTCGTGACAATGAGACTCGACGACGGCGGCGACGGACTGACAGACTTCTATGGTTGTCGGAAAAGAAAGCCGCGTGTCGCATAATTTCAGTTTCGAGATATTGCCGTTTAAAGTTGCGGTCGCTAATGCTTTGACACGGGACATTGGTTAAATTGCATTATTTTTATGAGCCTTTAGCAAATCCTAAACTATAATGCTCAATTAACGCGTAAACTGAAATTGTCAGTTTACAGTCGCGATTGTTCTCGCTTGGCTCGTGTTTCACTCTCTCGATCTGATCGATCGATCTATAGACGATTTTATTTATTTGTCGGTACATAAAATTAATCTTCTCCCAGAAAAATAAAAGGTACGCCAAGCGAAAGGTTAACAGAAAATTATCGAGGTTCGATAAGTCCGCTAAGAGGATTATTAATAGTCCGAGCAGCTTCCGGTAAATGGAACGTTGATCGGAAAGGTTAAAGGGGATTCTCCTTCGGGTCGGTCGGGTATTTTCGTGAATATTGAAATGAAAAAAGCTTGATAATCGTTTTGAAACGAATGATCCGAAGCGACGCGACGGGGGACGCGCAACGAAATAATTGTTGCCAGGTGGAATCGATTGGTTTCGCTAATTGGCCGGTGATTTCGATGCTGATCGAGGCACAAGTAGATAGATATGCATCGGGCCAATTTTTCTAGGCCGTGGCGACCGTCCCGTGAAAATAATCCAGGTTGATTGCCAGGCCGGCCGGCCGGCCAGCGCACAGTACATCGGACACCGGCGGTGATTCGTTTCACGGCTCCTCGGAATTGAATTTCCACGCCGAAAAATTGCATCGACGAAGTGCGGAAACGAGCCCTTTACAGTCCGCCCTCTCCCACTCTCCTTCCGAACCGCGGGAAATATTGAAACCGGCCGCTGAAATATGTATGCGTTACCCGGGGACTTTGAACAGTATCGCGAATCTGGATTTTAACCGGGCAGCAAATGTTATTTCGCGATTATTTCTTTGCGCTTTATCCCTTTTATTTCCGATTATCTTTCATTTGTATATTAAAGAAAACTCGTAAAAATGCAACACGAGAAACAAAACCTGCATTTCCTCGAATCTCAGACGCAGCAAGGCTGCGCGTATCAGCAACGCAAAACCAATATGTACCGCGTCGGAAGTATGAAATACTTCCAGACTGATTTGCGAAGTGACCGACAATGTCGGAATCGGAATTTTCGTCAACGAAGCATAGAGAATCCCACTCGGCGTTCTTACACGCGAGTTTCCTTTTATGTATCGCGTGAAACTTTTCCCAGCCCGGAACGATGAATGCTGAAAAGAAAGAAGAAGACGAAGCTGGGCTACGGCAACGAATTGTCTACCGATATCGATTGCCGAGGCCAAAGGGAATCGATTGCACCTGGATTCGCTTTTCAATTCGGCACAGAGAGACGAGAGACGGGAGACGATCCTGCACGAGCCCCGGTATCTTCCGAGTATTTCGGATCCTGCATAAAAATTGTAGGTCGTGCAAATAAACTTTACGACTCAAAGAAAAGTTGTGTAAGGATCTCGAAGGAGCTCGGTAGAATACGAAAAAGTTCGAGGCTTATGACGGGGTTACGACCGAAGGAATTCTAGGGAGCTTGAAATAAATTTTTCAAGTTTACTAGGAAATTGCGCGAGGACTTGAAGTCAATTTTAGTAAATACAAACAAGTTGGAACGAAAGGATTCCGGGATTCGAGGAATAAATTGTGCGGCTTACCGAAAAATTATAGAGATTATGTGGAGAGAATCGTAAAATCTCTAAAGAAATTCTAGTTTGACAAAGAAATCGCGTAGAAAGATCAGAAAAATCGTAGTATTCATAAAAATGTAGTGTCGAACACAGTAAAAAGGAAAAATCAATTGTTTTAGAATTTTTTAGAATTGCGGTTGCGTCAGCGTCAGCGTCGATCGTAGCCAGCAGGTTGTGGAATCGCGTTCGCGTTCGACTCTGGTGAAACGTGCAACCCTAAATTTCGGGAATATTGCAGCCGTATTTCAGCTGCGGAAAGAACGCAGCGGACGGAACATAGGGTCCAGAGGTTTATTGCGACTGGTCAGTTTTTCGCGTGTAGGGTTCGGGTAGGGTTCTACTGGACGCGTTTTTCGATCGCGTGTGCGACACGTAGTACATACATAATGTGTTGGGAGCTTGGCACAGCGGTTTGGTGTGGAAACGGTGCAGAATAGAATTCTACGTCTGAAACCGACGGACTACAAAAGCTGGAGAAGACTCGAAAAGAATTGTAGAACATCCAGAGTAATTGTACAATTTCGAAAAATCGTGGAAAGTTTAGCAAAATGAAAGAACATACGAAATAAGCGGAGCAATGTCGAAAAGAATTGTAGACCGTGAAAAAGAACAGTAGTACGGGATTGGAAGAAGTAAGGGGACCAGAGCAGAACCACAATCTCGCACGAGGAATGGCCACGTGACGGAGCTGGCCAACAGGAAACGGAAATAACGAAACGTTTCGCCGTAGAGAGAAGGGTTGCTCGAGAAAGTTGCAGCTCCGTTTCGAGCACGGATCAGCGATTCGGCTCAAAGAACGCGAACCGCGCGTGAAATTACTTGGAAGAACTTTTATTAAACTGTCGCGGCTGGAAGTTTTATTTCGATCCGTGAAAAACTGGCGGGCACACGCCGCGCCGCGGCCGATAGAGATTCCTCGTCTACTCCGTGATAATTGACCCGGTCCAGTCGTCGAATTAATCACGTTATCATGCTCGGCATAGTTATTCTAGCCGGAATTTCATTCATCGTTCCTTTTTCCTAGAATCCTTCCTCTCGGTTTTGTTAAAAGCAATAGTAACAAGTAAATTACATTACGTTCATTCTACATTATATAAAAGCAGGAATCGGCGCAAACGGAGTAGCTTGTTCATCCTGATTCTCCAAGATACCGACTCCGTGGATCGTCTAAATAGCAATTATTTCGCGAGATCGACTACCCATTCGATTAGCTTTTTAAATAATCCCCGAGTTCAAGTTTAATCAACGACGCTTCACGATCTCCGACGCCTCGGACTGCCCTAACCGAAGAAGACTATCTTCCGAACAGCTTCCCGGAGAAGTTGCCCGACTCGTAGCTGTCCGCCGCGCGCCGGAAGTCTAAAAGCTCCCCCGGATTTCCAAGGGATTCCGAAATGACGACTAACTAACTGTCGGAGAGGTCTGATTGCTGGCAGGCTTTCCCGCGCTCGATAACTGACTTCGAACTGACTAGCTCTCTTCTCCTCTCCTCTCCTCTCATCTCTTCTCTCTGTGTGCACCTCGATTCGTCCCGGAACACGATGTCTCTTCGTAGCATTTCGCCTCGTTGGTCAATCCCGTATGCAAAGATGAACGAAACTTCGAGTTCCGTTCGAGTTGCGAATCATGGGGTGGGTCGTTTTGCAATATACACGTTGCAAAAGTCTTCTACGAACCCCCTTCATTTATTCCAGCCTTCGAACACTTTTTATGGAATTGGCAAGTTTTTATCTTGGAAACATTCGGCGGTCCAACGATACGAACAATGACTCGTAGAATAAGACAATTTGATACGCCCGATTGGAAATCGGAACGAAGCACCAAGTTTCTCTCCGGCTCTGTCGCCGCATCTACGAAATTGGAGAAGCTAGGGAACGAAGTTATCGCGCTTTTGTAGATGACAAAGCAACGGGACACTCGGTTCCACGGGTCCCGACACCGTCGCAGTTCCGATTCTGCCGGTTAATAGCGTTTCAAGTTTCCTTGGGGCCGTAGAACGAGACGGGAATCGTCCTTTCGAGGGACATTCTGAATATCCTGAGCATCCTCTAGACAGCATCGCCGCTATTGTCTTCTATCCCGGCTGATAAAACCCGGAAGTCCCTTCCGAAGGGACACCGTTTACACCTGGATATCCGACGGGGCTATTTAACTGAAATTATTCTATCTCGGATAAGATGCATTCTGTCATTTGACTGTGCGACCGCATCGAGATCTTGCTAATCAGGAAAATACGTTCGGTGTAGAATCCTAAAAATATGGTTTTCCACGTTTTCGAGTAAAACGATCGTGGTTAGTTTTTTCTGGAGCCGTGCGCGAGTTTCGTCACCGATCCCGCCGTCGCGTCGCGTCGTTTGTAATTTTGATTCTGCCCGGTCGGGGAACAATGTAATCGAATGTGGGCCGCGGCGGGAGCAGCGTCTCTTTTGAATTCAGCCCGGGCCACCGGTATCAGATGGAAGCCGGCTCGACGTGCAACGGTTCGAGATGAATCGATTTACAGAGCTCCGAGTGCTTTGTTCGCGAAGGCTGTGGCCACGGCGTTCATTCGATAAAATGGTGTAACGATCCACCCGCGTCGCTCTGCGCACCGTGCTGCGTTTCCCTCGGAAAGCTAGCCAAAACTTTTCATTTTCCAAGTATGCGTCAATCGCGAACACGCACCGCTTCGAGAAAATTTCAAAGGGACGATCAAACTCTCGTCGACGCGTTCGTCGCGTTCTTCTGATTAAAATCAGCCCAAACACGGTAACTTTCGCATCGCATTTACTCGTTTAATCCACCGACAAAGTGGAACCTCGATTATGCGAACGGTCACGTGCCAACAGGTAAATATAATCCAAAAAAGTGTGTCGTGTTCGGACTCGTTCGAGTCGAGAAAGTGTCACGAATGTGTCGGCAAGGGATTCGCAAGGAAATACATAATGAGAATGAAAGACGGATTTGTTATCGGATAGGGAAAAATATTGTGCTACATTCATGGAGGTCTTCGATAGCTAGTTGGGTAATAAAGAGGATGGTTATAGTGGCAATAATTGCGAGCACCGTGGGACACAGGCGACTTTAAACGGTTCATAGAGCAGAAACAGTGGCACGTATACCGATGGATACTGTTTGATATCAGTGGATACCATTGGATCGATGAGGTTTCGTCGCCGGAGGCAGAGGCTAGCCAGCCGCGTGTTCTTCCGCTGGACGCTATCGATAACCGTAGCCGGCAGTCGTTGCGGTGATAATGCTTCGTCGGGTGATAAATTAGCGCGATCAGGAATGAGGAACTGCGCCGGATAGGGATGATGCGAGCCAACTATACCCTTCATCGTCTCGCCAATGGCTTCCGACTTCTCGTTCCTTTACCTTGCGAAAACTTGCGAAAATCGCTGTACCCTTTCACCGAAAAATCTCACGAATACATCGGCGAATGTCTCGAAAAAAAACACCAAGTTGTAGTATATTATCTTGTATGTATTAATTTTCTCTAACGGCAGACTCGAAATAAATGAATAAATATACAATTTAATAACTTCCCGGAGCGGAGCTCTTTTCTGCAGGGCATTGTGCGAAAAAGTGAAAGAGGACTGCGGTATTCGGTGCAGAATCGTTGAATGGAAAGCGAGCAGGACAGTCGAAGGGTCGAAGAATGCGCGGACAAAAGGGTCGCCTTTGACTCTCGACAGAATTTAATTAAACCGCGCGACGAATAATTCAAGACCCGCTAGAAAGCGAGAAGAGGAGAGGAGAGGAGAGGAGAGCCGAGGGAGGGGCAATGTGGCTTGTAAAGTTTGCTCGACAGAAGGATTACAATGGGCCGATATCGAGCGGCGGAATTACGATCGAGCGAGCCGCCTAGCCAGCTCGCTCTCTCTTGCGTCGCTATCGCTGATTTACGCTGTTTACTTCGTCACCTGTGTAATTGCCGGTATTCATTAACGGCGACGTTCGCGGCATACCGAGCACAGCCTAGCCGAATGCATCGTCAGCTAGAAATGGATGGGGAAATGCACGAGCGTAGTGCAAGCGCTCGGCTTATGCCGCGCCGCGCTCGCGAACGTTATCGTTAACAAACAGCCTCCAGATCGCCACCCCCGCTACACGGCGGCAAGTCAACGAGGATTTATAGTTTATAGTTCTGCGGAACGCGATCTTGCCTCGGAGCACGGTAATGTCTCGATATGCGCGAAAATTTCAATACCGAAGCGTCGTCTGTATCCTCTGCGAACGCTGTTCCTCTTCTTTTAATGGTTTGCTTCAGTGGAAAAAATAAATTCTGTACAAACATGTCGAATCGCACTTTCGAAGTCACTAGCCCGTTGCAATCAAACAGTTTTTGTTAGAACAGCATCGAGTCCAACTCGATATAATAGCGCAACGCGCAAGGGGTTAAACAGCGAGTATTGGTGCATCGTGGCGCATAGCGCCGCGCCGACCTAATTTCCAGCGCGAGTCAAGTCAAGACACATCGTGTACCGATCTCGATTATGTAAGATAAAACCGAGAAGATCGATCTCCCTTTCGGTATCTCTTTCTCTCTTGTACTCTCTCGACGCTCCCTAAACATCGACAACACGCGTCGCGTCAGAATTCCAGCGTCTCGAGTTTCGAAACTCCAGACACTTTTCCCGGCTGCAGAGGAGATTAAAGTTCCGAGTGCTGGATTTAGAACGATCTTCTTCAGCTTCGCAAAATTCGAAGCTCGAAGATCGAGGTGCCACCTAATCCTTCCGCATGATCGAGAAACGTCAAGAGCTAGTAATTGTTGCAACGCGCATAATAATTTAGTAATTCGTGAACATTCTCGTTGCCTATTTTCCACGCGTATTGCGATGCATATTGCGAAATCGCAAAAAAGGACAGAATAGGGTAAGATTGGATCATTGGAGAAACACGAGGCTCCCTCGCAATCTTCCAAGTGAAACGAATGCACTATGCATGTGAATTAAAGTTAAGGGAACGCGGGTATCCCGGCGAAGCCGCGATATACTACATGGCCAGGGCGGAATTGAAATTTCCGAATAACTATCCGGAAAAATATGTGGGATTTATAGGCTACAAATGTTTGCCCGGATGATGGATATTGCGCGCATTCGCCGGGTTCCCCGATATGGTATTGCGCCCACGGATAACGGATCAGCAGCGACGGGGGAAACGGCGGGACGTGTGTGCATTTTCCATTCGGTACGCGAATAGCCCGTTTGACCTCGAACTTTATATCAAAACTATATAGAAAAAAGGAGATCGATACATATTCTGCTGATGTATGTAGATGGGGAAGAGGCGCCGCGCGCCGATTACGTACAGAAACTTCCGAAACGCGATGTGTTTTCATACATCGCCGGCGCGGCGCGGCGTGGCGCGGCGACGCGAGCAGGAACGGTCCCAGTACAATCTCAGAATGAGATTAGGGTAGTTTCAGATCAGGCCTATAGGTAACAGCCCCGTCCCCTCTAGAGGAGAGGCAATGTATTCATAAGATGCGCTAATCTCGATTCGCGTTTTCGACAATGATTTCGGTGCTGCACGATGCGGTAATTTCCAGCACCGAAATATCGTTGTTATCGTGGGAAAACGCTATTTTTTGATCATTTGCTGTTGGCGTTGAACGTAGGCAATATCGATCCATTGAAATTTAAAATACGATTTTTCCGGTTTTATTGCATATTTCGTTTCTAATTAGAAGGTGGCGGAATTTCAGGAGAAAAATTGCCGATATTGAAGATTTTTTTCAGGACAATCCTATCAACTATATATCACGGAATATTTTCTTCCCGTTTTGTTGCACTTCCACTGCAATATAAATATGTACATATATGTACGGCGTAAAATCGATACAAAAAGATAGGAAAAAGTCTAGGAGAGACATCAAACGAGGTGTAACGCCGATAAAGTATAAAGTTTCTTTGCTCGGTGTACTCGATATCGTGAAAAACAGCCGCCGTGCCATTTCCCTAACTAACCCACGCCTCTCGATAGGTCGATCGAACCTATCACCCGGAAAATCTTCTCTTTATAATCCGACAGACTGAGCGGAAAGCTATCCTTCCGTCTGGCTCCCCTCCTCGACGGAATCCAGACACAATTTCCCGGCAGACACTGGCCTTTTCTAAGTGTACACGCTTCTAAATACATATAATATATTCGAAAAGCTTCTGGACCGGTAAAAGAGTACAAGAAAAGAATATCTAAAACTCGAGAATTGAGTTGGACAAATGTTGAAAGAAATTGATACAGAAAAGAATGAACAGTTTCAGGTGAGCAAAAGAGCAAATACAAATCAATATAATTTGCGCGAAGTTTAGAGCCCGTTCAGAGACGGCGGAATCCGCACGTTTTCGACCGCCCGATTTGAACCGCGCGCGGACCTTATTTACATTACCGTCTGCGTATTCGTTGACACGTGTCCGCACGGTCGAACAATCGAAAAGAAAAATCGCGCGGTTTCCGTCGTGTTTGAACGGGCTCTTAAGGAGAAGTTTCAGAGTTCGGTGTGTGGGCTTTTTGAGCGCGCTGTATGCATACTGCATGCACATTTCGACAGTGTCGCGTCTGCTTCCGAGCACGGTGAACAGCCTCGTCGCAGAAATTACGAGGCAACGAGGATAAACAAGCCCGCGTCCAGAGGGTGCGGTTTCTCTTTCCCTTCTCCGTCTCCTTCTATCTCTCGTCTCCTTTTCTCTCCACCAATATGCCGGGCCAGTCGATAAAGCTGGCTCGTTCGTCTTCCCTTCCGGATTCACCAACCATCCACGCCCATCTCTCGACATTCTTCCTTTTCTTTCGTCTCTTTCTACCACCTGTGCAAACTCTCTGTTCTCCGTGCAGGTGCGATACGCTTCCCGGACGAGTCCGCAGACAGTCGGAGACAAACAGAGATATTTTCTCAGAAGCACTAAAACGTTCGATGATCTTGATTTTTTTTTTTTTAGAAATCCCTTTCAATCACTGTATCCCCGTCAAACTTCATAAAACTGAATCAGAATATCAACTACCGAAAAAGAACTTGGCAATTTAATAGAAATGGATATGAATGGAAAAATTCTACTCTCCGAAGATCGACAGGACTGCATCGCACGACGTACACTGCACGGTGCGCACTGTGGGTGCACCTTATTCTAATGAATTTTTATTAAATTCTGTAGGGTCGACCAATGAAAATGAGTCGCACGGAAATGTTCAATTGTAGTCACTCGTTCAATTTATTTTTATTAAATGCCGTAGGATAAATTAATTAAAATTATTCATACATAAGCTTTCCATCGAAGTCATTCATTTAGTTCAATTTCATTGGATGGAATTCATTGGTGTAGAATGCATAAAAACGATTCGTACGGAAATATTCAATAATTAAATTTAGCAAAATCGAATTGATAGAAATTTCGATAAAAATGAATTAACAAGATATTTTCTACGTACAACATATGTACTAGCAATTTTCGTGGTCTTCCTCGCCGCAAATCGACAGGATTGCATCTCACTCTGCAAGCTCGGGTGCACGGGCGGGCGCACGCTGCAGGTGCAGCGATTTCCGCGGCAAAGAGGTAGCTGCTCCGCGAGAGTTCGCCGAGTTGTTCGAACGATGCAACGAGGGCTGCATCGTCGCGCGTGTGAACCTCTCGTTGCATGTCCCCGTCATTCGGAAGCTCTAATATTCCCTGGTTGTATATCCACGGGGCCACGGGGGCGAACGCGCGCTGCACTAACCGTAAAAGCAGCTCCGGGGCAGGCTTCCCAACCGGAAATTAAACCGCTTTTCAGGTGTATTACCAAGATCAAAATTTCCAGGACTGTTCCAGAACTGTTCTACGTATCTTTCGCTTGTTCAACCGTTGCGGCACGGGACGCAATAATGTTATTGCCTTTCTCGATCGCGTGACTTTTTCGAGGCCGAAACAATTAGACGCCGATCCCTATCTCGTCACAATCTGGAACACCGTGAATACCGAATCACTATGTTCCCTCCAGGACTTGGATTTGGAGCCACTGAATTATGGCACCGGGGTTCGCCAAGATTTACGCGCGCCGTGCTCTCGATATAGTCTTGTCAGTGAGAATATTCATTCTGCTCTATCTCACATTGTCAGATACGAACTCCTATAAACGATCCTATCACAGCAGAAATTTGCTGTGCGCTTCATTTAGCGCGTCATTCTAAATATTTCATCGAGCGTGTAATTTTTAAATATTTTATTTCTGATAAGAATGATTAGAACGATCTAAAGATACCGTCACATTGTTCGCGATCTATTATTTCGAGCCCGTTTCAAAGGAAAAATCGAAAAACTTGATTTTGCACTAGGCCCGGCAATCCCAGTATAATAATTAATGATTCGGTGAAATCGATTTGTCGAGCGCTTCCGACGCGCACCAACGCAGAACTAGCGTGCGGGCGAGCAAATTGCTGGAAAATTCGTGGCGAGAAAAAATTCGTGAAGCGGCAGAGACTAGTAGTGACGCGGCACCGCTCGATCGTCGTCATCGACGTCGCGTTGGTTTCGAGGGTTGCGTCCCGCGGCTTTCAGCCGGAAAATCGTCCGCGCTGGTCGATCGATCGATTTTCCCCTCGAAACCGGACTGACCTTCCGTACGACCCTGCTCGTTTGTTCACGAGCCGTGCAGCGATTGATAAAGTGCGATAACTCGATACGCAGACCATTTCATCGAAAAACAGATTTAGTTTCCAACATTTCGCGACGGGAACCCATTCGGCTTGATTCGAGACTCTGGAATATACATATAGCATTGAATATAAAGTAAAATAAAAATTATTAAAAACGCGCGAACGAGATTCCTCCAATTTTATTTAATTCTCTTGAACAAGACTTTGTTTTAGCTGAACATTGTGAGTGCATGTTCGGTATATGTTTCAGATTTTCTTGTATGTAAACTGGTAATGATCTTGGTTGATTGGAGCGATGTTGTTCTAGGATAGTTGTTATCGAAACAGGACGAGAATTATTGGAAACATTTATCGAGGTGATTGCATTGCAACCGCAGACTTCCGCCAACGCTTGTTAGGCCTGCTGGGTAATGTAGTCTATATTTCAGCACAGCCGCCACCAATAATGCAAAGTTCCTCCGAGGCCCACTATAGATTGTTCCTGCCCCTGAGGGTATCGCTTCCCAAACACCTGAGTACAGCTTAAGTAGCCTGCTATATTCCTCCCGCCAGGTGCATGCCAAGTAATTGATAGCACGATCAGAGAGCGTCTCTTAGGAGAACCTCCTGGTATCAGTCTCAATTTTGGGAAAATTTCAACAAAAATTACTAGACCATTTTGAAATGGATTTATGTATTCTGTAAAAATCTAGATTTATTCTACTAGAAACAGATTTTTGTAAATAGGGCTCGTTTCTGCCGGAAGCAATATTTATGGAAAATTGGTGGACGGTACGGTACGGCGCGGCGCGGCGGCTAATAAAGTTCGATAGGTCGATAACGCTGCGTACAGTAGGAGGGTAGGTAATCTACTCGGGAACGGTTTTCCGCGTCGAATAGGAGAATCCTGGGACATTACCGGAAATTCTTCCATCAGCCGCGAAGTGAAAATACTGGCCACGCAGGCGCCACTTCCGGGCTAGCATAATTTTTATGGTAAGAGCTTCCATAAAAATACATGACCGGCTCTCTTAAAGCCGAGGAATTATTTCAGACGGGCATTATCTCTCTTTTTCCCTCGAGACTGAGCGAACGAGCCACCGTTTCAATATACCGTAACGTCCAATAATTAATACTTACCTGAGATACAATCATTCTAAAAAGTAGCGAATCATATAACCATTACAAAAATTTGACTTCTGTGGCGTAAATAAATTCTAAATAAATCGTAAATAAATTCTCGTCGGTGGTATATAACCTCGTTCGTTTTTCTTTGCTCGTAATGAATCTTGTTTTCGCCGTTGGATCAAACGTAATCGTTTCGCGGGAACGTCTCTATTGGCAAGCGTTTTGTTAACCGGATCGTATATATTCAACGAGCGAATCTGTGCGCCGCGCCATGTTACACGCTGCACACCGATTACAGGGCACGCAAATGTTACTCCCATATTCCACGGGGAATGGCGCGCGATCCCATAAATCGCCGCGAGAGATTCTCCTGCTACCCGAGAAACACCGAAACTCTATTTAACGACCGCTGTATCATATATTACCCCTAATTCTGAAGTTGGAATTTTCAGGTTGTACGAACAAAATCATCCGGAAATCGAGCTCGACAAGAAATGATATAGTTGTTCGATTCCGGTGGAATTCGCCGTGGATTCGCACGGTGATGACCTATAGCGTCTGTAGCATCTCTTTATAGGTTACGGGGCTAGCGGCGGCGGGGTGTGTCTCGGGAGACAAAGGGGTAAAGACCGTGCAAGAATTTGGCCCTCGGAGGTCTTTATTCTTTATAGGTTGGCAGGATGACACGGCCGCGTTCGATCTCTTGCGCCCTCCTTTCTTTCTCGTTTACAACGTGAAGCACGTTTTTAATCGGCCCGATCCATTGTTGAATTCTGGCGTGTTTTACGGGCTCCTTTTGTTTTCCCCCGGCTGCTCGTCGTTCCAGTTTTTTTTTCGGTGAACGCCGAAAGAAATCAGTCCACGATCATTTTTCGGCCCGGGCGTGTGTAAATCATGCGTCGCGGGAAATTGAACAAAGTCGCGGACGAACGCCTAAAAAAGAGACAGAGCGAGAAAGAGAGAGAGAGATATATAGTGGAAACACCGAGGAGAGAACGTCCCCCGTAACACACGCGTTCCTCCATTTCGCGTTTTCTGCCTTTGAATTATTCGAACCGCGCTCCCCGGAACGCAATTTCGTCCCGTGTAACGACACGTTCGGGAGTTTCGACTCATTCCCAGGAATGGGGACACGGCCGCGTGCTGGGTACGGATGCTGGGTCCTTTTGACCCAATCTCGAAATACTTTACAGAGTCGTCGTGTGTTTTGTCCCGAAAGATCGCAAACCGTTCCGTAAATATTTCAAATCTATTCGACAATTTTAGAGAGGATGCTTTTTGAAACGTGGACAATTCTATTTATTGTTTCGCGGCATAAACGATCTTCGTCGAAGCAGGTGATGCATTGTTGCTTCCTTCCTGCGACACGCATCGCCGAACGACTTTCAAACTTTTGCCCGGTCTTGGAAGGCAGTCGGTGGACGGTTTGGCAGCGGTTAGCGTTGTCGAAGCTTAACTCCCCCGCTTAATAGAATTTCCGTCTGGCAGGGCAAGTTCTGTTCAAGTTCCGCGCGTGTCACGCCGTCATGGCAATTCTTCGCGGATACTTGGAACTTCCCGGCGCGGCGCGGCGCCGAGAAGTTTTCTGAGAGTGTCGAGCCACGGTGGTGGCAGATATCCTTGGATATCCTGAGGGTGAGAGAGAACCAGGACGTAAAACGTTTCTGTAAATAACTGTTCGAAACAAGTCCGTGATTAATTCTTTCCGGACGGGTATTTCTTCCGTTTTATTTCTTTAGGCAAGATCCGGAAATCTGGTACATATTCCGTGTTGAAACACTCCTTGGATACGCTGCACAGAAAATTTCCAGTTGATTTGTAAGAGTTATTCGCGACAGAGGTTCTTCGCGGCTGTTGGAAGAGCCGAAATCGATAGTACAAGAGTTTCCGCGAGGCCCCCGATAGCGAAACTCCTATTTCGCCGGCTTTGTCCGCGAGCTCGCGAGCTTCGCCATTTATTCGCGCCGCGACGCGACGCGGCGATCTTAGCGAGGACTAACGCCGCTGCCTGCCATTATTCACTCTCGAAGTTTACGCTCCCTTCAACGATCGTGTGTAACTCGCAGCTGCACAACCCCGCTTTGCATAATGCAGCACGGGAAACGTTTAAGCGTCCCACGGAATTCGAACGGGGCCATTACTTTAGGAGGACGGCACGGCGCGTGTGACACGCTGAAAATAACGCGATCCTTGCGAATTTTTTATGGAAACACCGTGCCACCGCGCATCGACCGGCTAGGAAACTTTAGGGCCGCTCGGAAACAGTTTTCCTTTTCAAATGAGTGTTTTAATTCGCATCGTGTTAGACTAACGCGCCAATTCCTTACAATGCTCATAAGCTGCAATTAATACACTGAGCGCTTGAATTGTTTAAATCTGTCCGCTGTTTTAAATTGCAACTACCCCCTTTTGTCATAAATGCATAAAATCCGCAGTCTAATGAGTTTTTGATAAAAAAAGGAATGCTTTCGTGCTCGTGATTTGTATATTGGAGCATGGCCAGTGTGTTTTCGGCCACGTCCTCGAAAGCCATCAATTGAATTACATACCGAAAGATGCGCGGAGTTACACAGTTCGTTATCTCCTCATGCATGACAAGCGTAACCTCGTCGCTCTGTAGCCGAGGCTGCCCCGCTAACAACGTTTCCTCGTCTAGATACGAGCTAGGTTCTACTTAATTACTGCGTCTTCTGCATTCGAGCACGTCAATTTCCTCGAGCCTTAGACCATGTCGCTCCTATGTAGACGTCTTATCTTGCGGGGATAGATAGGCAGCTTACACCGTGCTATCGGTGTATCAGGATGCTGGGAAATATTCGGTTAAAGTTCACACGGAAACACTGTTGTCCGAAACACTCCCATAGAAAATCCCGATTTATTCAAATTCTACGGACATTCGATAAAAAATGCTCTGTCCCAATCATTTTTAATACATTTTTCAATTCCTCGAGTCACATGTCACAGGTTTTCCTGTGTGATTTTCGATTTTCCAGAAACTACCAGTTTACGTGCGGTTCATCTGCAGTGTAACAATGCACTGGAGTGTACATATATCGGGGCCGGTACCGCCGCGGAAAATTTGTTTAGGATGCAACAAGCAAGTTGCATCGGCCGAATTCCAGTTCAGTTTGTTGTTGCAACCGTTTCGCGGGAGCACTGCCGCTCCCGTGTGTTGTAGATATGAATTTATATGGATTGCATTCGCGGCGCGAGCTGTATACGGTGCATTGATGCGATATGGAAATTTCACCGTGATGTTAATGCCACCGATAGACGTCACGCCGACAAGGGAATTTCACTGTGCAGTCGGGAAATCGATCTCGAAGGTCGCTACGCGCGCCCCTGTCAACCGGGCTTTGATTTTCACGGGGAATTTTTCGAATGTCAAATTTATTTCAACAGCAATGCTGAATTTTCTGCATTATTTTACTTAAAGGTTCGTGTATTTACTTAAGGTTCGTGCAGAATAGAAATTCAACGTACCTGTACATGTAAAAATTGATTTCTCTCCGCCAGTAATTTTTGTTTGATAGAACTGTTTGATCTCTGATCGGAAATGACTATGTCTGAGGTGGGCGTAGCCCCTCAGGTGCGTTTTCGCTCGTGTTTCTCGTTCCAGGAGGTTCGATTCATTTTCTCCGACACGGGGCGTAAGCTCCTGTACGTTTGCGGTTTTCATCTCCTTCAACGTGTTCTTTTTCGTGGAAAAGAGAGAGAGAGAGAGAGAAAGAGAGAGAGAGAGAGAGAGAGAGGGTGCATAAGCGACGAGAATCATCCTTGAACCGCGCGCGCCGGAGCTTTCCATCTCGACTGAATTATTACTGCGAACGTATCCGGCGTTTCCGGTTCGCTTGTAACCGCGATTCCAAGAAAAATAGAAACGAACGTACCGGATGAAAATGGAGGAACTCATCCAGACCTGTGTGCACCACCACCGCGCACCGTCTCTGATACATATTATTGAACGAGTTGCTCCACGAAATTCACTCGGCGCTGAAAGATTTACTCCTCGGACATTATCCGAGCTCTGTTTCCAAGTTTTAAACGGAACGAGAGCTGTTTCGCGGGCTATCAATGTATGCATGAATTCGTTGGAAGATTTAGTGTTGAGGCGTCGCGTCGCGTCGCTTCGTGCGTATCTTTCGTTGATTCCATACGATTTCTACCAGCTTTCCACCAGCTTTCGTTTCCATCACCTTCGTCTTATTCGAGACTGATGAAAACAATATGTTGATGTTTTAAAAAATGTTTAACTCCCGATAGGAGACTGTAACCAAGAACCTTGCGATTTTCCGTCGTTCTCGGAACGAAATAAAATTGCTTCGCGGTCTGTCGATGAACCGGGGGAGATCTTCGAGAACAAACGTCCTCAGGTTCCCTTTCTCGCGTTGTCACGTTCCGCAAACGACGATGGAACCGCCGCTCGCCGCACCGCATGGCGTCTTTGATAAACATCGTTCCTCGCTTAAGTGGATTCGGTTTATTAGAGGCCGCAGCGTCGCTCTGGCACTCGCGAGCAACGAACCCCCGAACAGGATCGATCCAGGCCCTATCCGTAATTGAATCTGATTCCTCGTGAAACCGTTGTGTTCCGAGGAGAACTTGCGCTTCCATTGCGTACAGTGTAGAGGTAAGTTCATTGTGTTTGGCGATTCGCGATACGGAACTTTGCCCCGGAGTTTCGGTAATGATGTGTACGAATGCTTCGATTTTCCTGGCGAGCTCGCCATTTAATCACTGCCCAATTTCTGTTCGAGTGCAATTGTCTGTGCTGCTTTCAATCATCCTGCGATTTAGCCCTTTGCGGTCCTATGTCGAGTGTGACTCGACATCGCGTTTCGTTCTGAAAATGCAGCGCGAACCGGCTGGTACGAAATTGCGAATGTCGCGCGCACCGCAAAGCGTTAATCGTCTTTCGGACATTTATTAATTGTATTCATAAGTTGTCTCGAATTCGTTACGAACCGAATGGTTTCGCAAAAATTTCGAAGGAAAGCGAAACAGGAAATGTCTCCGCGTCGAACCCCCTTTTCGCGATCCATCGAATTGTAGGGACACGCACAGGCGTGTGTGTGTGTGTGTGTGTGTGTGTGTGTGTGTGCGTGTGCGTGTGCGTGTGCGTGTGCGTGTGCGTGTGCGTGTGCGTGTGTGTGTGTGTGTGTGTGTGTGTGCGTGTCTGTGTGTGCGTGTCTGTGTCTGTACGCGAGCGGCACAACGCGCCTTTGTAGGCGACGTAGGTGCCGACCAAAGGATCCGACGGTTTCGCGAGAAGACCGTCGATCCCGTCACCGTGGTGCGGCAACTGTCAAAAACCCATCTCGTGATTGGTCGATTTGGGTGACATCGTTTGGCTATAAAAGAGAGCTGAAAAACATCCACAGACAGTCGGAATCTCGCCGTAGAGCACGCGCCGTTGTAAAAATACTTGATTAAATAAAGACATTGTGTTCAACACTTATTTATTTCAACTCGTACAGAATCGAGAGGCCCGGCGCGCGGTGAGTTGGATCATTGTTTCTTGTTCGTCCGATCAGTGGACATAGTGGTGGCGACCTGGTTTCGAGACAATGGCGTCGGCGTTTTTGCGCTGATGCCGTTGCAAACTTATCGAGCGTCGCGACGCGTTGCGACGGGAAATGCTCGACTTCTTACGAAAGCTCTCGCGGAAACCTCGGTTTTCAGAAGAGGATCCTCTTCAGACCTTTCTGCGGAGACACTTTGCTCTCGATGTCTTTTCCTTTCGCGAACAATTCGAACAATGCAGTTCAAAAAATTATATCGCGTTTAGTGTCGCTTTAGTCGGAAACATGCCATAATCGTCTAGTTTAAATTCGACCATGATGTCGTCGGCCCTTTCAAACACGAAACACGAATACATTGTGTCTCTGTGTATGTAGCGAGCATCCGTGTCTATTTAGTTTTAAGAAAATTCGTTATCCGTCCTCCACCTCAAAGGAACGTTAACGGTATTACCATTTCTCCGACTGGAATTCGCTCGAGCCACCTTAACGAACGCTTAATTAAAATTTAATTAAGAACGCCTCGATGTAACGTTTCCTCCGCCTTCTTCTTCCTCTTCCCCTCTTCTTTTCTTCTTTTCTTCTATCCCGGATCAAAAGAATCTTCTCCCGCTTTTTCATTCTCGCTTTAATAACAAACTTTCCTTTACTTCGAGGAACTCGCGCCTTTGGGACTCCTTTGCCCGTGCGCGATCACTATACTATGTATGTATGAGGAAAGTGAATGATTGTTGCGTGGAAATGTCAATTTCGAGTCGGAACAAATGAATTTCCAGGGAAGAAATATTTTCCAGGATTGCCAAACCCTGTAAAAGTACAATGTAGCAGCACGAGAACTCGAGACAGTCAGCTCGCCGAATTTCCCAAGCAGACGTCGAACAAATCGTAGCTCGTCACACTGGCTGCGCGATCGATCGCGCTTACCGGTTGCAAGTTGCAACTCCGCGACAAGATTACATCGCGAAACACAGTGTTTCGCGAAACGTGTCTCCCCCCCCCCCCCCCGGAAACTGACACGACAAACAGCATCGATCACTGTCCGATCTGTTCGATCCTGCTCATTCGTCGTTGGGAAATCGGTGGACACTTATCGGGACGCGGGGCGGGGGGCAGAAAACGGGATGGAAAACGTCGAGGAATTCTTTTCAATTCGCAAGCAGCAAGCAACATCGATCCGTTCACTGCGATTCGCTGCGCGTCGAGTCGCGTCGCTACGTACGGCGCTTGCAAAAAGTTTGCAAACAGCTAGATACACCGGTGACTGACTGGCTGGAAAAAACAAAGGAAACGCCGTTTATCTTCCACCTTTTCGACTTAAAACGAATCTCGTATAGAATTTACACTCCCGCTCATGAGTCTAAGGACAGTGAACATATCTCTATTGAACTCTGTAAAGATGAAATAATCGTTGAAGGTTGCGAACAGAAATTTTCTTACCGGATGGAAAAAATCGACGAACCCTAGTTTCAAGCTAATCTTGCGCTGATTGTAGCTTAATGTTGGACCTGCACAGCCGACGAACTCTTTCGCCACAGCTTCATAAAGCTGTTAACGAACGCGTGCTTGCAAACTATACCGAGGGTCTCGTGTCGAGCGCAGTTTTGTAGAAGCAGCCCGAAAACGATTACGTGTTCCGCGCGGTAGTAATGATAGTAAAGATATAACTCCGCCGCAGAAAATGCAAACTCATACACACCGTATACCAGAGCCCTAGCACGAAGGAATCGCGAATTGGCTGTTCCTGTAACGATCACCTCGAACAGAAAATAGCTCGGCTTATTACTCGGCGCAATAGCCGCGAACATATAAGGAGAAGCGACACGCCACTATTGCGCCGTCGTCGAAAGTCGTAGTCGTTCTCGTCGTCGTTTCAGCAATCAATCATCGCGCAACTTTTTTTTCAAATTGCTTTCTACGATTTTCCGCGATAGGACGCGTGGGTGACGCGATACGAGGAGATCGATTGTTCCGCGCGATATCTTTGCCACTTCATCTGCAAATATTAATGGCCTTGGAAACGCTATTTTGTCTCCCA
Source organism: Lasioglossum oenotherae (assembly GCA_028455765.1). NCBI lineage: Eukaryota > Metazoa > Arthropoda > Insecta > Hymenoptera > Halictidae > Lasioglossum > Lasioglossum oenotherae. Next base: position 1,068,385 of record CM052298.1, on the reverse strand, counting down.
ACGACTGGAACGGTCTTTTTCGTGAAATATTCCAGTGAAATATTCTGCGAGCGTGACGAGGACATTTTCATCGATTTATCAACCGTTAGGCGAATTTTTAGAATTTTGAAACTGAGTGAAAATAACAAAAATAGTACGACGATGGACTCGGGGTGCTTCCGACTAAAACAATTAAGTAAAATTAAACGAGACGATTCGCGTTTCTGTCGGTGGAAAAGTACGAGCGCAAACAATCGATCAGGAAAAACCGCCAGGTGTAAATCCCGAAAGCCCTGGTCTACGGGCCAGCTGGAAAATTGCCCAAATACACTTCGAAATCCTCGAGCACGTCGGCTCGGAAAAAGTTTTTCGACAAAAGCAGCCGAGGAAGAAGCAGTCGGCCCGCGCCACCTTGCTCGCGGAATATTTTATTTGCCTCCGAAAAAGAATTTCCAGCGCGCCGGAATTCCATCCGGCAGAACCGCCGGCAACTTCCGATTCCGCGAACCCACCTGTCCCTCGCGTCTACAGCCTCTTCTATACGGTGTCGCAAAAACATGTGGCCATGTAACAATTCGAAACATTTTTTCCTTCTTCGTATTCTCTTGTCATTTACTCATTTTTCCAGGAATAAATTTCAATGTTAATGGTATTTGCAATGGTATAAATAATAATGTAATAAACGTGAAAAATAATGATAGGATGTGTAAACGTTATTTGATAAAACGTACAGGGCGAGACACTGGTTTTGCCGGTTCAATATCATCGGGACACCGTGTAGCTCGTCTCTCTTGCTTTTTGTGCTTTATTTCTCCTGCCATAGGTTTCTTCGGCTGTACTTTTTTTCTTTCTCCGGTTCACTACATTCTCGCGGACTTTTCCCGGATTTCTTGTCGCCGCTGCAGATTTCCCTGCACCCCAGCCCACCCCACGCCCTCGTAGATTCTTAAACTTCTTTCCGCGTTTTGCAGGATTTTTTAACGGACCAAGCGACTCTGTTCCAGGCTCGTTCATTCTTTCACACCTTTTCTGTAACGGCTCCTCTATTCCCGAGCCCTTTAGCTTCCATACTGTTTTTTAATCGCGCCTTTCTTCCTTTGCCAGTTCCCTCGGAACGCTTTCACCCCTCTCTCTCTCTCTCTCTCTCTCTCTCTCTCTCTCTCATTCAGTTTTCGCTTTTTCTCCCATTCTTTGTCTCTTTTTGTGCGTTTCACGTCGCTTCTGTAGCATTTTTCCGTTAAGCATCCGAAACCTCGCATTTGTTTCAGTTCTATGCGATACGTTGTGTAAACAGGTTACAGGAGTGTGCACTTTGTGCGAACATTAAGTTAATTGTGCGTGGGGCACGGATTAACTGTAGTGCGTTCCTTAGAAACAGAAATGTCAAGGATTCTCGGATGACGTTTGCTTCGATTCTGTCCATATCTCGGAACTTGTACAGTGAAGTTTTCATCAGTTTTCTTTTTAGAGGAGTATGCGTATCGATCTGAAGGGGTGAACTGTTTCACGAAAGGTCGCTAAATTCTTCGATCCGGTCGACTATAGTGCGTGGGAGTTCGTTAAGGAAAATCCGTGTCCGGTAATGGCGGAACGTCGCACAAACGAACGGAACAGTATGGGAGGACGGGGTTCTCTCTCTCTCTCTCTCTCTCTCTCTCTCTCTCTGTTCGTTCTAATTGACGGGGTCGTGCAAAGTGCTGCTCAAAGGGGTTTCGCAGTCGATTCCGTATGCACCCCCGCGAACGGGGTTGCGAACTTGTTAACAAGTGTCGTTCTGAAACGGAAACGGGAAAAAATCTCGGCCGACGACGAGGAGGCAGTCGATGCGATGGAGTGCGGAATCCTCTGGTGGAACGACAGTCTTTTGCGAAAACCTTGCGAATCTCGAAACTTTGTTGAACAGGTCAAAGGAATGCGAAAGTTTCCGCGAGAAATGCTCGCGGACTTTTCTTTGGGACTCTTGGTCCGTGAATTTTAACAATCGCAATGATTATTATTAGTAGAATTGCGGATTTTATGCATTCGTAATAGGTTTTCACACTGGTTTACGAACTTCCTTTTCTTTTTATTCCAGGCTCGACCAGCCGGTGACCAGCTCGACGTCCGGAATGGACAGCAAAAAGGTACGAACGATACTTTATCGATAATTTATTGATTATATCGATACATTGGCTGTCGAATCTACGCCTGGAAAAATTTCCACAACATGTTCGAATCGAGTTGATTTAGGCGGAATAGCGTACAAGATGCGGGGAGATGATGCGCGGCGTTGATGGCACATAGCTCTACGATAACTTGCCAAAATTGCACAGTCTCGCGAAAGTCGCAGATAATCGATACTAGCGATACGGGTTTATGGTGGTTGTAAAGGTTTCCAGCGGTCTGATAGGGGCCTCTGGCGAGGTTAACGATGTCGTTCGAAGTTAACGCGATTACATCGACACGATAAGAGAACGGAGTTAATGCTGTAGCCGTGCTATGGATACACTGTATAATAAATAGGTCGCGAAAGTATATGGAATTTATGCGTTTCCGTAGACAACGTAATTTCGAGGAAACGGGACCGAATAAAATTTGCATATTACAGTCGATCGGATTTTCAATTCTAGTACTTTGTTGAAATTAGGATTTTCTTTTTGGTCGTTTTGTACAGCGAAAACGATCGATATCTAAACCGCTGTAGCTTCGAAAAATCGGACAGAAGTCTATATTAAGGCTGATTTGACCGGCGCGGCGACATCGAAATGTCAGTCAATTCATTGATGCAGCACCGTGGCTTGATTAAAAGTGGCTCGCGTCGGAAATTAAATCAGTTTCCGTCAGGAACTCGGGATTTTCGGAACTGGGCATTCGGGATTCGGGATCCGGTCTAATTGAGCAAAAACGACGGAAAAATCGCTCGGACGGAGGACTCCTCCAGTTCTCAAACTCTGCGCGCACCGTCGAAAGACTTTTAATTCGAGGAGGAGACGAGTGTTTTCCCGAGGAAAATCGACGTGGACGCGCGATCGGTTCGGCTTCGTTAGTCGGTCTCCCGGATTTCTTGCGGGGAAAATCGCGAAATATTGCTTTTGCCAAGGATGTGACTCGATGAGACACCGATGTATCTTTGGTTAGGTGAAAACACGATGGATTCTAATGTAAGTTCGAACGATGATTTCAGGTTGTCCAGGCGGCGCCACTTCCCGTGCCTGTGCCTGTGCCTGTGCAGGTGCGCAGCAAGAACGATGGCTCGGGTGTGGTGGCGGCGTCGGTGTCGGGCGTTCGCAGACGAAGCGGCTCGCAGGGGTTGCGATCGCCGGCCGCGAAGAGGCCACTCTCCGCCCCGGTCGCCCTTCAGGGATGGCTGCACAAACAGGGCTCCGAGGGTCTCATGCTCTGGAAGAAACGGTGGTTCGTCCTCTCCGAGTACTGCCTCTTTTATTACAAAGGTCAGACTTGCCTCTACATATGTATACCTTCTGTATCTCTATCCCTATCTGGTTCTCCATTTACCATTCTATCTAGTTCTCGGCTTATCCCGACTATACAACCTATACAACCTACAACGTCATCCTTTCAATTAGTCTCGCGCAATATTCACACGTGTCCAGTACTCCTCAACCATCCCGGTCATAAATAAACGAAATTTTACTTCCTGAAGCTGACGGACGAACACTGCCGCCATAATTTACCTTCGCTCCGCTGCCATTCGCAACGCTAATTTTCTTTATTCCCGCGGAGTTACGCGTCGCCCTCCTCCCTCCCTTCAACTTCTCCTCCTTCTCCTTCTGATTCGTGACAAAAACGACCGGGAGAAAAGAAAACGCGCTCCTATCTCTGGCTTCTCGTTCTCGTTTTTCGCTCGGTGCATTCTTGGCACAACACCCAGACACTCGTAATTCGGAGCTGGAGTGTTCGTTCGATATTGTATATGTACACGTCGAGTTCCGTTTATATTTTGCTGTCGACGCGCCACGTTCGAGATGAGAATGGGGCTACGTGGCCTTTGAGACGGTATAACTTTGTTTGCAAAACAATAAATAAAGAAGCAGATATTTTTATTGTTCAAATTGAGTTTGTCGAATAAATTCGCCGCAAAGCGAGCCTTTGAAAATCCGAACAATCGTGAGAATTGTACAGCATTCATTTAGAAGTCGTTTGGAGTGCATCAGCGAGTGAAACGCGGTGAAATTATTCGCGGTTAAACGAGGGTCGAGGGTCGACTGGCTGTACGTGCGCGCGTTAACGTTGTTCACCGTTGTACAATCGGCTGATTTTCGTGTCGCGTTGATCCTTTCTTTCGACGAGCGCGACCGGGGTGGCCGCGGCACGGCAGCAACTCGTTTGCGCTCCCACGAATATGTATATCGTGTTAATTAACACGATATTATATGACGAGAGAGAGAGAGAGAGAGAGAGAGAGAGAGAGAGAGAGAGAGAGAGGACACACACAATAGGAACAACGCGCGTCTGGGTTATTATTCCGCGCGGTGTAAATCCATTTAGCGGACCGTTCTACTCCATCCGGCCGTAAACCCGTTTAATGCGGATTTTAATATTCGCGACAATGAACAACGGAACGGCAAATAACGCCGGTAAACACACAACCCGCGCGTGCACTTACAGCAGTGTGCGAATCAATGTGAACACACCAATATTTTTTTTGTCTTATCTGTAGACTGCGGACTTTATGCGTTTATCACAAAAATCGATGGGTGTAATTTAAAACGGTAAAAGTATTAAGACAACTTAAGAACTCCCATATGTTCTTCTCGATTTATGAAAATTTTTGAAAATAGAAAGAAAATTTTGCGTGGCTTCTGTGTCTCGCAATCGATCAAGACAATTTTTATTTTGCATAAAGATCCGCAGTCTACTCGTTAGTTTCTGAAAGTTGGCAACATGACCATGTCAATGGTAGCGGCCAATTTGTTGTACGTTTGATGAACTAGTTATAACTGGATATTCCCCATACAAGCACCTCCGCGGTCACACAGACAGATCGATTCTAATTAAATGAATTTTAATTAAAGAAGGAAACTAAATCGTTCGGATAAATAAGTCTAAGCTGAAAACAAAGAATAAATTCCCAGAGATGAAACGACAAAAAGAAAGATTCGAGAATTCATGGGAACAAGATGGAGAACTGTTGCCGCAACGTGGTTCCGTGGCTCGCGAGCAGCGCTCTTTCGGCTCCGAATCCCTTTCACTCGCGGATTTCCCGTTGCAGAGGCAAGTCGGATGAATATTTCTCATTAATGAACGAGTACGTCGACCCTCTTGCCTCGGCTTTTTCGCGAGGCTTCTGCGACGAGGCGCGGAATGGATCCGGAATGGAGTCCAGACAAAACGATCTTCCTGAAATCGTTTGACGCGGCGCGGCGCGGCGCGGCGAGCCCTGAATGAACGGCGCACTGTGCACCCGTACACTATTGCACGCTGCAACGTTGATTGCTGCGAGAGCACCGTCGCATTGTCGACCACGGAACGTGTACAGTATCGTTTTAAGACTTTCAGTGAGACGCTGAACGAACCGCACTCGAAAGCGAGAGTCGTCGAATTGAGAGCACCCGTTGCGAGAAATTTTCTTCGAGAGGCAATTCCGACAATGGGTCCCCGACAAACTGTCAAGAGACGGTGTACATAGTACATACAGTCGTTGTCGTCTCTTCTCCAATGATTTTCTTACCGGAAAACGAGAATACGACGTGATTTTTTCAGAATTTTTCTTTGAAATTCAATTTCCGCAGGAACCGACTAGAAGAACTTTAATATTGGGCTGTAATTTCGGTATTTTAAGGTGAAATAGAAAAGCCAATTTTTCTATTCAAGCAATGGACTTGATGAACGGAATATTTTCCATTTTGTTCGATGATCTTTTGCCATCTTTCTGGTAGCTTCATAATTCCGCGCTCATAAAACTTGAAAACTTTCCGAAAATTGTATTTTTTATTTCACCTTAAAATACCGAAATTATTTTCTTGCCAACCCTATAGATCGAAAATAACATAAAATCATTTTTGTTGGAAATGCTAACAAATATCCGTAGTATATGTACCGATTGCTGCATTCCTTCTTCAGTGCGAGCAAGTAGAACAAGATAGCCTTTGGTCAGACGCAATGAGCATACTACACGATTCTGCTTCAGAAATATCGTCTTACCAGTTGAGCTTAAATTATAGTATTGATTACATCGCATCGCATTCTACAGCAGCGTATGCATTCATAATTTTTCATTTTATGCATTTAGAAAGAAACGAACGGACAGTAAAACAGTGAAAACATCAGAGAAAAATATTATCAAGAGAAGAAACAGACCTCTATTCAGCCCTTATTTCTCGCAATTGACACAATTTTTATTTTTCACGAAAATTCTCGGTCTCCAGCGAACGTTGTTTGTCTGCATAATATAATAGACTGCATTAAAACGTACATTTTCTGCATTTAGAAAGAAACGAGAGGAAACGTCAAAATCTTTTTTCTTTTTTATTATTTCTCTGCATGATCTACGTAATAAACATACTCGAGCATTATCGCATTACCAGAAATACTCTTTTCAACGTTGAGAGGCTTCCATTGAACGCGCTAACGTCATTATAATACTAGCGGCATCGCCAGGGACTTCCAGCGATTGGTTCAAGGAGCCAGCGAGGAAGAGTGAGCGAGAGAGATTGATCGATCGCAGAGATCGAGCACTCGGATCCGCGAACACGAGCGGAAATGATTCCGCGAATGCGACAGAAGCCTGACAAATCGAAAGGCTCGATTCGACGGTTCCGACAGCTCGAGAACACCTTTGACACGCGTTAGATATCGAGCAGCGGCTGCGGCCGGTTCGCTGCCCCTAGGGACGAGCATAAATCAACGCGCGAGCCGTGGACAGAGCACGAGAGGAAACCGAGGAAAAACTGCCATAAATTTCACGGTGGACGTCTGATCGAACGCTATAGCTCCGGAACAGGCCCGTTTCAATCGCGATCCTCGATTCCAGCGTCGACTTCTTTCCGACTTTTCTTCAGGAAATCCTCGCCTCGCCTCGCCTCGCCTCGCCTCGATTCTCCTCGACAATCGAACATCGACTATCCGAATCAAACAGGCTTTTATCCACTGGAGATTTTTCTTTGAATTCGAATACATAAATGAAATTTAACCGAGTAGAATGTTTATACGTCGGCAAATGAGGAAACAGACGACCCGAGGGAAAAATAGGATATCTCTTAATCGATCTCGGGTAACCATCAGCGAAATGCGTATTCCGATAAGAGGATAGCGACGGAATTAACAATTTTTCATTCCGCAGGAGAAAGACTTTTGGCACAGCTTCAACCCTCATCTCGTTCTGCACCCGTGTTCCGCTTTCCAGCGCAGCGTTACGCTCGCCCAATTTCCCACCGTCACGCCGCTTTACCCTTAAATCTTTTCCTCCGGATCGTTCCCGCGGAACACTAATTGCGCGAGTTCCCTCGATCACGTTCTTACGTAGAGAGCCACCTGCTCTTCCCGCCTCTCTTTCCCGAGGAAAACCTGGATTTTCTTTAATATTTCCGCTCATGGTTTTTGCAAACTTGGAAAATATTAGGTTGTCCCAAAAGTTTCTCTCGCAACGCGTACATTTAACATCGTTACATCACACTAGTGTATACAAACAACGTGATCGTCTGTTGATTAACTTTTCATCACTTACATGAAACGGACCGGACTATGTAGGTCTGGGTTAATCTGATCTAATACTTGTGGGATGTAGCAATATTAAATGTACGCATCGCAAAAGAAACTTTTGGGACAACCTAATACAAGAACGCATGATTTCAGAACTGACGTGCTATTTATTGCTTCGTTGCTTACGGAGATGAGGTTTACAATGTCTCCGTAGGACAACGAGTAAGTGATCTAGTCCGCACTGCAAGTTTTCTAGGAAAATAGTGAACGTTTCGTGATTTTGTGCGATTGCAGGACCGGAAGAGGAGAAGCTGCTCGGCTCGATATTGCTGCCGTCGTACCGGGTCACCGTCTGCAAGCCCGAGGACAAGGTTAACAGAAAGTTCGCGTTCAAAGCGGAGCACGCGAACATGAGGACCTACCACTTCGCAGCGGACAGCCGCGATAGCATGAACCAGTGGGTGAACGCGTTGACTCTGGCGACTCTCCTGCAGGACCCCAATCCGTAAGTGCCATCGCTGTTGATTTTCCATTGAAAAACCTCTAAGGGCAGTTTTGGCCATCTCGATCGGCTAGGCCAAGACTTTCCGAAGAAAATGTCGAGACGATGATGGCAGGATAGAAGCGATTACAGAATCAGCCGATTTGCCGAGCAATTAGCCTGCGCCGAAGAAGCAGCCCGAGTCTGGCAAACGGAACGCGAAATTTCCTTTGTTTCCTCACGAGAGTACGACGGCAGGGGTAGCGACTCTAGTTTAGCATCGAATGCAAGCGAATGCAACGATCCGCGTTGTGCATCGCGGCTGCTCTCGTTCCGCGCGTAATCGCGGCCCAACTATCCCGACAACTCGTTAGTTTGCTTCCCGGAAGTTAACCGCGGATAAACCGGAGTTCTCCAGAGGGCTCGGTTTACTATGCGGGGGTGGTTTGTCGTTGCACTCCCTTGTCCCCAACGGGAGAAAAAAGAGCTGCGAGACGCTCGTTTCATTTGCCAACGAATTTTCCTTCTGTTCCAAGTCCGTCAGCGGTTTCGAGTTTGCTCAAAGCTAATGACTACCACTCTGAACACGACCAAAAACCTTGCTTGGCTCTCCTCTCTCGGAGAGAAAAAGAGTAGCCAGCCCTTATTTCACCACTGGCTTTTCGAATTAACCGCGCGAGAGCAAGCAGTTTTGATACGGAACAGACTTTTGGACACGGTAGTCAAGAATATGCCCTTCAGCCAATTTGGACAGGAAACGGGGGTCGTTCGGTTGCTTACGAGAATGAATCCTTTCTGCCACGTTTTAGCCCTGTACCTCGTTCGTGAGGGTAGTCACGGGGAGCGAAGGAAAATACAGCATTTCCTATTTAAGGGGATGGATTCTCGTTTTTGCCTTCTCATTTCTCTACACATAATATTGTACAAAGATAGGGGTCTTTCAGTGGTCGAAAGCGCTAGATAACAGACCGATCTAGGCCGCGATCACCCTCAAAAATCCTATTTTAACGTTTACGAGGCGAAACTCATTTCTAAAAATGAAAACCGATTTTTATAGAAAGGGAAGACGCCCCTCAATAGAAACGATTATGAAAATGATTGCAGAGGAGCCGGGGAAGCAGCGGTGGTGATCGAGATCGCCGGCCAGCAAGATGGCGAGCGCAGCGCGCGTCCCAGCGTCTCCTCGATCTCCTCGATCCTAAATCAGAGCGCAGACGACAGCGATTCAGGTTTCCACGGTTTTCAATCCCGAGATGAACCCAGCCACGCCTCGAACAACAATTCTAGCCCGAATAGCGTGAACACAGCCTCCTTCCCGAACCTCAGCGGCAGCAACGGCAATTCGAGCACCAACAACGGGAACAACAATAACATGAACAACAACAACAACAACAACAACAACAACAACAGCAGCGTTACGATGAACACAACGAATAACAATCAGAACGAGGTTGTTCAGCCTATGGTCAATGGTTGGATCCAGCAACAGTCGCAGTATGGACAGCCTGGAACTTCGCAGCATCAGCATCAACGACAGCAACAATATGGGACGTTGATGCAGGCTGGACAACAGATGCCACAGGTCTATCCGCATCAGGCCTTGATGCATCAACATTTGAGTCATCAGAACGCTGTCCAGGCCCATCATCAGGTAACAACAGCACATCTTTCGTATGATATTAATTTTTCAAGGTTACCCAAATATTTATGTCCTAGCGTTGATCTCGTGCTGTCTTCAGGTGCATCAGCAGAAGTTCCAACAGCAACAGCAGCAAACGCAGTCCCCGGTAACAGTTCAAACGGTCCAACCAATGCCCAGAAAATTCGGCCAACCAATCTACGCGAATGCGCCTCCGAAACCGAGAAGGTTAACAGACGGTTCAACGGAGTATTCGACGCCTTCGCCTGATCCCGATTACCGAAAATCACCGGTGTCCCCAGACGTCACCGTGACGAGCAAGAGTCCTATGTCCGATTATGACAGAGGCAGCATGATCTACGGGACGAGGATGAGTCAGCCGAGTCAACAAAGTCTGAGAACGGACAAATCGGGTTTGACCTACGGCTACAACCAGGTGCAGACCGAAAGACGCACGCCGGATACTTATGGTCGTAGCGCAGCGAAGCCTAGGTCTTCCAGAGGGAATGGGGACTACGAGGAAGTCTACGGGGCACCGCAGCTTTATCAGAGACCAGCCGGGCCTGTCGGGTATTCGAAGGGAGCCTCGCCGGCGCCTATTCCTATTCCTCTCTATGCTCAACAGCATCAGCAGTATCAGCAGCATCAGCAACAAATGGTTTCTCCGGCTGCTACGGCTAATAGTTAGTATGGTTAATAGTAATCTTGTTTCCAATAGAGGGTTGTTTAATCTTAATCTTCGTTATAATTATTCTCGCGAAAACAGTGCCTATAATGAGACAGCCCCGTGCTCAACCACCTCCGCGACCTCACAGCGCGGATTTCCTAGAGTACGAAGCAACCAGAAGGCCTCAGCAACAAATGCCGACCCACTGTGACGACACGCTGAACCAACAGAGGCGTCCGCAGAGGCCTAAATCGAGTTTAGACATAGTGACGCCGTCAGACGCGGTCAGCGATGGATATTTTTACTCCGAAGAACGGTAACTATATCTGCAACACCACCATCTGTCGTCGGTAGACTGCGGATCTTTATGCATTTATGGCTTATGCAAACGTTCCAAACAGGCTGGAATATAAAATTTTTATTCGTTTCGGATCGACAAAGGCTGTTCCCATTAAAGATAAGATTTTATTTCAATTCACTTTCTTAAAATTTGTCTAGAAAAATTGGAAAATGCACAAGCATCCGCAGTCTAGTCATCGGTGATTTTGAAAGTTTTCAACATTACTGTACACCGCACTCGTGCGCCATTATCGTGGGAAAGCTTGTTGAAGTTTGACAGTCGGGAGTCGGCAGTCCCTTTCGAGATATATAGTATGTCCGGGGTTAAGAACTGTCGGCGAAAAGCGTCCGACGTGACAATGGGACACTGTTATTTTCGATATGTTTGGATCAGATACGCGGCCCAGATGCGGCAGTCGGCGGTTTATCTACACCAGGCGCCGCAGCACCACCAACAACAAAGGAACCAATCGCTTTCCAGAGCGACAATGCCGGCGAAGCTAACGGGAGGCCGTGATAGGGCCGACGAAAGTAGGATATCCACGTTGTCGGAAGCTTCCTGCTCGGGGCTGAGGCGAGGACAACGCGAGCACGTCCATCAGCAGCACGTGATGTCGCATCAATCGTTGCAGAGGCACACCGAGTGAGTCTAAATACCTTGCGTAGAATGTAGAATTCTCCTTTTCAGCCACTTAACCCTTATCCGCCCCGTCACCAAAATGCTTTCCTTCTTTCTTAAACATGTGTCGGTGTCGGTGTCGGTGTCGGTTGCTTTCTAACATATTAACATACAGGGGCTCTCGCTTAATTTTAGCAGCCTTATTCAGTTTTTCCGATAATCAATTCTTGAGCATGATCTATCCTCGTGTAGCGCAACGAAAGAGTTGTCTCTCCTAAAATGGCATGATCGAAGTTCAAGTTTCATTGGCCATCGACAGAAGACAGATTCGCCGATATAAGTCGTATCAGTATGTACGGTTTGGAACATGGCCAGAATTCGATTAGGTGTGGCTTTATTAAGATTCCAAGGGTGCGTCGAGAGCTCGCCGATAGTCATTGCTCGTGGACACGCTCTTAAATGGAATGCTCGTTCGACCGAAGAAAATCGATTGTCGAAGACGCGTTCGTTGTCGAAAACTCTTGGAAACGTGAACATACTTGGCAAACATTGTTATTTAAAACAAGTGAATCCGTCAAAGATCTACTGAGGGTAGCAAAAGATGTGTTTTTGGAAATTAGGCTTTCGAGTAGCAGCGAGGCAAAGCTGAGGCGATCGTTGCGCGAGAAAAGCTACGAGCCGACTGGCCGGGAGTTGAGTCACGTCGAGGACGGCAGCTCTTCGGTTCCGCGAAGAATTCCGAGGGAGTACGAGGGGTGGGGAAGGCCGGCGAGTCACACGAGTCAGGGGACTCACGTGGCTCAGACGTGTCACACGGCTCGCGCCTCTCAAAGGCGATGGAACGACCAGCAACAGTTCTGCAGGTCCGCGTCCGCGCGGCTACCGAGGACAAGACACCCGGCTGCCCTCGACCCGGACGACGACGACTACGCCGAACGATCCTCCGAGCAGGACTCGAGGGACGGTGAACGCAAGATCCAGCAGGTTAGTATCCTCCTTTCTGCCTCATCTCTTGTCCAAACAAATGCCTAGAAGTCTAGGGATAAGTGTCTGGAGAAAGTACCAATGCGATCTACAAATTACTTTCACAAATTCTGTCGCGTGTTCTAACTGGACTAGAGAAAATATTAGAATACGAAATTCAATGAAATTCAAAGGACATTGCCGCTGACAATCAAATTCGATTCGAATCCACTTTGTTAAGATCGATCTGGTTGGTAGTTGTAACTAATCGAAAGAGCGTCCTTCTACGTGTCTAACACAGCTTAGCATGCTGCGAACATTCGCGTGAAACGAGGTCATTAGACATTCAATTTAAAAAATTATTTCTGTACGCCATCATTAACCGCGAACGCCGCGTGTAAGCATGTAAAATAAACATTTGCGTGGAATCAGGTCATTAGACATTCAATTATAAAAAAATTATTACTCAACCGTGATCATTAATTCCGAAACGCTGTGAAGGCAAGCATGTGATGTTAAACAGTTGCGTGGAATCGGATCGTTATGGAATTAGATCACAGGGGGAATTCTTTCCGCAAACGTTTCGTAACGACGACGACGGCGACGACGACGACGGTGCGGCGCGGCGCGTCGGCATGGCATTGTGCTAGAGTTACCACCTCAGGAAGCAGGCTAATAAATCTGTGTCGGCCGCTTATCTATCTACTAATTTCAATTAACCCAGCTGCTCCCGGAGTGTTGGCCAGTCCACGAGTCAATTATCTTAACCAGACAACTTTCTTCGCTGAAAGGGACAGTCTCGATGACCTTGCCAGACAACATCCGTCAGAGCACCAGCGATCCCATTGCTTGCAATTCAGGCACGTCATAACGCCGCTTAACAAGGACTCGTTAATAATTACTAGACTGCGGATCTTTATGCATTTATAGCAAAAAAAAAAAAAATTTCGTGTTCTCTATTAAAATCATTAAAGGAAGAAATAGCATTCGATGTAGTTTCTATTTCTTCAGCAGTCTAGTAATAACAAATGGAAGCAACGCCGCGCCGTCTCTACACGAAAAATCTTTACATTTTCAGGTCGCATATTTTCCACTATCCGCGTATAGTATTACACTTTTTCCGAACGAGCATTTTTACGACGGCTCCAACGAGAAACCTGTACTCGACTTATCTCTTTTCGTAGAACGAAACGGGTACAGTCATCGGTGAAATATGTAGACCGCAGATTTCGAAAATTGCCTGGCGACGAGAGAGCCGTTAGAGCAGGATGTCTCGGGGATCGCGTTACCGGTTCACGTAGCAATCACGAGGTTGCTGGGAGATGAGTCAGAGGTTCTTCGGTTCGTCCGTTTCGTCGTTCACTTTCCTCGCGTGATCTCGAACCGTGTCCAACCGGCAACCGGTGCGATGACGGACAGAACAATTCGTTCGCCCCGCAGCCAAACTCGATGATTCATCCGCGTGCAACCTGCGCTCTATCCTGCATTTTGATAGTCGCTTCCACCGCGTGCCGTTCCGTAATAACGCTTTCACCGCGACCCGTTCCATCATCCTCGTCGTCCCGGCTAAGCTGCCCAACCCTTTATAAATCATAATCCCTGGAAACGTGACCAAAAAAAAAAAAACAACAACAACAAAAACGAAAGGAGAACGACTTTCGATGTACACGTTGCGCATTACGCGCTGAGCAAGATTAATTGGCCGGCTTCGATCTGCGAAAGTGCTTCCGATTGATAACGGGCTGACGCGGGTGTTGCTGTTATCAGAAATCGTTTGTTACGTGCTTAGACCGAGGAACGAGTTGTTCCCGAATGTTTTGTTGTCGTTGAGGAATTTTATTGTGAACATTTTCAATCGTCGCGAAATGTTTAGACTGTGGACTTGATGCATTTATGACAAAAATTGATACATATATGTACATGCAATTTAAAACTGTGGACATGTTACGAATATTTAAGGGCATCAACGTATTGGTTTCAGCTTAATAGGATAATTAAAAGAAGAATACAATTTTTATTTGGCTACTGTGTCCTGCAATCGATGCAAACGTTTTTTATTTTGCATGAAGATCCGCAGTCTATAATCTATGGCTGTTGCCACGACATTCAAGACATTCTGTAGGAAAAAAACCCTACAGAAATCGTTGCTCGGTTTATAGTCAGCGAGGTAAATATCGAGGTAGTGTCACTAGCGAGGCTTACAATATCGTGTCAGACTCGCGATGAAGATTCTGAACAGGTTCTGATAAAATGTTTCCTTTAAACCGAAATCAAATTCTAGTTTGGTTAGGTTAATATACAGCTATTGGAGAACGTATACTGACATGTAGCCATACAATAGATATATCAACGTTAGCAGACTCCTTTTTTTAGGAAATTATGATCTAGAAAAACGTTCTGATCACTGAAACCGTAAAATAAATCGTAGGGCAACGGGTTAACATGCCTTGCCTCGAACGTCTTGGCAATGCAAGCGTTGAATTTTTAAAAATGTTTTTAGAATGTTTCGAAAGTTGATGAACGAGTAAAATCAATTCTCGAACGAATAACACATGGAAAAGTCGGATAACATCGATAAAATTGCAGCGGGAGGAGTCGATGAAGCGTCTGCTGGAGTGGAAGCAGCGTATGCTGCAGTCACCGTTGACCCGTAAACCGTCGGCGTCGGCGTCGGCGTCGGCGAACAGGGGCAGCAGGGCTTCGAACGAGTTGTCCAGTTACTACAAGCAACAGGCGCTGCTGGAGTTGGCCGCCCACGAGGCGTCGGTCGCCGAGGTCCGTCACTCTAGGCGCCGGGAGTTGAGGGACGACGGTCACCGTCCACACGTGCGCAGCAAGAGCACCGACGGCAGGCGCACCGTCGCGAACGTTTCTCGGTACAACAGCTACTCCAGCGACGACGAAGGTAGGGACGACTCGCCTGAACTTTTTATCTGAGAGTTTTATGGCTTCGCCCGGCCGCTCGTGGGTCTCCCCTTCTTCGGATCAAACGTCACACGCCCTCCAGGATATGCATATCGCGTGTACACATAGGTGTAATAAGTGTCTCTGCATATCCCTTCGGATCGAGCAACCCATTTCCTTGTAGTTGAAAATTCAGTGAACCCTTTTAACCACTTGCCTTAACATTTAAAATGCAGTAACATTTTCAACACCCTTGCCTTATGATTTAACCCTTTGCACTTGAATGGTGACTCTGAGGCCCCAGTAAAAATGACCATAGCATTATCCAAAACCGTTTTAATATTATTAAATTCGCCTGTATTCCACGAATTGCAAAAAAACTGCACCATTGTACGAGAAAACAGGTTCAATTTTATGATATAGATTTAAGAAATGTCTTGATTTTGGAATTAAAATTGCTACGAGTCCAAAGGGTTAAGATAAGGTAGGAATTTTTTGAACCCCTAAAGTAAAAGTTAAATAAAACCCCCCTTCCCTTATGATTGAAAGTTACATAAATCTTGAAATAGAGTAACGGCGAAGATGGACAGGTAGAGTAGGGTGTACAGAGACACTTGTCTGGCCGATCGTTTATTAGCTGTTTCGAAGCTCTTTCGAATTCGAGAGGGAATCTCCGCTGCCTCGTCACCTCGATACGATTTTCGTTGCTTGACTCGAGTTGTTCGCCTCGGCAAGGCCAAGTTGCACTCCTTAAGATCGCGAACGTTACTTCGACACGTTCCTCGACTGCTACGTGGACTGATCGTGGCTGTCGTAAGCAGGAAAACGTTGTCCTCGACACGCTGACATTATTTCTCTCCTGTATTCAAATTTATAATTCGTCAAGGATGATAGCAAATTAAATTGTTCCACCTTCTTGCATTCCAAACAAGTAATGTGATTCGAGTCACGAATCTTCGCTCGTAAGAAAGATATTTTACCGAAGATTCCTCGCAAAGTCTAGAGGAAATCAGCGATCTCGAGAGAAAGTAGCACCGCTTTATCGAGAGGAAGAACTTCCCCTATCTCAGCTCTGAGAAAAGCAACGAATACGTCGCAGCGATCCAGATAAAAACGAAACGATGGGATCTCAAGTGTACAACAAATTTTACCTTTCTACGGTCCTGGAACTTTTCGGTAGACGTTCCGCGATCGGAATCTGTAAGCTTGTTCAAATCGCGTGCAGTTTTTAAGAGGGACGCAGCTTGTTGACTTTCTGTCGAATTAAAAGATTGTGCAAAATGAAACATTTTCTGGGAGATCCACGATCGTGCTTTACCAGCGAGTCGACACACTCGCAGTATGTAGCTAGCTGTATACTAATTACATAATAACATCGCTCTAACCCGGTGACGAATGACCTCACCAATAAAAGAAACATGGAAACCAAAAAATTGAGCCGAGAGAACGAGAAGCTTTCTTGTAATGCACGTCCCGCGACTGCCTCGTTAAAAAAAAAAACTCAACAATAATATGTATTTCATCCTCGCGCATGAAACCAAAGAATCATGTAATAAAAATCAACATCCGAACAATTAATTCCAACATTTTATAATCGCTGCGTGATTACTACTAAAGATATAAAAATGTTACGGTTGAAATGAAATTTGTCTAATTCTTGCATCGAGAGCGCATCCGATTGTTGTTCGTTTTTCATAACAAACGTGCTCGTCGACTAACACGAAATCGAAGTCTGAGAAAGAAACAATTCTCTCCTGTCTCCCTCCCTCTCTCTCTCTCTCTTTCTCTCTGTTCTTTCTGTTGCTGTATTTCTGCTCTTTATCGGAATCGACACTCTCTGTCAAAATGACAGTTAACGAGAGTTCTGTAGATAATTGTTGGTGGACTCGGAAGGTGGCAGGAAACACATAGAAAGTATATGTATACATATACATTAAAAAAAATATATATATATCTATATACATACATATAATTATACATATGTGAGTTGAAACGAGAGATAGCGGGATGAAAAATAATAAAAACGCGAGAATTTCTCTCCGTTGTTGGGGGCTCCTTCTCTTTTGCTGCTGTCGGGTCTGGTGCTGTGACTGGTGGATGGGAATTAATGGATTAATGGATTAACACACCCTCGATTACGCAGGGCTAATTAACCGATATCGAAACAAACCGTCCGTTACGATCTAACAGCTGTGCCCAGTACAAAGGAATTTTCTTGTCCTTTTGATTGTTCTGCGAGTTTTGATGTGGGGTCCGCATGGCATGCACAGAGGAAAATATGTTCACTAACATTCTTGACGCCTTATGCTCTGTTCACCATGCACGCTGCCGGGCCGATAGGGGATCGTTGCGGGATCGATTCAAAAGGGTACAGAGCGTTCAGAGTTTTGTCGAGAATAGGGAAATCGGTTTAACGTTGGAAATAGTTTGACACGTAAAATCTACAGAGTTCCGAATAGAAAGTTGTAGTCGGTTAAACGGTTTGAAACAGAGTTCTATTCGAAGCATTTCGAATTTGAGATGAAACAGGCAACTCGTTTACAAATTGATTTTCGCTCGGAAATACGGAGTTTCTTTAATATCGTTTGAATATTAGAATTGATAGTCTCTCGGTAAGGTTAGAAAATCCGATACGATCTTAGATCTCTGATCCAACTACGTTCGCAACGATCCCGTCAGAGCTCGGCACCAGCTTGGAGTGCGCCGGATGGGTTGGTTAATTGTAATCTAATCGTGACTCGTGAGTAACGATCGTCCTCGTGTGTTTGTTTTGTAACGGACGAATCAGAGCTGGGCGATGTCCGGAGGAAACGCACGCGCAGACCCTCGCATGCAGGAAGGAGCCCCCGGCAGGTGGGAGACGGTCGTTCATCGGCGCTCGCGGACGAAGAGGGCGTGACGGGGGCGGGCCGTCACAACGCGAGCACTCCTCGAGCTCCGCCCGACCGGAAACCGAGCCCCTCCCAGTTCCCGAATCTGGGCGGGATTCCGCCCGACGCCGGCTACGAGGAGGTCAGCTTCCCCTCCACCCAAAGGGCGGAGCGTACATACCCTACCATCGAGAGATCAAGAAATCCAGAAGGAATTCGCTTCGACCAGGATTTGGAAACATCTTACGACGAGGGATTCAAGAAGAGGCCGTCTGGTATCTTGAAGACGTCGACCGCGTACGGAACAGACGAGATCAAAAAGACCGTGATGCCAGCTGCAGGATACACGAATGACACTTGGCCCTCGCAGAAGACAGTCCAATGGACTACGAAGAGGGAGAGTGGACTGGAAGGCTGGGATTCGAACATCGACGAGAGCAAGGTGATCAAGGAGTTCTCCTACCAGTACATCAGACCAAAAGAAGGGGCGGAGTCGAGGGAGGCGGAGTCAAGATGGGCGGGGTCGAGAGAGGCGGAGCCTCCGGAGCTTATGAACCTGGTGCAGTGTAGGATCAGGTCGTTTGAACTGAGTATGGACAGCTCGACGCCAGCAAAGGAGGTGCTCGCCATGCAGGAGCCGTTGAAAGTGTCTCCACTGCAGACCACCGAGGCGTTTGTCTCTAGGCTGGACTCCACGAAAAAGCATTCATCGAACCTTAGGAATTTTGCCCTCGGGGAGGCGGAGTCTCAGGAGCGGAAGGGGCGTGGCGTCAGGGACGGCCACGCCAAACAGGCGTCCACCGATAGCAACAAGTCGGTAAAGGATCTGCTGGCGGACTTTGAGAGGAAGTCTCAACAGGTGCAGAGGCAGGAGTACAATAGGAGACAGGAGGTGAAGCATCGAGGAGTGTTCAGCGACTCCGAGGCTTTACTGTACGACACCGGGAGCGATCTGGACCAAAGGGACAAGAGCGAAGAAGGCGAGGGGCGTGGCGGGGTGGCGGAACTTGGAGTGGATCAAGTCGTGCCTGAGGTTACAGACGAGGGGAAATTTTACTGCGATGGGGTGAAGAAGAAGGGAGACGCCTCTTTCAGACGGAAGAAGAGATCCGCCTCCAGAGAGAGCGGTAGAGCGGTAGCGCTTCCGGAAGAGCATGCCACGCCCTCCGAGGACCTGGAGGCAGAGCCAAGCCCCAGCTGCAATAGGCTGAGCGTGACAGAATCCTTGCTGACTCATGGAGATCAGTTTTCCGGGGAAAGTGGTGAGGACAGTCCAGAGCTGAAGCAAGAGGACGCCTGCCCCGAGGAGCATTATCTTCCCATGTCACCTAGGAAGGCGATACTGGATCCCAACTGCGACGACAGACCGAACCCGAAAATGATGGAGAGCCTCTTTGCTAATCTAGCCCACGAGGAGAGCTCTTACGTGGAGATGGCTCAGAACGGCATGGCTAGGTCTCTGCTGGCGCCCGATCAGGATAACAGGAAGCTGGACTCCGGAGATTATTCAACTTTAGACACGCCTCATTACGAGTTCGTCTGCGTGTCCGACAGCAAGATGGAGCCGGTGTACATGGAGGTTAGTCAATTATCGGAAAAGGACGAGCAAGAAGGTAGCAAGATGTCCCCGAAGAAGAGAACGTCTCACGACGACTCTGGGCACTCGAGGTCAGACCTGCCGGACATTCTAACCACCCTGAAGACCGACAGCTCGGATGCAGATGACGAGTCGTCCAAGGACTTGGATTCCATCGACGCACCTAGACATCCTAGATTCAGTTTATCAGACACCTTCAGGCCTGCTTCTTATTACCTGGGGGCTAGTAGGACGATGATAGCGGAGCTTCACGACTCCTCTGATAGCGAGCTGGTGTCCCCACCACCGATCCCCACTTCCCCTCCTCCGTTGGACGATCTGGACTCCCTGGACCTGCAGGAATCGATGGAGATGAAGAAAGCGTGCTCTCAGGTGAAGAAAGACGGCGGCTCCAATAGAGACTCTCCTAAATCCTGGAACAAGCCGATGGCTCAAGTGGAGACACACAGAAGCCCATCGCGGTTCTCCGACGCTACCATCAGCTCCACCTTCAGGGACAGTCGAATATCCCTGGAAAGTGCGTCGGGTAGCGACTCGGTCGATTTGAGGACCCCTGAAGAGGAGGCTAGGCATAGACAGCTGAAGACTAGGCCCGTCAGCGAGGTCTGCGAAGTATTGGATAGCTTGGACGAGCTGGAGTCCCTAGGCAGCCGCTTCGACGGGGCCAGCATCGACCTGGACCAGTATCTGGAAGAACTCCAAGCCAGAGATGCCTTCAACGTGGACCTGTACGCCAAAGACCTCAGCTACAACAGCATCTACGGATTCAACGAGAACATGATGGTGGTGGACAAGCTTCAAAAGAGCACCTGCCTCACAAGGCAGTCTAACCTGGGTAGTTTGGAACAATCGTTACGTTACGATGTCGGCAAGATGGGCTCCGCGAGCAGCCTACCCTCTATGAGAGTCTGCGATATTCCGCCCTCCCATCAACACTCCCAATCGTTCACAGGAGACGCTCACTATGAAAACATCACCAGCTTCTCTCCTTTGAGAAGTTCGCCTGCTTCTTGCCACGTAGTTCGGTCTGATCACGATCAGAATAGAGACAGATTGCGCAGGAGCTCCCAGAATATCTTATTATCAGCGTCGCACAGCAGGGACTCCAGCTACTCCATGGGCGTGGCTTCGATTTCCACCTCCATGGCCTGTCAGCGGCCCGCCAGCGCTCAATCCTCCTCTATAAATTCGCCGACTGGAGCCAATCTACTCGCCAATGTTCTAAGAACCGCCAGTCCTTTTTCCGACCGTTTCCATAGCCACCACTCCAGGTCCGCCAGTCAAGATTCTGCCCGCTACTCCATGATCTCCAATCACAGATCCTCCTCTAGCCAGGACTCTAGCCATTATCCCGGCCCTGTGGCCCCGCCCAAGTCTAGCCCCGCCCCACAATCCTACCTTCCCGCCGATACGCGTGCACAAAACGAATCAGGTGCCCCCTACTACTACTCAGATCTCCAAGCCAACGTCAGCGCAGCGGATACAGAGGCTGCCAAGCCGATAGGTCACACCTCCCGTCTCCCACAGCTGAACAACCAACGCGACGACGCTGCGACGGCCTTGAACAAGCGCAACGACATCGGACGTATCATCAATCCCATCACCAGACAGCTACCTAGGCAGATTCAGGTGGAGGACATCGACGAAGCCAGGCGCATAGCAGCTGAGCTTCGAAAGACGACCTGCCAGCTGTTAGCGGATAATAAGGTGGATCTGGTGGACAAGAAAAACTTTTACGAAGCGGACACCTTGAGAAGAGTCAAATCCACCGATCCTCTGCCCGATATATCCTCTCCGGAGATCAATACTAGGAACCTGTATCCTCACGGGTTGAGGGATAAGTCGAGCGACCAGAATGATCGCGAGACTTTTGACCTGGCGCAGACTTCGCACAGGAGATCAAGGTCGTTGGAAGGTTTGCTGGACGATGTGGGTTTGCAGAATTTAGTAGAACAGAGGAATAGAAGCAACAGAGTAGCAACGGTGCAACCGACTCGGATAGAGGAGAGGCAACAGAGCGTCAGTAATATAGCGTCCAGCAGTAACTTTAGTTCGGAAGATCCCTGGGAGCAAGACTCTCTGTGGCGAGAGAGTCTGAGAAGAGTGAGTCTGAGGAATGCTAGATCCCTGGACAACCTGGACAGTCCACCTAGAACAGCTGGATCCTCTTCCGATGCCAAAGGGAGGAACAAAGTGACCAGGGGGGCTACTTACGTGAACGATAGCGTGATCAGGAGGGAGAACTGTTTGGAGGAGAACTGCGAGAGGCCCAGAGTGAAGAGGCGGTCCAACGACGCGACAATCGTGCATGATCTGACCTACGAGAGTCTGTCGATGGACAGGATCCATGCTGGGGGATACGTGTGGGACGCTGAGAACGAGGCGTACAGGAAGGCGACCGTCGAGGACGCGAATCATTTTTTAGAGGAGGGCAACCTTCCCCCGGGCCGCTCGATCAGGAGCCAGGAAGGGGCGGGGCCTGCGCCAGGCTCCGCCTCCGGGCCGTTCGAGCTCGACCGCGAAAAGCTACGCCAGTGGGACCTGTTGTCGAGCGCCTGCTTGCTCCAGGAACAGCAGCAGCGCGGCTCGATGGCGGACTCGGGGCGAGGGTTGCCTGTTACCCCGGCGCCAGAACGACCTGGAGACGTTCTAGGTCCACGGAACAGCGGTCGCGCGACGACTGGCACCGACACCATCGTCGCCGTCAACACCCAAACGACTGCTACGATCACGGAGAAACCTGCCGACAAGCGAGACACCGAGCAGATCATCAGGCAGGATATGATGACCGAGACCACCAAGCAGGCTTGTAACAGGGCTACAGGTGAGTGGCTCCTCAAGACCGGTGGTGGTGTCTTCAGGAACTGAACTTTCATGATGATCATGATGACTGGCTAGCCGTGTTCCAAATAACCAAGTCCACACTCGCCCCCTCCCCCGGGGATGATCAGATTGATTCTCGTCATCTGATGGACGCGATGGATGATACGAGAGAGATCTCTGTCTAGGCGAGATCGAACGATCGATGGACGAGCTTGCACTACCAAATGTACCTGCGGTTTCATATCTCACGGTGGCTTCGACACTGGTCGCCCCCGACTGACTGACTATGTTCTTCTGTGTTGTTCTCTTGGTTTCTTATATGTTTTTTTTTCTTTTTCCGACGTTGGTCTGGACGATTTTTCGAGATACTTGGAGGTTCTGTGAGAAATACTTGGATACCCTTTCGTTCGCAAAGACATTATTTATATTAACCGTTTCATTTATCCATTTCTTCAATATAATGTCGAAGGTACCTACTTTATCGACACTATTTGGCGTACCAGCTGGAAAAGTGGGAAAGTGGCAGTAAGTAGACCGCGGACTTTTATGCTACCGAAAAATCAATTGTACTTCCATCCTATTTTTGTGAAAAGAAAAATCTTCCAATTTCTATCGAGGCAAAATTTGCAGAAAAATCCACAGTCTACGATCACACCACCCTAAATCGAGTCGATCGCAACGAAAGGGTTAAAAGGCATCAACGCTTTATAAATATCACAACGAATTGTGTTTGTAAAACATCGAAAGACCACGCTACAACAAAAGTTCTGTTTATAAAGAATGGGGTTGATTTCAGTGGCTACGACTGCATCATTGCACTTTGGCAACTCGCTGGAAGGAGTATAGCAAACTATAACTATTTTTATACAATTTTTTACGATGTGCATTTTTACGATGCATTTTGATATCGACGGATTTTTATACTTCTTCCGTCGAGTGCTCTCTGTCCTCGCGCACCCGCAAGCAAACTTCGTTCTTCATACGCTTAGCTCTTTGTAAATTCACGAAAAAAAACAGACTGTATAATCAGGAGACTGCTGAGCGTCGTCAATTGTGTCGCTCCCCTCTAGAGCCAGATCCCATTCAACTAGACTATCTAACGTCTTCCGTAAACAACAAATAGACAAATGCTTTCGAGTTGTTTGCGAACAATTTCGATTGTTCTTTGATTGTTCTTTGATTGTTCTTTGATTGTTCTTTGATTGTTCTTTGATTGTAGTAAAAATTGATCGTCAAGTTCGGTAAAAAAAAGATTGCGTCGTTTTATGTGTGACCGACGTGGCGCTCGAGATATTAAGGAGACTGTCCGCCGAGTATACATATCAAATTTTACGGATTGTTCAGAATACCGAGTATACTATTATGCGTCGTTGCAGAAGAATGCAGTCGTAGATACCAGCCGCACTGCAGACCGCGTTCCAACTTGCATTTCGCGGTTGTTTCTCTCATCTCCGTGTCTCTCTAAATTCTCTCTAGCCTCTCCATCGATCGCGATTACGTCGAAGAGAGAGAGAGTATACTCTTGATCACTTGCCTCGAACAGCGAAAGCTAAGAGCTTCGAGCAACGCGGCGACCTAATTAGTGCGAGTTGGAACACGGCCTGACAGATGAGAGTGTTATGTGTTTCTATGTGTGTGTGTGTGTGTGTGTGAGAGAGAGAGCGAGAGAGAGAGAGAGAGAGAGTTGATATACATATGTGTGTGCGGGAGTGGTCCTCGTTAGGGCCTATTGTCAGGTAAAGGACCGAGCTTGTTATCGGCCGGTGTCCTGGCCACGCGGATACCCGATCATAAGGCTCACATGATCGGTGTATCGTTGCGCTCTATCTGTTCGTTAACGATAGATCTAATATCGACTGGTGTACCTTTGTAAGGTGTACCATTGTATCTCGATACCGTTTCCGGAAACAGAAATATTCGATCATCTACGAAGCATTCCTTCTTTCGAATCTTTTGGGAAACTCGCCACGTTACCTACGGAAACATGAATATGACTAATAATCACGAACAAATACAAGGTACCCGGAACATATTGTCATCAACAATTTTTACGGTGATCCACGCGAAAGTGAAAATTCAATCGACATATTTAAACCATACAATAGAAATAAGGGATCGGTGTTGCCACTAGCATTTTATGCCGCGAATTCACACTTTTCTACCTAACGATTAAGTTCTCTGCTCGTCTAAGCGTACTCGTGTGTATGCGTGCGTGCGTGTGTATATACAAAACCAATCGTAAGGAATATTTTCGTCAAGCATACAAGTTTAATGTTTCTATTATTTTTCAAATGCGTCTACAGAGAGAAAGAATGTCGGTTCGAATATTCTTTGTAAGTAAGAAAATCATTCTCTTGATACGAATAATAATTCTGTTTGTAAGAAATCTGTCGTTTCTCATACATACACTTTGTACATTGCACACGCGGCCGATCCGAATTGCCGATCACGTTCGAACCGGACCAAGAGAATTCACGGGGGGAAAGGAGAAACGTTATTTCGGAGATTTGCAGGTTCGTAAAATTGCAACGATTCACGGTTCCCCCGGGGAGGGGGGGGTGGGTGGCCCGCAAAATCCGAGAGACCGTGATTATTTTTCGGGGCCCACGATAAGCCCGAATTTATCCGTGAAACTATATAGCAGAGAATACGCTATACATACCTACACCGTGGCGTATTTTTATCTGTGACTCCGGGCTCCGCTTAGGTCTCCGCGTCACGCGCCAAACTTACGAATCGAGGGATCGATCGAACAATCAAAATTTCCAAGCGAGAATCGGCCGACGCTGTCAAATAAATGCTGAGGAACGGAAGTTATGCCGAGGAGAGTTACTGGGACACCCTTCTACAGAGATTTTTACAGGTCTATGTTGGCGAGAGGATAATTCTGGTTGGTGCGGATCCTGTGAGTAATTATGGCAGGATTTTTGTTCGAATTCGACGAATAAGCAGGATTTCTATAAACGATTAATTTATTTTCCATTAAAATGATTGAGGGATGAAAGAACTTTATATTCAACTCCAGTTTTTTATTTGCATAAATATCCGCAGTCTAAACATCAATGAACAATTTCACGTCCCTCGGTAACAGAGAGTCAAAACAAATCCTACCGGACGCTCTCTCGTATGCAAGAAGTTTGTATAACGGTCGTGTCGGAGAGAGGAGAGCCCTCCTCTCTTAATAAGTGCGTTCACCTTCGCTTGGACACCGAAAACGCCTGGATCAAAGTGGACGCGGCTGCATTCTCGTTCGGCGGAGGCGAGAAAAAGACGATGATCGAGAGAGGGAGAGAGAGAGAGAGAGAGAGAGAGGGGGAGGGGGAGAGAGAGAAGAAACATCGAAGGAAAACGAGGGAGAGGGAAAGAGGGAGAGAGGTCCGTTGACCGGAATCGCGAGAACGAGTTCGAGGAGAAGGTCGCGCGGCGAGAGAAAAGAAAAGAAAAAAGTCGAAAGTAAAGACGAACGCGTGAGCGGAGAATCCGTACGACGACCAACCGCGTCAGCGCTCGGATAATCCGCATAAATTCGATTAAATCCGGCCCCGAAAGCCAAATACATAATGGGTTGGACCGTCCTGGAGCCTGCGTTTCGACCACCCACGAACAGTTCGTTCGCCTAACAACTATTATTATCCAGCGACACGATTACCCAAAATTCTTCTATTCTAAATCTTAAATTAGATTAATTAAATTCGCACAATGACACAATTTTCCGACAAAATTCCGACGCGCCGAAATAATGAAATCCGATTAGAAGAACGCGGAATTAGGACGTATCGTTGGGTATAGTGTGCGAGCAGGTAGCGTCGAAGACCTTTCGAGAAATCGCGATCTATGTAACGGCTGGCATTTGGTCGTCGGCCGCAGCAATGGCGACCGCGGCGCCATAAACGCGGTCGGTCATAACGCGCTAAGCGTGTTACACGGTCGTTGTACGTTGCACTTTGTATCGCTGGGTTCAACAGCACCACCGACAATCGATGGACGACACGACACGACGCACGCTGCACGGTTGCACACCGCCCCGTGCACTTTCTTTTCTTTCCGACGCGGACGACGATCTGACGACGACGACGTGGACGGCTAAAAGCGACCGCGAACCACGTCAGCACGGAACACGGGGGCTGCAAGGAATTAATGTTGCGAGCCTCCCTCGCGAACTTAATTACACTGCTGGCCTGAAAAATTGCCGCGAAGACAGCATGTATAGCGCCGACTGTTAGGCAATTTTTAATCCTCGATAATCGCGAGCTGGCTGTCGAGCAATCTTCTCATAGAGAAGATTATTTAAATTTTCTTAATCCTCCTATCTTGACACATTACCGACCGATGATTATTGGCATATGGCTAAACACTTTTTAATGGAACCTGTCAAGGTAGCAACAGCAATTTTCATTGTAAACTAACAGGTCACCCTCGATAACGTCATCTAATAGTTTCGTTTAAGATTGCAATGTAAAAGAAAATTTCTATGCTTTCTTTTGGTACAGCACAATTATTGAAAATCGTATTAAGTGTTAAGTAGTATTTCCACTTACTCAATGTCTAGTGATTGAGTAATTAGCGTAGATGACAGCTAATAAATTGAAGACCGAACGGTTTTGCGGATTGGCCAATCTCGAAAGCGTCACAGAGTTTAGTCCGACCTGTTCAGAACTGATTGACACGCCGTTAAATCCATCTTTAGGTTCTAGCGAGAGACCCGAACGGGTCCTGAGGCTAATGGCCGGCCTCCGTTAATTAGGATCCTTCGGTGAATTTGCTACCCGACCCTCGTTAAAGAGGGTAAAGAGGGTAAAGAGGAGATCCGGACTAGTCAAGGGACCTTCCAAACCTTCTATTTTATGGCCAAGCCTGATCGATACTTCCGGTTACCATCTATGGTTACATCCTTCAATTAGTTCCCAGAGCTTGCCTGAGCTGTACACTGCACCTTTTTTGCCTCGTCAATCCATTAGCTAATATAATTGTCTGTACCTCACCTGTGATCGCAGTCCATGGTATTGCAGTAGTGGTATTGCCAGTTTACACACATTCTTCTTCTTATAAATCCTTAGAATATATATATATATATATTATGCATATGTAAAATACAAACATTTTATACAATACGAGTCTGTAATGAATAAGCGAAGACAGTGTAACGAAACAACGTATCTGCGTATAGTATGTATATTTATTGAACCACCAATTTGTCTCAGCCGTCCGACTTGTCGTTCAGTTACACTACTGATTTCCGCAAAAACGGCGAAACTTGAAAAAACGAAAATTATCGGATGTATGATTTGTCGTTGATTTGTACATGTAGGTACTGCTGAAGCGAATAATTTCTTCGCAATTTTCCAATTTCTACTAGGAGAATATGATAAAGAAAGTGGCGCCAACAAATAATTTTTCGGCGATTTTCCCGGGGTTGGGCTGGAAAATCGCGGTCAGCGTGCTCTCGCCTGTATAATTCAGTTGCGCGGCAGGCCGCATCAGAGATCGATGCCTCGACGTCTTTGGGCGTCTTGAAATATCGATGAGTGGCTCGGATGGGGCTTTTTAATCCATCAATCGGCGAAATCGTCTGTCAGTTCCTCGCGGATCAATTCCCCCGAGACTGCTTCTCCGACGAGAAATATTTCAGTCGCGTATGCGAGCGAGGCATTAGGGTCGTTCGATGCAACGGTGCACTCCAGCGCAGAATATTTGATTATCTCCTATGCCCGCTCGATTGTCGCACAATGTTCTAAAATGTTACATAACGTTTCGCAAAAGCTCCCGATCCATTAAAAAAAAAACCCCTCTCTCAGGCAGGGGTAACCTTGTAACCTTTCTACCATTTTGATTAGCTCCGGAAATAAATCCTGCAGATATTTCCGCGAAATCTCTTTCAAACTTATCATCCCGGCTCCTTCGACTAGAAAATATACTCTGCCATTTGATTCCGAGCCAATTAAGGTCGTCTTCGAACTCGTAATTCTCCTTCTCTATTTCCAGCGCAGCGGGGGGAGTTCCATCTGAACGACTTTGCCAGATTTTGATGAACGGACTCGATCCCCGGACAGAATTGTTTTTCTCAAATCCTCGATCAATTTTCCAACTGATTACTTTATGGGAAAACTATATTGTCGCAACGTTTTCTCTCGGAAAACTCAACAATAATTATCGAAGGTTCTGGTCCGATCTATTTCCCGTGTCGTACCCGCTTTTACCAGCATTTCTTCCGCTAGGAGAAACTATAAAATTACCTGCGCACGCAGGATCCAGGCCAGCTGCTATGGAACAAATCGTTCGATGAGTATTCCAATTTCCGGACAAGTTTTTGCTCGATTGGAAATCGGCGACCCGATTTTCACCAGTTTTTCCTGACTGAAACACTGTCGTCTCTCATGTGAACGACAAAGATCGCGAGATTCAAAGGCTCCTTTATACTGTAAACATTTTTTTTATTGAGAAGATCCCATAAGAGATTTATTACAACATTAGATACAAACAAAAACAAAGTATACGGAACAAGTAACCTCTACAAACTAAAAGTGAGGGTGTACCACTTTTATGTTTTTCCTTAAACGCGCAGGTTACAGTTTTTTAGATTCTATAGAAATATTGGAGAATTTTCTGGTCCAGTTAACCGTGCAACTTTTGATGGGGCTAGGGTAAGTAAGGGGGAGGATGGTGGAGCAGGATCGTGAGAGAACATTGAGCGCGTCGAGCCAACGGGCAACCTAACCGGTCGAATGGTAAACAATCGAAATATCAGGACTTTTATTCGGTATTGAAAGCCGACACGCTATTCAGTGTATTTCATTCGCCCACGGCGAGACACCTACCGCGGCTCCGACGACAAAAGGGAGGCTCGTGGACGGACGTCTCCGCCGCGTGCGATTAGGCCCTTCCACTCTCGCTATATGTACTATACAACACCACACCACACACCATACATACCATACATTCCTATTAACAAAGAACAACGGCGCCGATGAAACAGACGGAGACACTCCCATGCTCTGTCGTTCAAAAACCATATGCCAGTCGTGCGTATTATTTCATAAAAAAAAATTCGATAAATTATTTAAATAAAAATTAATTTTTAAAAAATACCACGTTTTTAAAATGGACTAAAAAGTATAAAATAATTTTTCCTAGCCCCCTACAACTCCTAACCACGTACAGATAATCCTGAAAATTTGTGATTGTGAATCTTTAACAGCTACGCAAATACTTGTAAGATCTAAAACGAAAAACGTGGGGCGCAAGATAATAGTAAGGAGTGTAGAGTAGCAGCCGTTGAGAAATCTCACACAACAGTTCATATCATTTGCGAAGCAATAAAATTTTTAGTAATTTGGGTCAACTATTCATGCATCAATTATCTATTGCATGCGCCCCACGTTTTTCGTTTTAAATCTTACAAGTATTTGCGTAGCTGTTCAAAATTCACAATCACAAATTTTCAGGATTATCTGTACGTGGTTAGGAGTCTGTAAGGGGCTAGGAAAAATTATTTTATACTTTTTAGTCCATTTTAAAAACGTGGTATTTTTAAAAAATTTATTTTTATTTAAATAATTATTTTCTGCTTTTTAGTCTTGTATGTGTGAAATTTTACAATCGATTTTGAACATTTTGATGAGATTATAACAGAGAGATGTAGTAAATTTCAGACGTTATTGCGACGCGTCATATCGAAAACAAACGCCGTGGTAAAATATCAAAGATACATGTTCGACCGAAAATCTCGGTGTAACTGTCCTTTCGATTGGTAACAAACATTACAGTATAATAATTCGTAGT
Source organism: Lasioglossum oenotherae (assembly GCA_028455765.1). Lineage (NCBI taxonomy): Eukaryota > Metazoa > Arthropoda > Insecta > Hymenoptera > Halictidae > Lasioglossum > Lasioglossum oenotherae. Next base: position 1,038,084 of record CM052298.1, on the reverse strand, counting down.
AACATTGTAAACACCGCACGGAGCTCAAACGCACACTGAGCTCCTTCGGTGCGAAGCGGGTCAGTGGAGTGGGGATGAGTCAGAGTGGGAATGCGTAGTGGAGTAGGGAGCGCTGTCGCGCGGTTGGCGATGACGTAGGTTTCGCGGGGAGATGAACAGGTAAATATTTAATTGTTATTTCTCCGAAACGGATAGACTTAAAAAAAATTTTTTTTTAATAATGCATTGTCATCCAGTTCTGAGCTATGTTTAAAATTTCAAGCCTCTAGCTCATTGGGAAGTTAGTTTAAAATCAATTACAAAATTTGCCACCGAATAGACAGAGAGACAGACAAACAAACAAACAAGCAAGAAAGCGAGCTAATAAAAACGTGGTAAAATTATTATTCAATCCGACGGCTTCCTCGAGCCATTTTTCATTCGGAACATCATCGGAAAATAATTTATTCGAATTTCGCACGAGATTACTTTTTCTATAGAACAACATAAAAGTGCTTGTACTATAAAATGAAAATAATTAATTGCTTGAAATAATCACATGAAAGGTTCTTTAAGAATTTCTCGTAGAATCGTGTTTACTTGTCTACAGCATAGTCTGTATATGTACAATAAAAATAATACGATCTATAGTATGTAAATAGATCGGTAATAACCCGAGATGTTGATGTGACCATAAAAAACAAACGTAAAAAAAATACGGTCTAATTCAAGTTTGAACCGATTCACTTGAACCTCTTTAAATATAAAAGTAGTTAAGCTGCGCTCTTATCCGTCTACAATAAAATAATAAATTACCTGGAATAATTGACGAAACACTTACTCGTGATAACATCTGGGACAACACCAATAAATTAAATGGGAATGTGCCTAAACCTGCCATAGAACTGGAGCGGTCCTTGAATCATCCCCATACTGCGACCATACACACACATGCACACAATAGAGCGCTGAACGTACAGCATGCAGCAGACAGTTCTCGAGATACGCAGTCAGTCTGCCGATGGCGCTCCGCGCGGCACCATCGATCCGCGACGTAGATCGTGATCTAACGTCCGTTATCTCTCGGTGTGATAGTTTCCGTGTTTGTTTCAACTTTTCTCTCGTGTGCTATCCTACAAATGTGAATCTACAAAGTCTCCATGCAGTGTTTTTGTGTGATCTTTTTTATTTTCTTTTTGGATAACGTTCTGCGGAATTTTTTTCGGTATTATTTTGACACGTTTTTTGGTCCTCTACCACGAAGCTGGAGGGAGAGGTTATTTAGTATGCTTCTCACGAGGTACCTCTGCTTTAAAAATTGACATGGTTGACCTGAAACGGTTTCAAAGGTATTTTTCAAATTGTTTTCACATTTTTCTCTTTGGACGTTCGGAATGAATAGTGACAATAGTTTCCGCGACTGTGTGTTTTGAACTATTCTCTTGGATCCTTTAATAACGAGGGAGGTTTGTCGTCAACGTGAAGAATATTGAGATTGGTTGATTGTTTTTCCAGGTTGATTGTCGTATTTTTAGAATCGATTCGACCGAATTTCGTAGCTTTTTCGTGCAGTATTTCGCAATTAATTTTCAAAGCGACAGAGTTGATCGATTTATCCACGCGATATGTCATTTTGTGTATGACACATTGTTAATATTTGTCAGCAAGTTTCAAGGTTAGAATCGGCGAGCGTTCGACACGACAAGCTTGTACATATGTATTATGAAAATGACGATACAGCAATCATTCAGGTTGTGCACGATTTTTAATTAGTGGACTGCGGATCTTTATGCAAAATAAAAAATGTTTGCATTGATTGCAAGACACAGGAGGCAAACAGAAATTTCTTTCTTCTTTTAATTGTCTTATTCAGCTGAAATTAATACACAATGTCCTCGAATCTTCTTACATAATTCGTTCACTACTTTAAATTGTACGTGCCCATTTTTGTGACAAATGCATAAAATCCGCAGTCTATTAATTAGATACCGGCTTTTTCTATTTATATGACAGCGGTAAAGTGATTAGAATTTGCGTGATTTTTATTGCCATCTTTGGCCAGTGGTGCCCGGGTCTATTTTCATCCAGCAGTTTAGTATTTTAGAACCGAGAGCACTAAACTGACGAAATATCATTTTATACCACAGTGTTTACATTTTCCGCGATTGTTACTTCGATTCTTCAATGGCGATACCAGGGTCCATCTTGACCCGGGGTTCAAATCGCCAAAAATTCATGCGCCGAAGTTGGAATCGAACGTTTCGCGTCGTCCGAATGGGTTAAAAAATATTGAACGATGTTTATCTGAATGCTTAGCTCGCGACGCACGGGTTAGGTTATCTTGAAGTTCGAACGAAAGGTTTCGCGCCACTGCACAGGCAGAATTGGATCGGATCGAATCGCGTGTCGGTAAAAGTATTTTCGGTGGCGTTGAATGAGCATTGTCCAATCGAGCCTCGTTCGAGCGATCCGCGTTCGAACAAGGTCGCTGAGGTTTACGAGCCGGTAACGATACACGCGACACGAAATTTATAACGGCCATTAAACCGTCTGAACTCTCGTCTTTAAATACAAGCCCTGCGCGTTCCACTTACACACCGACATTCGAGCCTCGAAATTTTTCGATTTCTCGCCCCAACATCTTCCCCAGTCCGTTGTTTTTCGTTCGTTGGAAACTAGTCGAACGTGGCCAGGTCTTTTCATCTGGAATCTAATCACGGGTCTCCTGAAAACCACCCTAGTGCGTTTAGGCTAGTTGCAATTGTTTGTAACTACGCTCCTATTATTTTCATGAAGTAATTGAAATCGGACGCGTCAAGTAATTATGGCAACCGCGAATTAATTTGTACAGCTTTGTACGTAGACGTGCCAACCAATCTCCCTTGATTTACGGCGCTGGCAATGAAAAATGGCGTTCAAGCGGGCGTTATTAACACTAGATTGCCTAAGGAAGTCATTTCGACTGCTTGAGAAATTTTAAATAATCAAACGACTCTTATTATTGAATTAAGTAAATTCTTATATAACCAGTTCGGCTCTGTATCGAAATAATAGTTGCTCAATAAGTATTTGTACATACATAGTATGGTCGCGGACAAGTTACAGCGCGCGGCCGGGCAGCGGCATTATTTTGTTTCCTAGTGAAGTAAATTTTGTTGTTGTTAATATTTATTAACAACTTATTATATAACTGTAAATAATATAAAAATTAATTTTAAACAAATTTCTTTACACATTAGTAATTCTTTCACAATGCAGTAATTTTGACTGCTTTTGGGCAATACACACGTATATACTAAGTTTCTGTTTTTCTAGTGTTAATCAAAGGTAGAACAATTTTAATCGCGACACGTGACCGTTTAATCTGTGGAAACAATTTTCGCGCGGAACAGTTATAACAGCGAAAGGTTGAAAAGTCATCGTGAAATTATATTGAATCGAGAGTTATGGAGAAAAAGAGAAAGAAAGAGAGAGAGAGAGGGAGAGGGAGAGCGAGAGAGAAAGGAGGTGGGTCAGTGAACCCGCGTACACGTAACAGGCGACGCAAGACTTTGATCGATGCGTCGATCAAGATTCGCAAACCGGAGACTCAATTTCGATTTTTCACCGACCATTGTGACGAGTCCGAGATAACTTTTACACAAGATTGAATAGAACCTATTAAAAAGACGTAATATGTATTTCTTTCGATCGCTGGAAAATATGAAAAGCTTGAAGGAATAGAGAATCCCTGGTCTCCTAGAGGCTCGCCAGAAAAATTGAAAGTAAATAGGCGATCGTGGAAGCTGAAACGACTTCTCGATTTAAAATCCTCGTTGTATAATCGAGAGCTCGCAGCAGAAGAGGCTCGAGTCGATAAGAGCTTCCAAGAGAAACAGGAAACCCGTTCTCTCGGGACCATTTACTCGCTTATACTTATTGTGCTAGCTGCACAAATTAATTCGTAACTCTTCCGTTCGTGAATTGCTTAATGATTTACACACGATTCACGTACCTTCCTGTAACTATAAAAATTCCAATTGACTGAATAATGTATTCAGTTTTCTGATAAATGTACAAACTCGGCGGTAATATAATATTATAAGTACAGGGTGTATAAAAATTATATGTCACGACCACCATAGCGTGATTCTACACCTCATGATCGGTGAAGATCTGTTAAAAAAACTTCCCGCAAAATTGTCCTTGACCGACTTTTTTAAGGTTTTGAAGGTCAAATTTTTTTATGATTGCATTGTGTTCTACTCACCGAGAGGATAAAAAGTGTCAAAGGAACCATAGGTCGGAAGTCAATCGTTCTCTCAAAAAACAATGTTAAATGTTCGATCATTCTTAAACTCACTTTATTCTAATATTTTGTACACGGTGTTGGACGCAAGTGGAAAATTATCGAGACATTCGTGCGCGCGCGTGCGACAGAAATCCTCTTCGGGGATCTATCGGTGTTCTCGAGGAAGTTGCGAGGATTATCGGCGAAACTGCCACCGTTTTCTCCCGGTTGAATCTCTTTTCCCTTTGTCGCTGACGGATTATGAATACGCTGCGCCTCGAAGTAAGTTCGCAGGCTCTTCTGCTTGGAAATTATAGTTGCGGAGTTCCCGCACACGCGAGCTTTGTTTCGACTTTGCTAGGACACCGTTCGAGCCGTAGCACATATGTACATATAATTTTCATGGGGCTTGCGTGCGTCATAGCTTTCAAAATTTAGGATATTGTTAACGGGATCTTTATCGGTGAGACTATTATATTAGACCAATGAGAAAATTCAATTGTTTTTGTTCGTTGAAAGGTAGTTTCTTCACTGTTTCATGGAAGGAAATCTTCTCCAGGGTACGATTTCTCGTGACACCGATACTTTGATCAATCAAACCATAATCGCGCAAACAATAGCGTCAGCCGTAAGCCGCAAACCATGGTAGTTGGACCTAGGCACTATCATTGCGAATAATCCGTTGATCCGTGGAGTGAAAGGTGTGAAAGCGAGCACACAGCCTCGGCCTCAAAGGACAGTTTCAGACGTGGTCAGAGCTGGTGGATCTCGCTGGAAAAAGTTTCGAAACCGGGAAGTTTCCTAGATCATTACTCGCTCGTGTTTGTTTTCGCGTGTCTCCGATAAAACTGTGTTCTACATATCTGGTTCGCGTGCTCTATCGACCGGGACAAAAGTAAACAAACGAAAAGCCACATGTATACACGAAGAATGAAACGGAGAAAAGTCACATGACAGACCCATGACACGCGCATGGCCACGTGTGCTGGAATCTGTCGCGAGGAAGGGAAACAACCGGATTGCCGTAATCAAGAGAATCTGGACCTGGAGGAAAATGGGCGGGAAAGTCGGGCTGATCTGCGGAAGCTGCTGGTCCGGCAAGTATAGTATGTGTCACGATGATTTCACTCATTCTCAAATCTAATTTCTTCGAATTTTTAATCCTTGCTAATAAATTGTACACCTTCTAACCGAAATTTCCGGAAAATTTTTGTATGAGAATGTCTACGTATAATTTGAATGTTCATTAACATATTCCCTGGACCAATTTACGCCACCTCGATAAATTTAATTTTAGATAAAATCTCCATCCGATCGATATATGTATTCAACTCCGAAGCACACCGAACAATCGAATCGTCAACTAAAATTTTCATTACAATATTTCCTCGCAAAACCGCCAACAGAATGTAATCGGATTTTAATCGAACGTTTCATTCAACCAATTAATTCAACCCGCACATCGCGTTTAATATCGAATCAAATCTGCCGAGCAATATTTCTCTTCATAAAGCAGACTTGTTCATCAATCAAATCATATTTCCAAAACTAAAGAACGAGAAGCACAGAATAAACATCATGTATATGTATGTATGTAGACTCACGGCGCGGCGCAGTGATTTTGAAAATAGAAGCGAAAGACTAGATCGCAACTACGACAACGCACAGGTGCGTGTTATGACGAATGTAATCTTGGCACGCTAGGAAAATACACGGGGATCAAATGCAATCATTGTTTCGATTACTTTTTCTATTTGCGATTGAACAGCGTATTTTTCTGACGCGCCGTGTTGCTGATCATTAGACTGCGGATCTTTATGCATTTGTAGGAAAGTTGAGTAGATGAAAGGTTCCATTGAAAAGTGTTGAGCCATGTACCATAGATTTTTCAAAATTATGCAATACATAATCACCGGTCGGTAATGTGTTAAAGGAGGATATAGCATTCCATTTTGTTTCCATTTCTTGCAATCGACGCAGACAATTTTTATTTTGCATAAAGATCAACAGTCTACCGATTATTAATCCTGTGAATGGGAAAGATGATTATTACAACGAAGCTTGTTTCTTCGAGAACCATAATTCGCGATATTAAACAATGTCCAAGCGCGACCAACCGTCCGAGTTCTCGACGAATAAATGTGTCTGTAGATTCCAAAGGTAGAGAATCCTGTATACATACATACAGTGATCAGATCCACAAGCGGGATCATGGATTCGGCTTATGAACCGTTAAGAAACGTGATTTTACATGGTCTAACAGGCCACGCGATGCAGAACCATTCGGGCCGAGGACTGGCAGCGAGTATACAGTACTATACAGTATACCGTTACTCGCCTCTCGCGTTCCCTCCACGTTTCATTACATAATTCTCTCGTTGCGGGCCGCGGCGCGGCACCGGGTCCGATTTTTCGACACGGTACCCTGGATACGGTCTCGAGTCGCGGTCCGGATTCCCGATGGATCCGCGAGAGTCGTTAGGCTGCTCCTTTTAAACTAGTTTCATGCGTGTCGCCCTTGTCCGACGTGTCACCAACTTCCTCTCTGAACAGCTGTTCCTCGAACTTTGACGAAGAACGCGAACTTCCAAAGTCGAGAGCAATTTTGTCTAAAGACGCGCGTCTAAATTTCCTTCGATTTTCCTTTATTTTCCTCGAACATTTACCTGGATCTTGGGTCCACATTTGTAATTATTAGACAGCGGATATTTGTGCAAAATAACATTCTTTTGCCTGATATTGTAGCAAACTGTGGAGCGAGATAGAAACTGATAAACTTGTAAGGTTTTTACCGTTTTCAATTACACCAACTCATTTTTGTCATAAATCCATCAAATCCGTTGTCTAGTAATTATCTTTTTCTACGACACAGGACAAACTCTATTCGCGACATGGTGTCGACCAATGAATGGCCCAGGTCCCATTGCAATTGACGATATGGGATCGTGAACTGGGAAAGACAGAGAGAAAGAGAGTGAGTAGGGGTGTTAGGGGAAGGGGGAGCGTACATATAGGGATGGTTAATAAATTGTTCGACTCTTGGTGGGGGTAGACAGCGAAAACGGTCGGCGTAATTAAACGAGAAACTAACGTGAGGACGATATTTCATCGTGTTCCATATTTATACTTGACTCGGAGAAATTTCGTGCGATTAGGTTGAACGTTCAGGGCATAGCCACCTCCCCCACCCTACCACTTTATATTTCCCCACCTACCGGCGGGTTATAGTTCTGCGTTTAGCTTTACGAGGGCCGCGGTAATTAGCGGGAGTCACGTACAACGGAATTGTCTGGTTTCTTGATATCATATGCACGCGAAGCAATTATCCGGTACCGCTGATATACGTATGCCCCTCCCATTACCCCCTCCACTCCACCACTGAAGAGAAAACTGGAGCAAAGTTCGAACAATCGTGGATGAAGTCGTTCTGTTGTAGTATACGGTGTAAACACGTTTTGTTAACTGTCGACGTTCCCAGAGACAAGGAAGAATTGATTTGGTACGCGAGAGAGCCGGGGCAATTAAGCCACGCCCACTACGCGGCCGATTCTCCCGAATATCTACGAAACTATTGGTGACAGAGAAAAATGTTCTGGACAAATGATTAGATTAGACTGCGGATGTTTCTGCAATTTTCAATTTTTCTTAACAAATTTCAAGGAAATGGTACGACATGAAATTCCATTTCCATTTTCAAAATACGAATCAAAATCGTACGAAATTCCGTTGAACTTAATACCGCGGCCATTATACGCCATAAATGCTTAAAGATCCGCAGTCTACAAACGAATGGTTTTGAAGAGCTGTACGATTTGACGCAAGCCTTATTCTCTATAAGTTGATAATGAGAAAAATCTCGTTGAATGTTTATCGATCGCGAAGAATAGAATCGGAGAGAAAGGATGATTGGCGCGTCGATTGTCGGTAGAAAAAGGCCGATTGAAAGGAGAGCATTGAAACAGGCAGCTCGATCGACGGATCACCTGTCGTTTGCGAACGAGAAATCGGCGCCGCGGAAAAAGATCGGGGATCCGAGGCGGAGCGGGTCTCTCGAGTCTCGAGACTGGACCCGCGGCTCAGCAAAAACTAGACTCGAGCGTGGCCGGTCGCGCGCGGAGATTTCGTCTCGGATGGAATTGTTTTTCTACCGCAGCAACTGGACCTGTAACGGGCGCTTTGACGTCTACGGACATGTTCCGACCGATCCTGTTCATTCTGAGATACGCAGAACTTTCTTTCAGCGTTCGTTTCACCCTGCTGCAGCTATTCGGTGTCGGTCGACACTCGTACGTACAGTAATTCTTCCATCGAAGTCCTGGGTCGCCTGTTCTATCGAAGTACAGTGCCTACTCACTCCACTGCCGGCCAACGTTGCACCGCGCCGCACAGTGGTGCGGACGGGGAAAAAAATCAATTTTTCGAATGTTAGGTACATAGATTTTTCATTGCAATTTCGTTTACTAGATAGTTCGAGTATTTAAACCAATAAAAATTTTTTATAAATATCACTTATTTCTAGGAATGATATGACATGAAAGTTTGGTAACAGGAAACCTGCGATTTTGGCTTATAAATGCGTTTACATATAAACGCAGCCACAAGAAACTAAAACATTAAAACACTTGAACAATATTATAATTTGATTATGTTTATAATAGATGATTTATTTAACGTAGAAATAGTTAATGTACGTGTCATTTATTTACGTAAAACACAAATTAAAAAAAGAGGTATTTTAAATAGTAGAATTAAAGTTTAATTTGACATAACTTGCGGGCGCCAAACAGCGCCAAGATAAAACTTGTTGCAAATTATGCAACACACTTTAAAGTACATATCAACCAGGTTTCAGCTGCAAACTCCTGCAAACTGGGCACTGAAACTATTTTTATCTAACTATAGTCAGTCACATGACTATCTTTAAAACAGAATAACTTTTTTAAACTTTCACCAAACGACCTGATTTTTTGTGATCAATTAGAAGTTTTTGTTTACCAAATAACGTGCAAAAATTTTTTCAGAAAAATAGCAATAACATAAAAAAAGGAAATTTAAAAATTTTTTTATTTGTCGCCGTAAAGAAAATTTAAAATATATGTTTAGTAGATCAATGTTAGTTACATATAATGAAAATTTCATCGAAATCGATTTACACACAAGGTATAAGCGGTTAGAAGTGGTGAAAATCTTAGTATGTACAGTTCCTGGTCAGTTCCTGCTCAAAATCCACAGATTCGAACGTCTTTCGATGCGTGTCGTTCTTTCCACCGTCAACCGATTTCGATGAAATATTCAGCACACATGTTTATCTAACATACATCTACAGAAGGCATATTTTGAACTTTCATGACGGGTCCAATTAAAAAAACTTTTAAAAAGCATTTACATTACACGTGTATTTTAATAAATTTTAAATGCGTGTGGGTCACAGTTAAGAATTTTTCATTACTCAATTTTTTATTACGCAATGCAAATTTTTATTAATCAAATTTTTATTATTCGAGAATGCGCAGTGTTGGCGCCATAACAGTTGAAATATGTTCCGATGTTCGGAATATATGTTACCAAGACGACGGGCAAATCACTCGGAAGTTTGTCCGAGTCTTATATGGTCATTTTAATGAACAAATGACGGGCATCGGCAAATTAAACAACGGACAACCGCTAATTAGAGGAGAGGACTCCTAATATATGGCGTATAGTCCTACTGGCAGGTTAATGTGCTGAAGAGTGTTGGATAGTATTGTTTAAGGTGTTGTGTAGCGTTGCTTATTTTAGATAATGGAAACCTTCAACATCAGTAATGAAGAATTGGTGAACATTGTAATTACAAGCAATCGTAACGTACATAAATGTACCGAGGCTCTGAGAATTAAATATCCAAATATCATAGCAAACACAATGGAAAAAATTAGTTGTCACTTGAAGAAAACTTTTTTGCCACATTTCACTAGAAGATGGAACTCTGCATCACGATGTAAAGCTTCGTTATTAAAAATGAATCAGGACTGGCTGAAGAGTAATATTTCTATTTCTACGGATCCCACGGAACGTGTCGCAGATAATGAAGTAGAACCGCGACCATCTCAACGGCTACAAAGGGGACGACCAAAGAAAGGCTTCAATGAGTGCTGCAATCGAGCTAAACGATACAAAGGGCAACAATTCCGTGAAAATTATTCCGAGGAATTGATTATGAGAGCTGCCCGCACACCGACTGCTCCAGCAGCTGTATTCAGTGCAGAAAAGGCATTGGCCTTAGTTTTGGATTGCTCATTATCGAAGTATCAGTATGAAATGCTTCGGAAGGCGGCTCAGGAAATTGGCTGTGATATTTTTCCGCCCTATTGGCAATTACTAAATGTGAAGAAGGAGTGTTATCCTTCGGATGTAAAGGTGACGGAAAGCTCTGGGAGTGTCAGCCTACCAGGATTGCTAGATCACACCACGACAAGGATTTTTAAAAGTATAGCGAATTATCTGGAAGAAAGTGGAAGTGATTTGACCCTAGTGACCAAATGGGGATGTGATGGTTCGTCTGGGCACAGCGAATACAAACAAGCGTTCAATGAAGAAAACGTTACCGATTCGCATATGTTTTTAACATCTATCGTGCCGATTTATTTGGAAGAACAGGAAAAAGCCACAGCTGTTTGGAAGAATACAAGGCCTTCGTCAACTCGATTTTGTAGGCCCATCCAATTTAAATTTACCGCGGAAACACCGGAAGTAATAAACAATGAAGTAGAAAGAATAGAGACAGAGATAAAAAATCTGAATGATACTGTCCTAGAAATGAATGGAAAAACCTTCAGGATAAAGCATAGGCTTTTATTTACGATGATTGATGGGAAAGTTGCGAATACTGTCACAAATACGTCGTCAATGGCAGTGTGCTATATATGCAAAGCAAAACCATCAGAAATGAACAAATTGAATATTGTGCGAAATAAACCACATTCTGAAGATGCCCTTGCCATGGGCTTATCACCTCTGCACGCAAGGATTAAATTTATGGAATGCATTCTGCATATTGCTTCCAATAGTTCCTTCAAAAGTTGGAGAGCGAATGCGCAAACAAAAATCGAACAAAGTGAAAGGAAAAAAGCATTCAATAAGATTTCGTGCGGAGAATGGGACTTAAAGTGAATTTTGTAAAACAAGGCATGGGCACTAGCAATGATGGCAACACGTCAAGAAAATTTTTTAGTAATCCAACATTGACAGCGGAAATAACAGGAGTAGACGAACAATTGATTCATCGCTTCTCCATCATTTTGCAAGTACTAAACTGTGGACAAGTAATAGATCCAGGAAAGTTTAGTACATATTGCAAAGAGACTGCCGACTTGTATGTGACACTGTATGAGTGGTACAATATGCCAAATACAGTGCACAAAGTGCTTTTACATGGCAGTGACATAATAGCAGCGGTTATGTTGCCTATTGGAATGTTAACTGAGGAAGCTCAAGAAGCCAGGAACAAGGATTATAGAAAATATCGGCTAAGACATTCGCGAAAATGTTCTTGCATATTTACGAACGAGGATACAATGAATATGCTTCTTGCATCCTCGGATCCGTACATTAATAGCTTACGAATAGAGCCGAAGAAAAAAGTTATGGAATTACACGACGATGTTGTTACGTACGGAGGCTTTGCCTACGTGACTTTTACTCCCTTCTTGCAACCACGTGTTCGTGCAGGAGGTCCAGCTCGCATGCCCAAATAAACAGTTTTCCCCTTATGGGAAAGAGGATGCATCTGGAAAACTTATACAGTCCTTCAGATTTTCGGTTATCCCTACCACAATTTTTAGAGCAATTTTACTAGTATATAAAGGGCTCGAGCTTGGCCTCCACGGGCTTAGTTGAAGACTGATCACGTAACAGTACGCATATAGTGAGATCGGGTCAGATTCCCTTTCAATCAGTTTAACTCAGAAGAAGTTTCGAAACGCGTATTCAAAGGCAAGTCATTTCACTCACCCCCGCATTTCTCAGTGCGTGAAAATCAAGACATCGCGGGAATTAGCTTCCGCGATACATTAAAAACACGCAACAAGTGTATTTCCAATTTTCTAAAGAATATATTGTGCTCTTTACATTATTAATTGAGAGTCTCTAATATTTGATCTACACCTTTTTGAAGTCCAGTAGTTAGCATTCCACTCACATTGATAAACCTTTACCGCTCGAGGTTTATCATCAATATAAAGTTACGAGAGCTGTATTCCCTTAAACCCTACCTCTTTCCGAAATCCTAGTGACACCCGGTGATGAAACAGGCATCGGCTAGTTCACGAATTCCTATCTAGTGGCGACCCGGTGGTGAAACAGACATCGGCTAGTCCACGACAACCCTTTCCCTATCTAGTGGCGACCCGGTGGTGAAACAGACATCGGCTAGTCCACGACTACCCCTTTCTCCTCACCTAGTGGCGACCCGGTGATGAAACAGGCATCGGCTAGTCCACGAAAACCTATCCTGTGACACCCGGTGATGAAATAGGCACCGGCTAGTTCACAACCTTCCATCTAGTGGCGACCCGGTGGTGAAACAGACATCGGCTAGTCCACGACAACCCTTTCCCTATCTAGTGGCGACCCGGTGGTGAAACAGACATCGGCTAGTCCACGACTACCCCTTTCTCCTCACCTAGTGGCGACCCGGTGATGAAACAGGCATCGGCTAGTCCACGAAAACCTATCCTGTGACACCCGGTGATGAAACAGACACCAGCTAGTTCACGACAATCCTGTTCATACGAACAAAACCTCGGCCACGTCTATCCGCCAGCCCTCGGCTCGTAACAATGTAATAGCATTACTTGTTGAAAATAATGAATCGTTATAACAAAAATATTGCATCGATAACTTAAATAAAAAATATAATTCAGGTTTATTTTTTTCATGTTTTGTTTAAATTTGCAATATGTTTTTTAAGTCACAAAAAATTACTATTTATTATATTTATTTCTAGATTTGGCCAGCTCAGACTCCTGACCATTATGACGGATGCATATAAGGAAAGTTATTGCTCCAATTGCAGCGAAGATTGACCGAATGTGGTCGAGAGTTTTTAACCACTAATAAAGAAATAAAATAAAGATTTAGTAATAAAGAATTTGTTTTATGCTTCAAGAAATGAAGGGGTGTACTTTCGAAAAGCCCATACCTCCGATTTTTTTAATACTCTGGATTCTTACGTATTTAGACGTGCTGATTACGAATATGATAGTGAAAATTGGCGCACATAAAAATTATAGTTTTTTTATTTACTTCCGTAAATAATGGGAATTTTGAAAAATACTTCAGATAAAAGTTGTAGACCTCATCAAAATACACATTTTATGTCCTATTGATTTTTGTAATAAAGATAATACTTCCTGAGAAAAATGATAGGTCCGTGTTAGGTCTAGGTTATTTACGGAAGTAAATAAAAAAACGCCAATTGCGCTAAATTTCACTATCATATTCGTAATCAGCACGTCAAAATACGTAAGAATCCAGAGTATAAAAAAATCGGAGGTATGGGCTTTTCGGAAGTTTATCCAATAAAGGATGTGCGTAATGCAAAGCTTTTCAATTAGCCCATTTTAATTAATAATTAATACAATAGTTTAATTTTAATTGTTGCTACATAACCGTTGTACCTGTGGCATGCTTTCTACAAATTTTCAAGCAGATTTGTTGGGCGGTTTGGTTTTTATAGATTTTTTTCCGCTCTATGGCCATTTCGCACCACTGTGCGCCGTAGAGCGGCGATGATTGATCTCGGCTCGGGTATATCGGTGTGAACACCACACATTGACTCGAGTCAATCGAGTTCTCAAACATGTTAATTTTAATGATCGGTTTATGGGACTTTTACTAGCTTATTCCTGGCGTTTCTCTGATTAAAATGATACCAAACACGATATAATTTCAACGTTATTTAATGGTTTAATCGACGGTAAAAGTTTCGAAGGCAACGAAGACCAGCGACAACGCGGGCCTTTGAAATGTGCCGGCGACGTGGACTGTCCGCGTCTCTTTCTTTCCCATACGCTCTTCTCCGTTGCGTTCGAAACTTTCATCGTCGATTAAACCACTAAATATTGGCCAAATTATATCGTGTTTGGTATCATTTTAATCAGAGTAATGCCACGAATATTTTGGTGAAAGTTCCATAATGATATCATAGAAAATAAAGAAGCTGAGGTCTTGGTGTTTCATTGTGATGACACACGGGCCTTTAAACTGTGCCGGCGACGGCGACACGTTTCGGCCACGCGATCCTATTTCATTCTGTCCTCTATGTTCGGCTCGTCGTTTGAAGTCTCGGCGCGGTAGACGCAGTTATAAAAATTTAGCCACCCTATTCTATCCAAGTCCGTTCAAAACACGGGTGTTGGGACTTCGATAGAAGAATTACTTATTATGTACACATTTGTCGATAACGACGCAGATGTCTTGCGAACCTTCTGTTGGCATGCTTGTCACATTTTTCCGATTCAAACATCAAGTTCTATCGAAATCGATAATCCTTAGCAATGGAGTCCACGTTCTCTTAGTTAGTCTATTATGTAGAAGAAGATATTTCAGTTCCCTTTTCATGGAGAATGATTACCAAGGTCTACCGTTTTAGATCAAACAAATGTGACTCGTTGAATTTTTCATTAACGCCGGCACCAACTGTTCCGCCCAGTTGTTCCGCTTTTGGCTCCGCCAACTTCGCCAGTTATTTTACGAATATATCCCTCTTGAAACTGTCAGCGAACTCTTCCGAGGCTTGTCAAAATTTCAAGAGCGTCTCTTCTTGGAGACTCGAAAGTTCAACGAACTAAATTATTCGAGCTCTCCTGCGCTCTGGAGACTGCTGAGAAGAGGACTAGTCCAGACGAACGTGTCCGGAGAACTTGGAGAGAAAGAGAGAGAGGGAAAGAGAGCTATCTTTATAATGTTGAGAATTTTTGAAAAGTTGTTCGCTATTTCCACCGTGATAGTCGTCGGTAGACTGTGGACCATTGCGACTGAAAACTATCCGAATTGCAACAAGTTCTTTCCTTCTCTGATCATTTTAATAGACTTTAATATTCTTGAATTTCCTTTATCTTCCTACTGTTTTGAATTTCACTTGCTCGCCGCGTCAAACTCCGTTGAAAATACTGTCGTCGGGGGTGAGTATACCGTCTCGAAAGGCAGTCTAGGGCGAAGGGTTGACAACGAAGGGAGAATTCGCGGAACAGTTTCGCGCCGCGAGGCAATGGGTTAATGGATCGCGAAAAACAGAACAGAACTCGGACAGCTTTTCGATTCACGGTGCTGGGAACCGTGCCAAAATCACTGTTGCTCGAAGCCAGTTCTCCTGGCAGAGATTATGGCTCTCGGCCGTGAGCTACGTAACGGGCCTCGGGGTTCAAAAGTTTATTCATGACTGAACGAACGTTCCCGTCGAAATTATGGTCCTGCGGAAAGTTCTCGCGTAACGTGCTGATAACGAAACGATAAATAAAATTTTCTTCAAATCTTAACACATTGTTGACCGGTCACTATTTAATTCGTGTTTGCACTTGCACTATCAATTTCAATTTATGAAATCCACGGCAAAATATTCGAAAACCTTTGTCCATTCGGTGATCGGTATACAGTTCATCATACTAAAGAAAAATATTAAAAGTTACATAAAAGATATGTTCAAAGTTTCATCTGAATTCATTATGTATGAATCACGTTAACTGAAGTTCATTTAGATTGTTTTAATTGTAAAATTGTCGGTCAACAATGTGTTAAATTGTGCTGGAATTCTGAAGGAAAAGAAATGTAGGCACTATTGTACTCTTTTCACCTGATATTCCAAAGGAGCAGCCTAGAACAACGAGGGCCCGTGTCCCGTGTTTCCTCCGACTTTGTTTCCGTTCGTCGGAGTCATTTTCTCCGCAGGTATTTGCGGCTAGCAATCAACGATCTACCACTTTGATCATTCTCGGTTGATCGCGATGGGCAGCGTGTGCGGGTAATCGTGTCGACTGGATGCCAGCTAACGGGATCTGTAGTGATCAAGTGGGTCAGACGAGAGCCGATACTCACTGCCCCGTGTGCTATCCCGCTTTTGTCTTCGCGATTAACCGTCGCGTCTCGTTTCGTCTTGTCTTGTCTTGTCTCGTCTCGTCTCGTCTCGTCTCGTCTCGTGTCGTCGCTTGTTCAGCCCTGAAACGTGCCGCTTTTCGTGTTAGCACGTGTCCCAGGGTGAACGTGTCGGACCGTGACACTCTCCGGTTCGAATTAATGGCCGCGATCAGAATTCCGGACGTATTACTCGAGCAGAATTAATATCCCAACAGAAGGGAACGATGCGATGGTTGGTTTCGATGGGACGAACGATCTGGCCACAAGGGAATTTGAAATCGATCTTACTCCGAAATAGGAACGTACGTAGCGACCCGTGGGAATTAATAAATGAGTAGAGTGCGAATCTGTGTGCTGAATAAAAATATTTTGTCACAATTGCGAGTAGCAGGAGGTTAATAAAAATTCGCTTCATCCCTTAACCAATTTTTTGCATTGAGAACGTCGTAACAATATTCTCAGATTTTACTCCAGCCGAATTTTTTCATAAATCCATAAAAATCCGTAGTCTAATAATGAGCAACGCCAGAGATAATAGCAAAACTTTCGATAGAACACTCTCTCTACAGTTTTTCGAATTAAATGCAACGAGTGGCAGGAAATAATGGTGTTTCGAAGCCCGACTGCGATCGATGGAACGGTTAATCGATATACCGTATCAGGAATTAGAAATTAGCATTTATATGGTGTCCAGAGTGTGCGGAGAAAGGGTCGAAGCTATTTCTCTCTCTCTCTCTCTCTCTCTCTCTCTCTCTCTCTCTCTATCCCTCCCTCTTTCGACGCGCGAGTATAATAGTCGAGTTTCCAGGAATGAGAGTGTGGCTGGTGTACCCTCAATTTGTCGCTGCACGGTAACACGATAGCCCTCCAGTGAAACTGCGATTCGGTGATCGACGCATTCCGAACCGTCGACATCAGCGAACCGGGAATGAAACGGTGCACTACGTTGGCGCGCGTTTCCGCGTATAGCACTCGAGAACCGAGCTACTTTTTCCGTTGGCTTTTTCCTTCCGTTGATCGAAAATTAAATCTGCTTTCGAGCTATTTCCAACGGGCGACGGTCAACGGTACACCGATTTCGCACACCGTCGGCAAACGTCGAATTGAACGGAGTCCGTGCTAACAGCGAATACGGTAGTCTAGGTTAGGGGAGAGTTTCTCGTTTCGACTTGTGAGGGTTGTTCACCCCCATGATCCTACCGAAAAGGCGACATAAAGACCCGATTCGGTGTGTGCGTGGCAACGCCGGAAGAGGCGCCGCAGGGACGTCCCAGGGAGGATCTATTCGACGATTGGGGTAGGACCTATTGGGAGAGTTGTTTATTGGGGATTCGATTGCGTCATGGGGATTCGCATGCCTCGAGCAAAGCTCGGTTTCGAATCGTCTGTCGAAAGCTTTATGCCTTTCGAGGACTTACGGGGGTAGTTTGGGGTAGTTGCCCGCGAGCCTTTATATCGAGCGAATTTGTGCGGTGCTCTGAGAGAAACTGAATTTTTAGAGAATCTCGTTCGGCAGCTTTGCAGAACTGGAATTGTATAATTTGGAATATACAAAATCGAACATTAAAGAATGTGTTCCCCACTACTGCAGTGAATTGCACTTCTCTCGAAACTCTCTAATCTAACCTCGAGCACACGTTCGCTTTTGAGAGATTGGAAAAATCGATTCGTCCGTTACTCTCTTTGTTAGCTGCCATGTGCCATGCCGCGGGATCGTAATAAACAAATGAATTTGCTCGTATAGCAGCCGTCGCTTCGCGTCGTCTTGCTGGTGGCAGAAAAAACCTCAAGTCGCCGAGCTAGACGAAATACGAGCTCGCGTAAGTTTTGCACGCGAGCAGCCCGCGAGACTGATCGAAAATAATGCGTTCGCGTCACGCGAATTCCAGACGAGAGACGCCCACGCACGTCGGCGAAAATCCTCGGAAAGCTTTCCGGACCGTGTTTCCATCCCCGAGGAAAATTATTGCGATAACTTTCTTATACTCCGAAAACACGAAGACAAAAGTTTCGATCCGCAAGAAATATCCACGACCCCATTTCCCCGTAGAGAAATGCACCGGCGAGGCGAGGCGCGGCGCGGCGCCATTTAATTCCGTGTGGTTTATTCAATCCGCCGACATTATTATCCACTACCGGAGCAGCAGCAACTATCCGCGTGCCTCTGTCCACTTGTGTGTACGTATGCAGACGGTAAATATAGTCGTTCCACTTGGCACTGGCGCAGAAAAGATCAAGGTGTCGCGGAACGACGCCGTTATGTCGATCCACGGCCTGCTCCGGCCAGCTTCTGACCTCTCGATTAACTGTTTCGATAAACGACAACTCGTTTTTGCAAAGACAAATTTGCCGGCCAATCTACCAAGCGTGCCTTGGATAATTCCGAGAATAAGGTATACAGTCGCTATACATTATATGTATTCCTCTAGTCGCTGCAGACCTTGGAAAACGTAGCAAAACTGTTTTATTCTTAATCCCTTGCCCTATAATTTCGTGTCGGACTCCTGATGAACATTCAGAACAGAGTCTAACAAGTATGTATGTTATCACTTTCGATAGAGGTTTAGTAGAAGTTCGATTGAAAAATAATTAACCCCTTGACCTACGATTTATTTTACGGTTTCAGTAATTAGAACTCTTCTTGTAGTTCGCAATTTTGTAAAAAAGGAGAAAATTTATATCTATTGTACGCCTGCATGTTCTCCAATAACTATACATTAACAAAACCAACATAAAATTTCATCTCGGTCTAATTATCTTTTAATTGAACCTCTACCATATTCGAGACTCTCGAATGATCGATAATAATCGGACTTGAAGACCGCAGAACCAAACATTCGAGTTCAACGAAATTTCTCGCAACTATCTGGCAGTCTAAATTGACAAACCAACGTTACGAAGAATTTTCTTGGGTCACAAGGGACCCGAAGGTGTCGTGCTCACTGTCGGAGCTAACGGGTCATGTTCAAAACCGTACATCGTCGAGTAGCAGCATCGAGTGAGGAATCCGTGTCACGCGCGGGTTTTACGATTCCCCGAAGGGAAACGAGCCGAGTTTCCCCGACAAAAGGAGGAAACCCGAAATTCCTGTTGGTTCGCCGATGCAGTAAACCGCGGCGAATCCTTGCCTCGCCCTGCCTCGTCTTGCCTCGCCGCGAGGAGCGTAAAATATTTATTACGGCCAGCCGCAAACTTCGGCTCTCCTGCCTTTTCACAATCCTTCGTAATAAAAAGAGGAAGAGGAGAGAACGATGGAGAGTAGTGTGAGAAGAGAGGAGAGGAGAGGAGCGGGAAAATCAACACCCCTGTTGGACGGACGCGAACGGCAGCAACAGGTCGAGCAGCGATACAAATGATCCTGGAAGTGCGTTCGCCCTGGCCGAAACTGACTCGATCAATTTCTCTGCTCTCTGGTTTTCCTCCTCCTCTCGACGATCCTTCTTCTTCTTCTTCTTCTTCCTCTTCTTCTTCTTAGGGTTCTTCCTCTGCTTCTGCCGATCTATACGGGCGATTCAGCTTTCGCAGCGATCTTACCGTACTTGGACGATGGTCCATAAATTTCTGTTTGATCATGGTGGTCCTTTTAATGTATTTGAACTGTACAAATGTTGGGTTTGGGAAGTTTTTGTAAATTTAGAAGGGTACTCGTTGCACACAATTGATGGTCGCAATTATTGCAATTATAAAAACAGAACAGATCTAATTTGACCTGACCCGGAATCTTTATCACTTCGACCTCAACCTTAATTATCATTAGTTATATTCGCCTTCGCCGAAAGAGTTGGAGGCCGAGAGCCATTGTCGCCCTCGCGGATTAATGAAAATAACCAGAGAGAAGGTTGGGAATACGCGCACACGGATATATCGGGAACGGTCGGCTTGGCTGGCGCATATTAACGAGACCCAGTTTTCGTTCCAGCATTCCGCAAAATTATTCCGCCCTGTCAAAATATTCGGCGCCCGATGAGTTTCGATATTGCGCCGTGCCGCGCCGGTTCAAAACGCTGCTGCGTCGGGCTCGCATAGTTTTGTCATTATCGCGAGAAAATCCGAAGAAAACGAATTCTCACCGTGTTCCGAATATCTGACTACCGTTTCGCAGTTAAATATTCAAAAAAAGCCCTGCTTATAGTCGCTCGCTCGCTCGCGTATCAGATTTAATAAGAAGCAGAGAAAAAATTGTTGGAAAAATTTGGAGCCAGATCGGTGTACATATCACGTCCCACATTTTAGCGGCATCGTTCAGGATCCTCCGCGTTAACAGACTCGCCTTGTTCGCAAAAATAGCGACGCTGGATTCAATTACCTCCGACAGCACTGTCGCTCTACCCCGAGCTGCGTTATTTCGGAATTGCAAATTTCACGCGAGAAATATTCGAACAAGAGTTCCATCCGCGAAAAACGTTAACCCGATTCTTTCTGCGTGCGGCGCGTGTTTTTCGTGTTGTTTTATAGACTGCGTTGCGGAGAGAATTAAAATAAGTTACGGTGTTTCCGTCGAGGCGAAGCTAAATTAAATTTTCCTGATAGTCCTCCCCGCGTAAGAATGAATTTTCTAGGGAAAATTCGAACGACCCCTTCGAACGAAGACAGTTTTGGGACACCGTGCACGGTGCTGCGGGCACACGTGTCTTTCGAGACGCTCGACGCAAAGTGCGATGAATGAGAAAGAGAAGAAGGTGCAGGGGATCGAGGGGAAGAAGTTAAACGTCGGAGGACGTAATTGAATCTCACGGTGGCGGGCTGTTAGCGGCGGTGAGCGAGCATAATGAGCGACCGGATGTTTCGCGGACATGGGAACGGCTTTGGGGACGAAATAGAACGGAACTTGGCGAGCGCGAACGTCTGACGGGCGAATTACCGCAGGAACCGCCTCGTTTGAAAACAGAGACCGGGCCCGGAGACACGGGAAGGGACAATTTATCGCGCGCAATTACCCCGGCCTACGAAATAAGGCCAGCCACCACCGCATTTTCTTACGCAAGGAGAATGATCCAGCGTTAGCCAGACACCGACGAGCTATGCTACTCCATTTGACGCTAAATCATTCACGGAATGCAACTTGATCTTGATTGTTGAAGGTACAGGATATTTTCTAGCTGATCTAACTCCGTATAAATTATACATTATACAGATAGATTCTTTAATAGATAGATTCTTAATAATCTCGGAGGTATTCGACTGGCTCGCTCGAGATTGGACACCCTGTATTTCACGGTGAATACGCAAGCGGTGAAACGACGGTTTCTGAAGCATCTCCGAGAGAATTCATCGTCGATTTAAAGCGAAACAACAGTCGCGCAAGTCAGTTTTATTTCGCTTAGAGGGAGAGTGTCTTTGGTCGCCACTGTGGCATTCCTATTTTCCGTAAATATCGTCGAAAGGAAATTGTCCGCGCCGCCGGGCCGGGCCGGGGACCAGATGCATTCGAGCGGAATGCGTTTTAATACCGGAACCAGCCGCTGCATCGAACGATTGTCACCATCTCGGCCGCTTTGCCTCGAATGGAATGCGTGACGTGACGACGCGTTACGAACGTCAAACGATTCGCTTCGCGGCCAATTCCATTGTTTTTGTATCTTCGACTCTAGACCCATTCTCTCCGACGGTGAACTATAGTCAGTGATGTGATTGAAGCTGCCGTAGCAGGCCGTGGCTCGCGCATGCGCGGCAATTTCAGCCTCAGTAACGTAACTATTTTCGATGAAATCGGGTAGCTTGAGCACCCCGCAGACTTTTATAATTGAAACTTATTCTTTATTTTGAGGATGGGATAGGCAAAGAGCACTGCAATAACTACGCAAAAGAATATATAATCGTCTGTCGTCCATCAGTCGTCCCGCCAATAACACTGGTACATTTCCGCCAGAATAACTGCCTCAAGGCGTCAGGGCCCTGGCCGCGCGGCTGCGTCATTGTAGATACGCTACTGTCTTGGCCGCGCATGCGCGAGCCACGGCGCTGCTACGGCAGCTTCAATCACATCACTGACTACAGTGTGGTGTGTGCGCGTGCGACACGACGATTTTTCTTTGCCCACGAATTTCGACCGATTTTATCCGATGCTCTTTTGTCATTCCGCTGTATCGATCGTTTATCATGTATACAGTGTATGTTGTGCTCTACATTTTACAATATACAACATCGTATGCTATACACTTTATACATTCTATGTATATTATTTGCATTGTATACAGTGTATACATGTATTGTGTGTTGTACACATTGTGTGCTGCACGTTGCGTCTCGATAGACGCTCGATATTTGCTCGATAGCAAATACAAATTGTTCATTAGACAGATTCTACAGTACACAACATCCACGTGCCTCTCAATTAACCGGAACAATCGAGCAATTTAAACAGGCTCGATCACGTTCGCCGACTAGTTTCGCTGGTGAAACCAAGACCCGCTGAAATAGCTCTCGGTAGAATCCCTTGATTTCGCGATCCTTCGTAGCCGACAATCGATAATGATCAGCGCAGGGATGTAGATCCGTCCCTCGACTCGTCTCTCTCCCCACGGTTGATCAGCCATCATTGTTCCCGGCGCGGAATTTTGAAAATTGAATTTCGGTTTGTTGCGCGCGCGAATTCGCCATTGATTGCTGAACTCGCCGCGCGACGGCGACGGTGCATCCGGTGACGTGCACTCTCGAAATGGAAATGTATTTTTTCGGTGCATCGTTACATGCCCAATCTAACACGTTTTTAGCAGTTTCTGTAATTCCGTCCCGATTAATGCATTTCATGCACTCTGAACGGCATAAACATGCGAATTTTAAAAAGTCGTTTTTTACGCACTTTCTGCACGTTTGGAGAAGATGAACGTCGGTGAGTTCTGTGCAGTACTATGCGCAACGCGTCGGTCGCTTCTTCGGCAGATGCACCGACGAATGCATCGCCGAATGCACCGCTGGTTAACTAGAAATAATGGCGCGACCGGCGCCAAGTGCGAGCAGGAAATTCTTGCAGTGAAAGTGCCGCGACGCGACGCCGCGATTGCATCGTTTTTCCGAGAACCGAAGATCGCGGTTGCGGGGATGCGATGCAGCGTCGTCGTGCCATTTCGCTGCAGTTCTCTCTGTCGCGGAACTGCATCTCGAACGGGTGTTCAATGGGAAACGATATGCGGTTGTGTTCGGCTGACTGCTCGGCACGAGCGTCTCTGCTAATGGAACGCGATTATAATTAGCATGTAACGCGCGTTTGTGTTTCTTGATCGAGCCCGATAAACGATTGTTTGCTGGATCGAGCAGTTGCATTGTTACGGAATGCAACTACGATTGGAGAGCTAATGGCTTTATCGGGAACAATTTAGCAAATTCTCATATCAATTTATGCAATAGTATGTATGATATCTTGTATAAATCGGCGATATGACACTGGTACTGTTCAAATCGTTGTACATCTACAAAGGGAACGGTTGAACGAAAAATCCTGGAAATTTCGTGACAGCGCAGCGATTAAATTATTAATTGCATTGTGGATGCGATTAGATCGAGCATTTCCGCGCATTTGTTTCGCGCGAGATGGGATAATGGCGGGCGATTTGCGCGTAGAAACGCGCGCTCGCTGTTTCGGAAATGCGTCTAAACGAATCCGGCGTATTGAATTCAATAGTAATTATAGTTCATTTCCGTGCGCCAAGAGAGAGAGAGAGAGAGAGAGAGAGAGAGAGAGAACTTCATTGTCGCTGGATATTGAAAATCAATACGCCTAAATTAGACCGGAAAAATTCAACTCGTGTGCCGTTTGAACGTTTCAATTGTAATATTCAGTAATAATAAGGTCCGTGGCATTGCGAATACAATCGAAATTATTCGAAATGTATACTGCACGTGCTACAGGTTTGTTTGAACTATTTGAATTTTCGGTGAAGGTGCGTATTACGGATCGACTGAACGTTATCTTTTATCGGGAGCTATATTTATTTCATAATTGATATACGTATTTCAACGCTTTTCTTGATATCCGAAGGAATCGACCAAAAATCGTTTTCCTATTATGCAATATCAGGTCTCCTTACATCGCAAATCAGAAAACCTAAATAAAACATCGCAAGGTACGTTCACAACGGCCATCATCTTCCGTTTATGCAGCACAGCAAGTTCTCTCGGCTGTGAAACATTTCGTTCGCGTTAAAAATTCACACGGGCGTGTATGCGAGGCGATACATTTTTCAGAAGGTGGTCGAAACGTCGGGTTTTTATCGAGTGAAACATGCATGTATTTGGTTCGCAGCTTCCGGATCCGGGTCGGTGATAGGAAGGGACCCGCTTCCGCCGAGGGCGGTCAGCACGTCGCAGCTGGCGCAGAAGACACCGACGCAGGGCCAGATACAGATGCAAGTGCAGACACAGTTGCAGACGCCTCCACAGCTGCCGCCGCCACCGGTGACCGTGTCCACGTTGCCGCTGTCTAGGGGCAACGCCTCGCACAGACAACCTCTTCCGCTACACCAGTCCACCCCTCAGTCGGTCAGACAGTCTGACAACGATATACCTGTCAGTTCGCAGATACTCAGGGCGGCGAGCATCGGGGACATTGGCTCCAGCTCACCATCTATGTGAGTTGCATTCTTTTCGCAGGGTTTATTCACCCTATAATATTACACAGTCTTCTTTTTACGCAACAGTTGTAACGAAAATTACAACAGATTGAATATCGTCGATTTCTCGAGAATCGGAAGTTTTATAATCACGTACTTATACTTCGGATCCGCTGTACATATTTCAGAACTTCTACAATATATAATATAAATAAAAATGCTACATACATATATATATATATATATATATATATATATCATTATTCAAAATGTTTTGTAGATTATTATATTTGTTTGTAACTGTTAAATTACTAAATATTTGAGTATTGCACGAGTGAATTGCGTCAGTTTAATATACATAAAATGAAGAAAATCATACAGAATGGAAATATTCTCGCACGGTGTTTCGAGGAATACATATACGGCGGTAACGATTGGTTGGTTTTACAAATTGCAGGTTGAACAGCAGCGAAGGAAAGGACCTGAGGTTAACGTCTCCGGGCAGCCATTCCACTCAACGACTGATCAGCCCGGCTGGACCCTTAAGGGTTGTTTCTTTGAGCGACCATCGAGTCTCCAGCCCCAGCGACAGCGACATAAGAGTTCATAGTCCAAGTATGTACACAGTTTCTTCCTCTATCTCTTCTTCCTCATCCTCTATGTATGTCTTCGTTCTCTTCTTCTCCTTTTTCGTCTTTTTCTTTTCCTTACACAACGTTATCTCTTCTCCATTCTAATCTTAGATATCTTTGAGATGTAAGCACTAGAAAATGGGGTGAAGAATCTTCTCTTGAACCGAATGAAATTAAAGCGAACGAATATGAAGCGCGCGAATTAACTAAATTTACTTAGAACGGTATTCGAAAGGGGATAGAAAAATGAAATCAGAGTCGAGGAGAATTGAAACAACCGCTAAAACTTTTCGGCCATATGATTTCGACGTATAATGGCGCAGCGTGGTGGTGGGCCGCATACATAATTGAAAAACGGGTCAGCGAATCGATCGACGATCGAGCCGAGTGAATGAACCACGGATCCGAAGATTTGATAGCCGGTTCTCTGCCGACGCTTTTGAAAAGGACGCGCGGATTCAACGGCGGAAGTTCGCCGTGCTGTTCCGGTTAATTATTCAAATAACCGCCGAGGGGGGTGAGCGGTGGGGTGTGGCATAAAGCGGCGCGAGGAATAATAGAATCCCCCGTGTATTCGAGCCCGCGCCGACGAACCTAACTTCGTCCCCGATGGCCTCACAGTCTTTGCTAAATAGTAGTCGCTCGCGACGGGAATTACAGCTGCACATCCACCCTGCAAACTATGCCAACTTTCTTCCCTCTGGAAGACCAAGTTACTCGGCTATAGTGTCCGATACAGTCTATCACCCTTCTTTTATATTAATTCCGTTGTTACTCTTTGTTCCAGTCGAGAGGAAAATGGTGAGTCCGATCGGCCGCGAGGTGGACCGAGGCGGGGGCTCGGTGTCCCGTCAGAATCATCGTGAGAATCATCGCGAGAATCATCGCGAAAATCACCGCGCATGGGAGTGCAACGAGCTGCTGCACAAAAGGGTGAGTGAAAGACACACGTTCCGCGCGACGGAAACCTTCGAGTTGATTGGCATGGCGAAGCATGAAAAGAGAAAGGAACCGAACGCAGCGACTCCGGCCTCACAGCTGATTAGCCGCTTCTATTACGATTTTTTCGTTTATGTTTTCTCGCACCGTATCTAGTCATCCCCCCTTCGCCTCACGCGACACACCCTCCCACGCTACATGTGCGTTTCACTGGCATTTTTTCACATATTCTCACGCCATTGACACGTTCACTGCCTCCGGTCTGTATAGAAAATCGATCGAGTCGGTCAAATAATTTCGTGATGCAGTTGAAATGATTATTGGATAGTTGGGCAGTCAACGTGTTAACGTGACCAGCGATAAGCAAAGCAAAGCAAAGCAAGCACGTTCACCACCCGTACCGAGTTGCTCGAGAGTTTTGTTCAGCGAGTGTGCAGTAGTCCGCATTATCGTCCCAGCATGTAAATTCCATTAGCCCAATTAATTAGAATGTTGCCCGGGGGCTAACAACCCCCGTCGCACCATCCCCCAAACCTGCCTAACCAAATTAATCGCGTTTCTGCGGTCCGCGACAGGATTCGGCCAAGAACTGGACAGTCCGAGAGATTTCCTCTTCGTTGACTCTTCTTCTACGAAAATGTCTCTTCATTTCTGTCAAATGTAGATTTGATGCGTTCCTGGACAAAAATGAGTAGATGCGATTTAAAAAAGAAAAGTGTGAGAACATTGAGAATTAAAAAATTCTGTTCTAATATCTTGAAACCATTGTGAACATGTGCGAAGAAAGGAACAAATTTTTATATATCGCACCGGTTCGTTGAAATTCGGATAGGAAATGTTTATTTTGCATGAAGATCCACAGTGTAACATACAGAAGAAGAGCATACCGAAAATTGTATTGGCTGTCTGCTCCACTGCCATTACTTGAGCAGTACGCCGATTATGCGACTGGACAGAGGCATGACTCTGAAACCATTGAAATCGGACTGCAGACTATGTCGGCTCGTAAAGAGCGAACATATTCGATTGAACCGCGTTTCGTTTGAAGCCGAGTGCCCGGTTGTGTTTGATTAATGAGAAGCGGAGGCGGCTCGTCGCAGAAATTCATTAGCATAAACGGGGGGGGGGGCAGGGCGAGAGACAGATATACGCGACTCTTATCAGTTCGAATTATTTAATATTCCTGGCTCGGCGAGAGTGGCCTGATTCTAGTTTCGTTTATAAATTGTTACGGACAAATTGTTGGAGGCGCATTGAAACATAGATCGTGGATTGAACAAACGAGAACACGGTCCGAAACCATATCATGCGGGGTATCGTTCTACTCGGAGAAACGTCACGAATGTCACGGTAAAAGTTCTCCTTCGATGTGGATGAAATGAAAATCCCCGAAAAAATGCGAAGATTCGACATGGTGAATACCGAATGGTAGTGAAATTGAGTAGCTCGCAGCGGTCGGAACCGCAATTTCCATCAATACCCGCGGTCTGGTAGCACTCTGTAGTCGAGGGCCGAGGGTACAAGCCGATACGGACAGGGGACCGAATGGTCTCTCTATCCGGAGTCTGCAGGACACGATCCGGCGAGAAAGTAACGACACAAGTGTCGTTCTCCCGTTGTCGTTGTTCGCAACGTGTGCGGAGAACGAACGGTCCAAACGCTGGATCCTCCGCTTCGTCGAGAGGAGCAAGAGAAGCCTGCCTGCGGAGCATGGATCGTGGAGAGACGAGGACCCACCAGAGACGGAGAGAAAGTTCGAGAGAGAGAGAGAGAGAGAGAGAGAGAGAGAGAGAGAGAGAGAGAGAAAGAGAGAGAGAGAGAGCGAGAAGGAGGTGTCCCACTCTTCCGAAAGAGAAGTGTGGCGGCGGTGGAAGAGGGACGAGAGGGAAAGAGGATTAAGAAAACCGTGGGCCAGGGTCGATCCTGCATACGGTCAGCAATGGTCAGCAAGGGCACCGTGCCAGGGAACTGCAGACGGTCCTTAAGCCTCCCTCACAATGGAGCTTTGTCCTCGAAACCGTCCTGCTACCGGAAATGGGCTTAGCTTCTTTATTCAAACCTTTGAATCGTAATTACGATGTTGAGTGGCACCTGCGACGATCACTTCCAAATTTTTACACCGTAATCAATTACAATTACAATGAATTATTATTACTTAATTTATAACAATTTACGTGCCGTGTCACGCTCGGGAAGCTTCTTCTCTGTCGTTTGAGACCAGGCAGAACCTACCGGCGTTTGTAGATTTTACGGAATACAGAAATTAACTCTTTGCACTCGGTTGTCCCCCCTGAGGCACCACTAAAAATTGTTGTATCACTATTCAAGATATTGTTTACATTATTAAATATATCGGTATCTAATCAATTACTAAACATTTAGGTATCGTATGAGGTATTATACCAATTTCATATCCATAAAATTTCAAAAATCATAGGAATGGAAGTATTCTAGATCGGAAGAAATGTTTAATTTTCCAGATAAAATAGCTCCGAGTGCAAAGGGTTAGCTTTTGATTCTGTTTAATTTCACAATTGACATTTCATTTATCAATTTTCTATTCCAACGAATCAATTGTCAAGACTTTAATAAATCGTTGCTGACCGACTACGACGGAATAGATCATTTTAGCACACGAATCGCATTCCATGATCAAATAAATCACTTTAACCATAACTCGGAGTGTTATCGATCCACATAACAGTATCGGATGCATCCAAAAAGCTGTCAATCTCGATGTAAATTAATGAAACGCGCTATCGTTCACCGGAGAGCGGAGACCGAAGAGCGATCGCTCCATCAACTGGATATTCCTTTATCCGTACCCACTTTGAATCTGCCAATTAATTCGGATATACACAGAAGACGCTCCCCGTGTATTTAAATTATGTCTCTGGTCGCGGTCTCTGGTCGGCAAAAAAAACCGTTATACATATCGCATGATTAAACAGTCTGGGAACTTCTTTTGTTCGGCTGTTTGCGTCGAGGACCCTGGAAACGGACGCTGTTTGACTTGGAGCTCCTGCGAGAGGAGTCTTGAGAGGATCGCAGATATTTCTCAAACCACGCTTCTTTTCTTACTCGAACGGACATTCATTTCGTAAAACGTGCCCCTAAGTATCAAATCAAATTGCTTTGCAACCGTACAAGACAGTTTTCCTTGATCGTATGTCATAGTTCAACTTATTTTCCTGTTGAAACACAAAATTGTGCTGCTTCGAGAATATGCGGGGTTAAAGAGAATGTTAAATTTTCTTGCTCCGAGGAAAAGTTAGTCTCGATTTTACGGTATTTTTATGGTCGCCAATTCGGTATTCAATGCAACGAAACGGGACGTACCTACACCCCGGAGAAAAGGGTATAGTATTGGAGAAGTTTCGAAGAGAAGCCCGTGAACGTACTCGTTATTCAGAATGGGATCGTTTCGCGTGGACAACCGGGGAGATGAAGACGATTTTCTGGAGTCCTGAAAAGCCTGCGGCATGTCCCGAGGACCTTAAAGCTCTCGAGACGCTCGAAACCCACAATCTTGATAGATAGTCTCGAAGGGTTCGGAAAATCGAGGAGTGCTCTCTAGTTTGGGAAGGATCTCGGTCGTCCTAAAACGTTTTGTGGACCCAAGACCGTACTACGGTATATGTGTAATGGCGGATCGGGGTTCGACGCCGCCATTCTTGCGGGTTATGGCTTCTCGAGGAATGATCGCAGATATCTTGGCAAAGATAGAGGAAAATCAGAAGGGCAAGACAGCGAGTCGGAATGTCGATATTTTTCTAGAAAACATCCTCTGTCTATTTATTTATTGAAGTTCTCGATTGAAAATTTGAATGTTTCTGAAAGATTATCGTGAGCTATAAACGCACAAAAGCGTGCAGCGTATCGATGACGGAACGCGGTAGCGATTCAAGGATTCCATTCACGCGTATACGCAATGATCGAATCTACCGCGATCTCTTTGATCCTTGACATTAATTAGATCTGTGAACAATCGTAATCCCTCGATGATGGAACGGGGAATGAAACAGTTAAATATTTAAGCTCATTTCGAGCCAACAAAATTTCACAATTGTACATACATACAACGGTGCAAAGCCTGCACCGGACAGAGCGAAACATTCGGAGAAACAAAATCGAGAAAGTAACACTGTGTTTATCGGTTGCAAGCGCGGCGTTAATTTCCAACAGGAATCTTGTCCAAACATGAAGCTCGCGCGCGTCACAGCAATCACAACAAACGATCGTCTGGCAAATGGCTCGCAACCGGAAAATCTACGGCGCGCCGAGTGAAATACTAAAAGAAAACGAAGAAACGATTGGGAGAATCGGATGCGAGGCCGGGTTTTGTCAGTTACAAAGGCAGCCTTACGTTCGGCCGGAGATCTCAGCCAGAGCAAAACAAAGAAAACGACATCCTCGGCAAGCCGAGCAAGGAACCACGGTGCATGCCGGGTACTGTAGGAGTTGGTGAACAGAACAGGCTCGGCATCACGCCAGTCTACCAAAGTCTTCGTTCCACCTTCGCTCGGCAACGCGTCTCTTCTGGTTCGCTCTCTGTTTCGATAGTGTGCGTGTGTTTCTTGTTCGGCTGGTTCTACCAAACGCAAAGTTGCGATGATATGAGACACTGTACTCTCCCGGTTTCGTCGGAAGACCCTGTCTGTTTTGCTGGCCTTGAACAGATAGACAGACAGACAGACAGACAGAGAGAGAGAGAGAGAGAGAGAGAGAGAGAGTCTTGGGACTCTCTCTTGAGAAGAACTTGAAGAAGGATATTTTGACTAGTCTTCGCAAGGATGGAGCCTGGTCGAACCACTTGAACAGGCTTTCGTTCGGTGTTGTGTTTGACGCTCTGCGGCAGCGTCCGCTTTGGATACGCCTTGGATCGATGTGCACGCGGTACGTGATCATGCCATATACATAGTTAGGGCGAACAGACGATCCTGTTCCGGATTTGTTTACCACTGTTTTCGTTTTCTGCTCGAAATTATTTTCTCGTTTAAAAGTGCACTATATGTATATCGGAGCTGCGATGAACAATCAGAACGATGAGAGCGAAACGTCAAACATTTTTCTAGACGTACCAAGTGACAAGCTGGTATACTAAACTTTCTCCCACAGCGACAAAATCAAATCGTATTTGCTCCCGAACAATAGCGTCTTTTTGCTATGTACCTACCTCCAAAACGAGAATCCCACGAAAAAGAAAGAACAACGAGAACGCTAATCTCGCGGCGAGCAACCACCTTTGATCCGTCTTCCAAACGGAAAACCTAAAGACTATTTCTAATCACGAATGCAGCTGCATCGATTCTTTGATCATCGTGCAGGAGGTGGTGAGCGGTACGCCCGAGGAGTCCGAATTAAAATGTGCAAAAGTTTATGCCGACAATTAGAGAAATTAACGAGTAATCCTCGTGTATAAAGTTACGTATATTTGCAATGTACAGACATACACCCGAATGCAGGAAATTCGAAAAAATGAAGTTTCCTCGCGGAAGTTGAAAAGCGGTGACCATGTCTGACATATTGCCGCAGCCATGGTCCTTGAATTTATGCAAAGTTTTTGGTAAGCCGCATCATATTCGAACAGAATAGAAATCGATTTTTCCAACGTGGATAGATAACTTGCCGTACGGAGTCTTGCGTTTGCTTTGTTATTAGAATGAGTGGCGCATTCTTATCGTGTGCAGCGACTGCCGTGGTTCCGCCTCACAACCGCAGAAACGTGTCGTCGCGTCGGTAGCGTCGGAGCCGTAGGTTTGCTGAGTTTATTGTTTGTTTGCGTGACAATTGCGCAGCGTTCGTTTCGCCCGTCGAGCAAGCAAGACTTTACGTTTACGGGACACCGTACGCCGAAAACACCGCGTTCCTTCTCATGTTTCTCCATGCCAGTCGGGTCGAAGCGTTTCAAATCGCGCGGGTCCGTTGCGCTGGGAATGGGAGAACGGCTTGGTAGAGGGGGTAGGGGGTAGAGTGGGGGTCAAGTGTTGATCCTGGGACATTGTTCGAGGATGATAATTGAAAAGAGAGCGTCGCTCGCGCCCCAGTTCGCCTAGTTAACCATAGATTGCATGCATCTCGACAGAGCAACACGGGATCCCATCGAGCGGAGACATCGTCGAAGCTGTCCCAGCCAGGAGCCCAAGGTCTTGTTCGGGTGTCCGCTGGCGAACTACTCGGCAGGACCCACGAAGAGCTGGTCCTCCTGCTGATCCAGCTGCGAAGGCAGAACGCGACCATCTACAATGCGATGGAGCACTGCCACGTGGAGATCGAGGCACAGGTCCGCCGACATTTTCAGTGATTTCGGGCCGGTGGGTCCAGGAGGGGATCGAACATTTTAGATTCGAACCGATAATTCGCAACTGTAGACTTAGAGTATTAAAACGCTGGCAAAACCGGTGAACAATACCGAACAACTCCCGAATAGTTTCGAGGAGTCCCAAACGAAGCAATCGACGTGTTCGGACGTTGTCGTTGTCGTTGTCGTTGTCGTTGTCGTTGTCGGATGGCAGCCGCGCGGCCGCGGAGGTTTCGCGAGATCGCGAGAGGAACCGGTCCGAAGCGAACGCTATTAGAATAGTGACTTTCCTCGGGAGAAGAATTCCTGCCTCGCTTTGTTCTCGTATACGGTGTTCAAGCTTTTAGTGTGCCTTTCATGCGAGTAGTCTCGTGTCTGCGAGGTCAAACGCTGAGCGAATTGAAATTCTGATGACTGTGCTCCTTACAGTAGAAAACTCCTGCTGCAGGCAATCCTGTCAGCGAGACTGAATAGTTTGCAAAACATCGACTCAGCTTTTGATCACTCGCGAGCCTTTCAACGCTCATTAAAGGTCTCCGAC
Organism: Lasioglossum oenotherae; assembly: GCA_028455765.1. Classification (NCBI taxonomy): domain Eukaryota; kingdom Metazoa; phylum Arthropoda; class Insecta; order Hymenoptera; family Halictidae; genus Lasioglossum; species Lasioglossum oenotherae. Next base: position 1,004,762 of record CM052298.1, on the reverse strand, counting down.
GTCATCGATTGATCCAGACAGGGCTGAGGAACGTTCCCAGGGCAAATTACGTGAGAGAAAAAATACCATTTGTAAGATTGAACAACCAACTAGAACGCTCTGTGCGTAAACAGCCCCGGGTGGGCGTGTCATTTTGCCCCGACTTCGGCAAAGCCACAACTCTGTCTCACAGTTTCTCCGTGCTCGGATTAATCGATGATCCGTCGATTCACCTATCGACATCACGCTTGAACGTTTCATATTTCGTCGAAAAGGCTTTCTACATTTTCCGGCGACTACATTCACCCATAAATAAATCGAACGGGGGTATGGGGGCACAGGACGGATCGCACCAAGTGTTACTGCCATTTTCTCCGGCGACTTTTTTTCCCCCCATGGCGAAACCTGCCGTTCACCTCGGCCAGTGAATGCACACAGCGGCAGTCTACTGTCTGCTGGAAAAGTCGTCGCGTTTCCACGTGCACCTGTTTGTTAGCCACGTTTGTTAACCTGTTAGTCGGTCCGGCGTGTATACAAGTTAGCGCGACGACTATAAGAGTCTGTCGACACGACGACCACTGGAAAGTCTTCTCGATACACGACGATATCGATGTGCCGTCGCCCGAGGTATGCGATAATCGATGACAATTATTGTCAACTAGCTTTCGGTTTGTTTAATTATGAATTTTATTTACTTGATACTATAACTCGATTCAGTGTGTATAATACTGTTATTCATACGATTCTGTCCAAAGACAGAATTCTGTTCGAACATATCTCGCAACTATTAGGTCTTTCGTAAAGTCATTTTGTTTTCTCGAGGAAAAATTAGAATGCCAATTTTTGACCCTTCAGAATAGTTTTTATGGCGAATTTTGACGGTGTACCAACAGGTTCCGAAACGCTAACGCGTTCTTTATGACGGTAACCGGTTTGGAAACGTAAACGAATTGTCACGATACCTGCCCTTTTCAAAACGACCGCCTCAATTACTTTGCAATTCCAATCCCACAACCGATCGTAAATCCGCTCGTTTCATCTTCACCCGACAGTATACATATATATATATATATATATATATATATATATATATATATATAAACATTTTCCTGGTCGAGACTCGGCTGACAGGTTAACAACTTTGTCACCTAGCGGCGATCCGTTTTGATTTTTTCCATCCCGCACGCAGTCTTCTCGTTAACCGAGGGCCGAATAAAATGCACGACAAATTGGAAAGAATCCGTGTCGACACGCGGAAACGAGAACGCGCGAATTTTCGCTGGTAATAATTTCGTTCGCGCGATCCTTAATATCCTGTGTTAATATTGTCGAATGAAACCCGACGCGTGCTACGATGATTGATGTTCCACATTTGCTTGTATCGATCACTCCAACTCTGTTGTCCTCTGTGAGAATGCTCGCTCTCGTACGCTCACGTGTTTGCACCTTCGTCGTTGCACCTCGATGTTTATCGCTCGGCTACGGCTACTTTATGCAGCAAAATCCCGAAACGTGTTATGCCGACAAGGAAAAATAAATTGCAGAAGGATCCGCAGTCTGCGAACTACAGCAGAGTTTCTCAAGCAGAACTCTTGTCAAATTGTTACACACGCTGGAAAGTCGAATTCGTTTCGAGCTTTCGTGGCGTGTTGGTAATTACGTGTTCGGTCCTACGTATTCTCGTTGCATTTTCATGGAACGCGACGACGTGACCGGCTGCGACAAGACGGATCATGGAAACGGTGCACGATACTTTACCAGGCGACTCTCTCTCTCTCTCTCTCTCTCTCTCTCTCTCTCTCTCTCTCTCTCTTTCTCTGAACTTGTCGATCTTTTGTGACCCGCAGGCTAGATTGGCCGAGCTCGATACCCCCAGACGATTGGAGAATCTTCAGAAGCTGGAGGAACTGAAGAAGCACCTGATGGATCTCGAGAAGCAGGTGAGCAATTATGCTGGTTCGATTAGGTGAAAGCTCGACCTAGGGTCTCTCGAAAGAAACCCTCCCGCTCTAGACTCTTCGAGCGTTCTAATTACTAAACTGTAGATTTTATATCCACCGAATTGTATCGTGTTTCGACTTGTTTTAAGAAGGAAAATCTTGACGAAAAATTCGGTGACGGGCTACTTGAAAGACCGTCGCCGGAAGATCAACACAGCAGATCCAACTAGCAAAAGATTTTGCAGCGACGCGAAAATTCGTCTGGACGACACGACGCGTTCAGTATCCTAGGATTTAATTATACCGCGTCGAACTTTCCCGTTCACGTCGAGTTTTTCAAGCCGCGGTCCGGTTTAATTAAGAAACTTCGAAATAAACCTCTCTTCTACACCCTTTTGTATTCCTTCTTCCTTAGCATGGTCTCCGACGCATGTGATAATGATCTCGGTACATATATAAAACCGCTTTGAAATGATGTGCCACAGCAATGCAAATTGCTTTTCCCGTGACGAGTATTTATATGTATGTATGTATATGTCGCGCGAAAAACAAGTTCTGTGAAAATCTCTCAGACTATTTTGATAAATTGTAGATATATTGGAAGGAAAAAAGATTAGGAAATTGACATGATTCAATTATAATTAATTTGTACAATTTGTACGATGTCGTTGGATTCAAGTACGAGAAGGGCAAGCCGCTGGTGAACCTGGTCGACAACATGGTGAAGTTGGGCTCGCTGTACAATCGCAACACCGCCAACGGGACCAGCAGTGTGACGGGTTCGCGACACGACCTGATGCACGACAATTCCAGGGATCATCGGCTGGAGTTCAACCAGAAGGTGCAGGAGCAACGTTTGCTAGCTGAAGAACGCCGAGATTGGGACAGGCTCAGCCCTGATCACGGACAATTGCAGGTGAGTTCGCAATCGCTCGTCACAAAATTTCTTTTTTGTAAAATATGTTGAATTATATCAAATTTCTAAATGCTTTCGGCGCTACCGTTTCGATCAATTACTAATATAGCAATTTTGCAAAATTTTACTTCTTTCCCGACGTTTCGGTTCCGTTTTAAACCTTTATCAAAGATGGAAATTTGGTTCTAAACAAGAAAAGTAGCGCCGAAAGCATTTAGAAATTTGATATTCAACATTTACGATCGATAACTGAAATTATTTTATGTTGAATTATATTTTGATGAAGAAGTAATAACGGAAAGTTGAATTGCTATATCCGATCAAAACATTTTAATAACAGAGTAGATTACTCAGTAGAGATATTCTACTGATCGCGATTCGTGGTTCACCTCTATGATACCAGATAGTATGGTTTTCGGGTAGTCTCGCGAAATAAATAACCGCTGTCGGACGGAACGCGGACGTCCCGATTCGCTCGAATTACATCGCGGTGGAAGGCGTCGCAATAAATACGAATTACGCGTCACGGAATCCCCCTGGTAACGGTGGATAATGCCCACGCAAGGAAATCGCAGGTGGGAGGGGCCGACGGATAACGCGACATTGTTGCCCGTTGTGTTGAAGGAATGCCTGGAATATTGTGAACGGGAACGCGTAACGTTACAAAACGTAAGTAGGTATTTATGTACGTCGGGAACGCGGACACTGTTACGCACAAGTGCGCTTTCGTCAGACGAGAACCGCGTTCCCACGTGCGACACGCGCCTTTGATACGCCCTTCTGCTTTAGGCACAGTGGTTTCTCAATATACGGGAAAAATTCCACACCGAAATGGCAATCGTTGCATACTTGCAAAGCTGCATAAATACATGTGTAGAGCCATGTACGGATTCGAAAATTTGAAAGAATATAAAAAAGGAACATTAAGAAATACTACATGGCGAGTCACACGAGCCAAATTGATTTGTTATTTCGTCGGGCGACGTTTCGAGTAACAGTTAGCCAATCAATACCGCAGTTGATCGTGGTTGTTTATCGTCGAATACCCTTCGGATTCCATCGGAAGGACGACAAAACAAGGAAGACGGGTCGCGGTTCGCCGCGGAGCCGATGAAACACAATATGCATTCGGTGAAAAAAAGTGCAGGCCGACAGCGCGTGTCGGTATGCAGTATGCAGTAGGATTTTTTCGGGTGCTTGATTATGACACCGCGTCGTTGTCGCGATTCCGGTTGGAACGTGACTCCCAACGTATTCCCTCGACCGTGCGGTTTACACCCCAAGGTTAACTCTGGTTCACTCTTTGTGTGTCGTAGGCCAAGGTGCAGCAGCTATACAAGCTGGATCGGCTGCTCCAGGAGGAATCCGGAACGTTGCACAGTCTTCAACAGGACAAGGCAAGTGATTCGCGATTCTGAACCAAGTCGTTTTGTTTGAACGTAGACTGGAGATCTTTGCGCGTTTATGGTGTGTGGACATTATCCAAATAGATCATCCCGCCAGCAATCTCGTTTTTTAATTATTTTCAAATGTTTTGCATTAATTCTCGATAAACTCTTTGGAGAAGGATTTTTTTTCTTTAATTTCGTTGAATGTCATTGTCATTTGAGGTTTTTGTGAATGTTCGAAACAGGAGATCCTGGAGAAAGCGCTCGGCGGCCTACGGCACAAGCTGCAGGGCAGCAGGAGCAACCTGGCGGAAGCCGAGAGGTACCGGAAGCAGCAGCTGATGCTGGAACGGGAGCTCAGCAGAGTGAGGGTGTTGCTCGCGCACAATTCCAAGGTAGAAACTCGCTTTCGCAATACTTTCAACCAGCTTTCCCCAAAGCAAACTTTCAGCAATCGGTAGATTCATTCGAAACCTTATGCATTCAATTTAAAGTGTGTGTTTTCAATTTCAATCAAATTCAATTGGTTGTGTTCGCAGGTAGAGCCGGTGTGCTACCAGGTAAATGATCCAAAGCACGGAAAGATAGCGTTTTCGGTTTCTGTTCTGTTCTGTTCTGTTCCCTGAATTACCGTAAACCGCCGCGCGTTTCACGGTAGCTTTTCTACCAGCTGTACGATTTACCGGAAAAATCCTGTAACCTCTTGATTTCTGATTTGCAGAAGCTGGAGGAGACAGTCGCGGAGAATGCTAGACTGGAACAGGACCTGGTGGTGCTCAGACAGAAGCTTCAGGCTTCCAGAAGGTACGCTGGGAACATGACCAGAGACACGTCAGCTACGACTGGTCCTCTCGAAGCGGAACTGAGAAGAGTTCAGCAGCTGGTCGGAGATTTGCAGAGGCAAAGAAAAGAATTGAGTGTACAAGTTAGGCAGTTGACCGAGAAATCGCATAGTTTGGTGCAGCAGATCAGACCGCAACCTCCTTCGGGTGAGTCACATTCAAATGTTTCGATTGAAAGCAATTTTACATCTGAAACGAGATTTTACAGCTTTATGAAACGTTTACCAACAAATGGTTTGCAAACAAATGATTGCAGCACCGCAAGTACATCATCAGCCGAAGAAAAGGACGCAGAATTCCTGGCTGGAGACTGATCTAGACTCGGGAATCACCTTGGACCATGGTCTGGACTCTCCGTCGAGTCCAGCACTGTCGTCTTCGCCACGTGGCAAACAAAATGGCATCCACTATCCCCAGTTCTCCTCGCCGACGCATTTGAAGGAGTCTTCCCCTACGAATCGCCAACAGAATCACCACCAAAACCATCAGCAGAATCATCAGCAGAATTATCAGCCGTATCTTCAGCCTGTGCAGAATCATCAGCCGATACAGAACCATCAGCCATATCCTCAGACACAGCAGAATCATATCTCCGCGTTGTCTCCTCAGCTGAGAGAACAGATACAGCAGCATCAATTGAAGCAACAGCTGCTCAAGGATCAAATGCAGGGCAAGGGAAGCGTGATGCAGGTGAACGTGGCGCCGTTGTACGTCAACACGGACACCAGGGGGCAAGGTGAGACATTAACAATGATGTATAATCTTTCTCAAGTTTATTTTGAACGTTTGAGTATAGAACTTTGACGGATTTTTCTTTCTTTTTAACAAAATATCCCGAAGCTGCACTCTTCAGTCTCTCGAACTTCGAGGCTCGTGTGTTAATTTTCTTTATAAACGCACAGATAACAACAAGCATGATGAGAAATTGTCCAACGGCACGTCTATCCCCGCACCAGAATACGTTCCCCCACCTCCGCCTCCTCCGCCCCTAAATGAAGAATCGAACGATAATTACCGTCTGAACGAGGAGAACAAGTTCGCCGGTGAGTGTAACAATGCTTTTAAATGAGCCATTCTGCCGCAACGAGATAGATCGATGTGTAGAGATAGATGTAGTGTAGATGTAGTGTAAAATGCTCACGTTCGATCTCTCCAATATCATTCGAAGGTTTGATACACAACCGTGAGAAACAAGAGATCAAGACCGTGCGAATCGTAAAACGGGAATCGGAGAGACGGCAGCGAGATCGAGGCGATAGGACCGGGAACATTGGAATCCCATTAACGAATGGCTTGCAGGCGCCCGGGGGTGCGAAACGGCTCTGCGACGATGATCTGGGCGGCTCACAGAAATTCGAGGTAATTTCTAACGATTTTTCCGCAGCCCACATTCCACTTGAAATCGCGTGATTTCTAGTTTAGAAGTTGTTCTGGCTCTATTTTCGATCGACTTACTTTTAGAAGGGCCAATTGGGAAGAGTGGTCGAGGAATCGCCGATGATTCATGCTCAAAGCACGGTCCAGCTGACGGATTTGGACGACGTGCAGTTCCAAAGGAGCATGTCGTTGCCAAGAGGATTTGGCGGACAACGACAGCAGCAACCGGAGATTCATCAGGGTCCGGTGATGCCTCCGCCGAGAAGCGATAGCATGCACGCCCTGAGGAGTATGCTTGCCCGGCGAAACAAAGTTAGGGTGAGTAGTATCAATTTTAGAATATCCATCGAGAAAATTAAGAATAAATCTACCGAAACACAAGCGATATAAATAGTCCCCTTCCTTTACAAAATTTACGAACAACAAAGAAGCCCTCCCAATCGTTATACTAACTAGCAAAAATTGTTGACTCTCATAAAGATCCTCGCTCTGTTCGCCAATCATCACTCGATTAACCATCTCCTCCGCATTATTTTGATTGGTCCGGCAATTATGTTGCTCCCACCGAACCTACTCTAGCTCCTCTTTTGTTTACCAATCACGACAGTTCGAAAGTCAGGACGGCAGTTCGGATAGCACGCTGTCGCCGTACACGGAGAGTCTCGGCTCAAGTTCCCAGGTGGCAATGGGTTCTCCGAATTACTCTATCAGCCCTTCGTACAGTCCGTGCCATCAAAATTATTCGCCGATGATTCGATCGAGCCATCATCATCATCAGCAGCAGCCTCCTAATCATCAACAACAACAACAACAACAACAACAACAACAGCAATACTATCCGCAATACAGACACTACGATGGCCCGATCTCCGAGAAGACTGACAGTCCACTGGATCCTGTGAGTCCTGAACTACCAATGAAACCGGAAGTGCAAGAGAGACCATTTGGCTCGACTTTGACAGTGAACACTTCAAACTCGCCGCAACTGTCGCCAGTGTTTAAGAGCGAGGCTGCCAAACAAATCATCAAGGAGATGACGGAGAAAAAGGTCGAAAGGCCTAGAAGAAGGCAGATACCCAGAGAGAAGAGACGCCATTATACCGTATCCAGTAGCAAACCCGTCCTCGACCTTGAGGACACGTTCTCGAAGATGGTATTTTGTTTTCATTATCTTTTTCGTTTGGCTCTGTTTCTCCGTCCTCTCTGTAGCATTCTTTTTTTCTCATTTATCGTTCGTGTTTATTTATCGTACATCCTTGTCCTGTATTTTTTACTATCCTTCGAAGTCGTTTCATAACGTCGTTCATTGTCGTGTAACTTGATTTTGTAAAATTTTGTTGAAGGTAATCGAGAGGACTGTTTTCAGTTTGTGCTAACAATGTTCGTAGGTAGGAGAGGGAGACAGATTTTATCGAATTGATTTTTGAGATTGATCGTCGCGTTTCGCAGGGAATGGGCAGAGCGAGGGATGACCTTGACATGGAACGAGCGCTCAGGCCAAGGATCAATGCTCCGGATGTCGTTAGGTCGACGTTGAGTCACAAAGAACTCAAATACAACGAGAGCACCATTGATCAGCTTCTTGGCACTCCGAATAAGATCGTCATTCCTGAGAGATATATTCCTGAGCAGGTGAGAAACCGCCTAAACGATGATTAACGTTTTTAAATCCTTCTGCTATGTCTACATTCTTATTCTAGACACCAGAGCTAACCGCGGAGGAGCAGGAGCAGCGTCTGAAAAAGGCCGAGGCTATCAGAAAAATGCTGTCAGAGACTACCGTCACTGCGTCGGATGGGAACGGTACTGTTTCAGTCATTTTTCACCCCATCGAACATCCCGTTCTCTTTTCTAAACAGCACTAAAACGAGATCGTTATTCAACGTTACAGACGACAATATAAACGTAGAACAATCGGACAACCTGAAGAGGAAGGTGGTCGAGGAGAAACGTCAGAGGGACCACATCCTCCAATTGAATCAGATCCTGGCGAAGCAAGTGATGGAGAAAAGTAAGATGGTGGCGGGTACGTTTCCAAAACATCCCTTAACTCGTGTTCGTTCGATTCATTTTGCACGAATACTTTGCGTCTAGTTTAAATGGCAGCATGACCAATGTGTAGAGTGGCTTTCTTTCACCCTCCAAGTTTCTCTCCAATGCAGAGGGATAATATACGCTTGCGAAATTATACCATTTTCTTCTCTCCCTGGTACATTTCCGAGAAGTTCCGCAAACAATTATTTTATTGAACTTGCAAATTCGCCGTACAAATTCATAAGTAGCTTCTAAACAAGCTGTTCGATTGATTTAAATTTGGTTTTTTTCCCCCGGGCCAAAGGGAGCCCTCATTGGCATGCGTTACTGCGATTGATTTTGATTTTCCTGTTTGATATTCGCGTTAATCAACTTCTCCGGAAGCTTTTGTTTTATCGCGACGTTATTATAAACATACGATAGCACCGTCATACGTAGTGAGTGTTGTTTGGATTGTTTGTGCTGTGTATAGGTAACCAGGCACACTGACTGTGACATGCTTTCTCCATCCTCCCATATAGGACACGCACATCATATTATCGTTTTTCAGGTTTGTTTATATTTTTTCTTTCATTTTGTTCATACGACTCCTCCATCGATCTTATCTTTTTTTAATCTAGTTGCAGAACGGACTCTCCAATATTTATCCGTCTTAAATTGTTGATGTTTTCCTACTTCTTTTGTTTCCATTACTTTTTGCGTGAAATTATATTAAATTGAATTACACAAAAGCGAAACGTAATGTAATTAAACTGATTGCGGAACTTGATTATTTGTTTTGGTCTACAGTGAAAGCCCTGGCCACGCTGCCTCTAAAAACCGAATCGAGCTTAGACGACGAGGATCTGTCGCCAGTGACGCCATTGCCGCTCTATCAGCAAAGGGAAAATTATTATTCGTAAGGTCGATCATCCTTCGAGAACTACCAAAAAAGAAAGAAAAAAAACATAAAAGAAAAACATCAAAAAATAACTTGGTTATCAAAACGTAACAGGGAAAAATCCTTTACAAGCACAAAGAGAATCCAACAAACTGCCAGCCCGGAACAACAGAGAAATACAACCATCTTTCCTCGAGTCATCGACGATCTACACACGGTTCATCGTTTAAACAAAACCGTTCTGTACGTTCGTGTTAATTGTTAAGGTGTTTTTTATTTGCGTCGATATATTGTACATAATCATCGGTTAAACTAGAACTAATTAATACGCGAACGAACAGCTAGGTGTAATAGATGTTGAACAGGTCTAGCCGTGTACCGTTCGCTATAGGAGAAAATAATTCGATAAGACAGAGAATTCGTGTCGTTTTTGTATTATAGGCTTGTAACTCCTTGTATAATTAGTCGGTAATCTTTCTCTTGATTTTATGGAACACTGTCCGATGTGATCGAGAACAGTGACAGGCATTTAATTAGCTGTGCAAATGAACGATCCAAATTTTTGTAAGCGGTACAAAAATTAATTTTACCGTTCAGAGGTTTGTTTCCGAGCTATCGCTTTTTAGAAAATGGCAAACTTGTATTTTATATTATTCTGACTGTGCGAAATGTATACTCGTTGTCGTAATTGATAAATTTATTCAATATAATTGTTGAACGCAGGAATATCAAACCAGTTACGACTGGTCCGATAGATTTAATTTTAATTTTTAGAATTATTGAGGAGTTGCTTCGCTTTTGGATTGTTCGTTTGAATGTCCAATGTTACTGATCGGAGTTTTTGTATAAATAATATAGCAGTATTCGATAGGGCGGATCGTCGCGAATTTTCTGTTGGAAAGACAGTGGTAAAAATGATACAAATGGCGGAGCACCGATCTTCTCCGGTCGCCTATCAAATAGAGGAGCTTCTTAGTTATCCTACAACGTGTTCTTTTCTTCTCGAACGATTTCTGGCCCCCGTTCAGTGCAAGCGTGCCTTGGTTCGATCGATTTACCATTTTCTACTCGGAATTTCGACAAATTTTACAATACTTCGCTTTGCACGACTATGGCGGCATCCGGTTCCTCAAATGTTTCACGAGTTTTCAATTCAAACGAGCAATCGATAATCATAGAAGCTAAGGGTATGAAATGAACAATGAATTTTTACGATCGGACTATGGATCTTCGTTTTACATAAATAATTATATAAACGTTCGATCGATTCAGTCTTTTTGCTGTTGAAATTACATCGAGTTGTAAGTACCCTGAAACATTTCGAGATATGGATGCTGTCAAATTTGTGCAACGCGTTCAACTAAATTAACCAGCGAATATCTAATCTAAAATTTATCTATATAAAGTTTAACGACGTTTTTATTTGGACTAGGACTAGGATATATATAAATATCACGCAAATGGATGGAGCACATAGTGTCCTAGAAATCCTGGCACCGTGCGAATGAAATTGTATACACTGCGACAACGGCAGCGAGCTAAACACGTTTGGAAAATTAGCTGAAAGCTGTCGAAGAATCGAGAACGATTGTTCTGAGCGCTATTCTGTCTCGATCTTGCCTTTCGTTGACAAGAAATGCTTCCAAGTGGCTCATAAACATCGACAGTCTAATGATAAAATTGTCAGCGAAATTAGCTCACTGTTAGGATTGAGTTCCTTCGCTCGAAATGGTGTTCTTCGAGTTACAATTCTCGGAGAACGTTCGATACATAATTTTTGTACATTTCTTTGAGTTCGGAGCGTTTAACGATATAAGAAGCGAGAGATAAACGAAACAGCTAAAGAATAAGATAACGAAATAAGATTTTAGGATCTAAGGTTGCGTTTACGATAGGTGCTACGAGCTGCGCAACATAGCGAGACGTTAACAAAGATTATTAATGAAACGTGAACGACGTGAAACGACTGAATGAAACGATCGCAAAATCGGTTCAAGTTGAATGCACGAGGGTGCACGAACGTGTACGAAACACACATTTACCCAACACGTTTCTTGCAAAAACAAAATCGTACGTGCAAGTACCCACCTGGTTGTTGGTAAACGCTGTCCAACACTTCGGAAATTCTCATCAATTTCGAAGCACTCGAAATCCTGCTGGAGTGCAGGAGAACTTATTAAAATTTGTTGGACAGCGAACAATAAGGAATACATATATATGTATATGTAAATAAATATACACACGGGGTGGAGGATTAAAAACCGATCATCCGAATATCTTGCTTATCGTTAATGCTAGAAAATATTGCGTCAGATGAAAGTCCCTGTATCATTATTTTCTTTATAGATGAACACAAAAAGTACATGTAAAACACAACTTTGTTTCTTTCGGTGCGAGACGAGTACAACCTCCATTATGAAGATCGTTCAAGGTGAACAATTTCTCGTAGTATATGCATTCATAGTAAGCAAGATATCTAGATGAACTGTTTTTCAATTGTTCCACTTTGTATTATACACGCTTTAGAAACGTCCTGTACTAGAATTCTGCATTGATCGCCCGCTGCACGATATAACGTTCAACGTAACGTGTTGTAACGTGCAAACGCAGTGTGTTTCGTACCTTCTGAAGGTCTGTTCTCCTAGGTAAAATTCGTTGTTCGTTGTGTAAGCGCGAAGGAAGAAGAAAGAGCAGAACCAGTTTGAGTGTTCCGCACGGTTCTAACTCTGCGAACAAACGCCAGCCATGATACTATAGAAAAATTGTATGCGAAAGGCTGTAGCAATTTTCCAAGGCAGCGTCGAAGAGTGCCAAATTACAGCACAGCTCGTTCGCGACTGTTCTCGTCAATTAAATTAAAAAAAAAAAAAGAAGAATAAAAAAGAACCGAAAGCACAAAACACAGCTTAACCGTAAGGACCGAAACGAACAAACAAACATGGTCGATATTGTCCAGGCCACGAGAACGGTATATCTCGCTAATCACGATAATTAAGGGTAGGCGTCAACAAGCGTTTCTAATTAATCGAGAGAAACTCCTATCGACTCTCGATCATGTTAGGCATTAAATTTTCTACAAGACGATCGACCATCGACTCGCTGACAGCTGTGAGATCGATTCTCACCTCTGGAGATTATTATATTATACTAATCTCGCGAGGAATCCACGGACGATTTCGATTCGGTCACGCGCTCCTCGTTTTTTCACCGCTTCCGTCGCGAACTATAAAGAGACCGCATGTAATCGAAAACCGATTTTCCGGAAAAGAAATACAGGGTGTCCCAAAAAATGTTGTATTCATGAAATAACAGTTTTCTTTGCGAAAATGTTCCTTCGCAAAGAGACCTTGAGACGAGCAATATTGGGACAATCAATTTTCTGACATGAACATCATGTTTTCAAGTTAAACTGTATTCGCAAACAAGTTTAGTTTAAAACTGTTCAATGTATATCGTGGTACAAGATCGAAATATATTTTTTCCCGGAAAAACGGTTTCGTGAACCGTTGAGGTCTTGTTGTGTAAAAGAATAGAGAGAGGAAGAGAGGAAAAGTCAATGCTCGAGAAACGACGCTGATTATTATCGGCCCTCGGAATGGCCCGCGGTGCCTGAGAAACCGGCGAGAGAGGGTTGGTTTCCGCGTCGAAAAACGCCGAGACACTGTACCGTAAGAGAAACTAACACTGTGGAAACAGGAACTGTTATTGTTACACGAATAAAAATAAAATCCATATTACACGAACGACGATCTTACGTCGAACCGGTCCTCTTACTCCTTCTCCTCCTTCGTTCCTCGACAAGTGTTTTATTTTTATTCATTCGCTGTTTTGTACAACGTGGAGAACCTTTTGAACTACATTAAAGTCTCGATACGTGTAATTGATAATGTTTGCGAACGCTGTTCCTTCGTCTTTTGCTTCAGAGAAAGAAACAATTGAAAACAACGAAATTCTTGTCACTGGATTAGACCTAATTCCGTATCATGTTACACTTCTCGTGGCACAAATGAGTTGAAAGATATTACTGTAAATCCTTTATTATGCAACTAAATAAATACAACGACGTTATCGGTCCTAGAAAAATTATCTATACATATAAGCCAGACAGCATCGATTCCATGATAACTAATCTCTACATCGCTGTTGCTGTTGAATTGTGCAACAACTACTATGCGTCGGGACGTCGGACTTTTATGTGATAAAATGAGAATTGTTTTGCGATAAACAAGATATAATTAAATCAACAAATCGTCTTAAAGATGTTTTTTAACTTACGTACCAAAAGGACGTGTTTGTGCTGCCAGGGGCTACGGAACCCTATAAACCAAACGAAATGGAGCGAATCTAACGTTCTCTTTTCGCATGTGAAGATACTGTAAAAAAAGGGAAAACGAAGTCCTCGAAGAATATGGAGAAACATTTAGCAAACCATTAGAAAATGATCAGCAGATCAAGTGAATTTAGGAGTGACGGATGAGGATGGTCTCTCCTCCTCGTTGTCGACGGGAGACAGAGGGTCGACGAACCAGCCAATCGTGCGAGATCCCCTGCACCTGAATTCTAATGAGGTCCACCTGGGTATATATGAGGGCTTAACCTCAGCCGGAGCCACGATTTTTCTGTGGTACGGAAGGTTGTCGCGAAGGTGAGTCCTCTTATCTTTACTTTTTCAAATATCAGCTGGTCAAGTATGAAACTTGACAAATGTGTTTGAAATTTGTGTTTTATTTGTCAAATTTCATGCTCGATGACCTGATATTATATTTGTGAATAGATTAACATAGTGGAAAATTTACAGTTTAGTTCAAAACAGCACCCCTCGATTATTTGCACTTTGCCTAAAAAGAAAAACCGTCCAAAAAATTGCACTTCCTTCCCGTGCTTCGATAAACAGTCAGCGATCGCGAAAGAGGAGACACAAATATTAGATTTAAGATATTTTTCTTCGGGATAATTGAAGAAACCGTAATTTAAAACACATAAAAATCCGTCAACGAAACGTAAAACGTGGAACAACTGGTCCTAGCTAATTGCTACGATCCGTTCCGAACCACAAGAATTTTTGAGCGGGATCCATGGTCGTTTATGTGTACCGTTTGTTTACACATGATGGAATTTCGCTGACAAGTCACGTGGGCGATGCTCCACTCCCTTTGTCTCGATTATTTTCATTTGGCTCGTTCCTCGTTTTCTTCGTTTCCTCCCTATCGGTCGGAAGGTCGTTCGTGAATGGATTTTCTGCGGATTCATTTTCATAAATATTGAACAGGACGAGCATTGTGGCCGGTGACGAGTCCTCGAACAGATCCTCGAGTTTAGAGGACAATCGGATGATTGTGACAATGGGTGTTCCTATTTTTCTCGTTGGAAGGTGTTCGACTTCGATTCTTCTTCCCGCGCTAGAGATCGGTGCTCTTTTCCGTTTGTATATTTTCATTGTCGTATTAATTCGTGGATTTGATTGACTCAGAGCTACGATGAGTCGACCGATGATATACACAGCCTTCGATTTATAATCTGACGTGACCGCCATTCGAAACGATAGCGGAACGCCTCGCGTCGCTTTTATCTATCGTGAACTCGAACCGGTAAAATCGTGAACGTTGACGCGCCTTTGGCTTCCTGGATCGACAACAACACTGAAACAGACGTAATAGAACGAAATCATGAAATCAAAGAACATCACCGAAACCACTGTAGTCATCCGGAATACCAATGTCGAGTCTTGATACATACTTGCAAATGGCCAGTGTATATGTATATGTAGTCTCGTACAATGAACGTAGACATTTTTATCTTGCATAAACCGGATTTGATGCATTTATGGGAAAAATGAGTAGGTGTAATCTAAAACAGTAAAAAACATTAGAAGACTATAAAAATGTTGTTATACATATTTATTTACAGCCTATTAAATAAAGAAAGAAAATGATTGTCTACTTCACTCCAGTTTGTTACAATTCGGGTGGAAATTTTTTCTTTTGCATAAAGATCCGCTGTCTAATTATAATCTTTACTAGCATAATTCCCGTTGATATACATTACATATATGTATATGTATATGTAGATTATTTTGACGGTTTTTTTCAAAATTATTTCGATAACGCCGAAGCCTGTAATCGCCAGCACAAATACCTTTTCGGAGCCGGCGTGTAATGATCATATTTTCTCGAAACCGCAGCCGAAATCGTTTGCCTAAGCCTTTTCGGAATGACAATAATCGGGCCGGGAGGACCGTGGACAAAGAACCGCTGCGCGTTCAGAGGACCTTGGGTTTCAAATGAAACGGAGGAGGTCTAGATAATGGTCCCCGGGGTTCGCGAAAATAAAGGAAATAAGAGGAAGACGCGGCTTCGTGGTCGTCTCCGAGAAAGACAGCAGCAGAGAAGAAAGAGAGAAAACGTGGCTCTTTTTCGTCGCGCGAATTAGAATGCCGGCTGCATCGGATCCTTCGGCTAGTATTCCGCCGGATGCACCACGAATACAAACACTATACGGACCTACAACGGACCCTGAGGAACGTTTACCGTCTCCACGGATAGCTGATCGCATCTTTGAACCTCTTCAATTTAGAACTATCTCTACTGCACCGTCCTGCAATATATAATACTCTATCTCTCCGCGAAACAAGCTCTGAACGCTGTCCGATATTTATAAGAAAAATGCCGATAAAGACAATCATATGTATAATTGCCTTAGAAAACTGAAATTTGGTCGGCCGTTAGTCCAAAAAGAAGGGTGTCCCAATATGTTTCTGTCCCAGAAATCCTACAGGATTCAGTCGTAGAAATAAATTAATGGCATACCTCCAGAGATAAGCCAGCCGTTGAATTTTTCACGGGAATTATGTGCTAGTATTATAATATTCGGTAACATTATGATAAGCCAAAATTCCAAACGATTTCATCTTTTTGCTCATTTAGAGAAACTATGAGAAACCTTCCTCCGTTGGCTATTTTTCTTCCCGAGAGTTTGTCGAAACGTTCTCGATGGGGAAAGAAAGCAATCGTGAACGCGTTCACTCGAAACAAAGCGTTCCTCATCGGTTGCGGTCGCCATTGGAAATTTTAATGATCCGCCGCAACAGAATACTGCAAGTTTATCTCTCGATTCATAAAATGAAATAAATGAATGGTCAAATTGATAAGGGACTGAAACAGGTCCCTTTCGAACTGACAAAAAGGATCCGAACGATTCGAGCACCCCCTCGACTGGATCCTGCATGAAAACGACGACCAATCCAGATAAAATCCTTTTTGCACGTTTTTCGTCGATTAACCTGCGAAATTCTGGCCGTAAAAAACGGTGTGCCCCTCGCAGGACCCCTATCGAACGAATTCGACGATAAAAAGCTCCTGGACCTTTTTTTTGCCACATTAACAGGCTCTAATAACGCTCGAATTCGACTGTTTTCTTCAACGTGCACCATGGGACTAACAGGTTTTTCGGGGGCATAAAAAATGTACCGTTCAAATGTTGCACACCGAGTGATCCCCAAGAACGCGCCACTTCGAAATCGTTCACCGAAATAATTCTCGTCTGACCGTGTTCGCCGATTTCTGCAAAAAATCTCAAGATCGTGACAATTTGAAGGATTATCGCGACGACGGACACTTATCCTCGGGTTCGGAAAAACAGCCGATTTCGAGATAAAACAAAACCATTTCGAGAGAAAGATCTCGCGAGGATGTGACGGTGTTTGCTTTAGCGGAAACCGGTCAGCGTCGTTCGTTCCCCCGTTTGAAGACCAACGCAACGCCTCGATCCATAGATCACAGTATAGCCATAGCCAATAGCCACCACCTGTGAACCGCTGATCGACCGCCTACACTTCGGTGGATTTTCTAGATGCGCGTCGATCCTCGAGCTGAGCGGACGTCGAAAGATATCCGGAAGAATCGGTGCGTTAAACAGTGTTCCGCTCGAGTCAGACAGGTTTTAATCATAGTTAAACAATCGGCATTATACTTGAAACAAGTATCTGTGTGTTTGGGAGGGTTTATAGAACTGGTCCTTGTTTATTTATAATGAATTGGGCGCTAATCGAACCGATTTCATTGTTCCCAGCTGCAAAGATGGCACCAGGGAAGAGTCTGCTCTCGTTGACAGTGGTGTTAGCTACGTTGACAGTGGCGACAGGTGAGTGCAGCTCGAGTACTCGATAAGATAAGCGCATGGTCATAGCTGATCAATAATTCTCTGCTTTCCAGGGGACCAGCCGTACAGGATAGCATGCTACTTCAGCCAATGGGCGGTCTACCGACCGGACAACGGCAGCTACGCTGTCAAAGACGTCCCAGGGGAATTATGCACGCACATCATTTACTCGTTCATAGGTGTGAGCAATGTCACCTGGGAGGTGTTGGTCCTAGATCCGGAGCTAGACGTCGATCAACAGAATTACAAGGCTTTCAACGATCTGAGGATCAAGTATCCTCACCTGAAGACCTCTGTGGCTGTTGGTGGCTGGGGAGAGGGTGGCAGGAAGTATAGCGCGCTCGTTGGAGTCAAAGAGAGGCGAGATACTTTCATCAGGAGCGTCGTTGGTGAGGAATCTCTGCGTTTTCTCGAAAATCTTCCGCGATCCCCTAGATCATTTATTTCTCGTAGAGCAACGAAAGAAAACAGGTTTAACATATTTTTATCAGGAAATGACATTTTTACAATAATGTTCTGTATTAATAAATTTTTAAATGTTTTCGGCGCAACGGTTCGATCGTTTATTACGAATTATAAAGCAACTTTGCTAATTGTCAAACAAAATCGACAAAAATTTAATTTACAGATGCGATTCAAATAAATCTTGAAAAAGATCCAAACTGGGATCGAAACTTTGATTTCGTTTGACAATTAGCAAAGTTGCTTTATAATTCGTAATAAACGATGGATCCGTTCGCCGAAAACATTTAAAAATTTACTATCAGCAAATACGATCGATAGAAGAAACATATTTACAATGTTCTGTATTTTATTAATTCTTTAATTTCACGTAGTTTCACTTATTTCTTATTTTTTCGTGTTCATTAACCTCATGAGCCGTAGTCCGTCGACCGGCGACCCCTGACCGAGGATCTAGAAAATTTACTACTACATTGTTCCCGATTTCTCCGCAGAGTTCATGCATAAATACGGTTTCGACGGTTTCGATCTTGATTGGGAGTATCCTGGAGCCGCCGACAGAGGTGGCAGCTTTTCCGACAAGAACTACTTCTTCTACTTCGTCGAAGAGCTGAGACGCGCCTTCGATAAAGAGCAGAAGGGATGGGAGCTGACGATGGCGGTGCCATTGGCGAAATTCCGTTTGGACGAGGGCTATCACGTACCCGAAATATGCCAGTCAGTGGACACCAACATACGTGTTTCATTGCTTGATTTGGGTCGCACCGGCATCGTTAGAAGTCGGAAGCAATTGTAGAAACATATACATTTGCCAAAAGATGTTACCAAATCAAGCTTACTCTCGAATTCCATGGAACTTTTGACAATTGAAGAGAATTCTGTCCACAGAAACATGGACGCTATCCACGTGATGTCTTACGATCTTCGGGGCAACTGGGCTGGATTCGCGGACGTCCATAGTCCTCTTTATCGTCGACCTCACGACCAGTGGGCATACGAGAAATTGAACGTGGTAAGGATTAAGGTTCCGATTCCACACCGAACATAATAGTCGCTAGAAATGGAAGATACGCGAGATGGAACGATGTCCATTTTTGCAGCACGACGGTCTTCAGCTTTGGGAGGAGAAGGGCTGTCCTGCGAAGAAACTGGTCGTCGGAATCCCGTTGTATGGCCGCACCTTCACCCTAAGCCAAAGCAACAATAATTACGCGCCGGGAACTTATATCAATAAGGAGGCTGGAGGAGGTGCACCCGGCCAGTACACTCAAGCCAAAGGATTCCTCGCTTATTACGAGGTATCGTTGATCAACAATCAATCTTTCCTTCCTCTCTGTCTACTCGCGAGAATCTACAATTTCGATTCTCGCGGCCGAGGTTTCAAGATTTCAGATTCGCGAGTTTGGGACCTATACATAAAACATTCGGAGGTCTCGAATAGGGCTGTAACTTTCCTTCGAAGGTCGAAGATTTCGAAGCTTCGGAAAAGTTACAGCCCTAGTCTCGAATCCGAACCCGAGATCTTCAGAGGTCTGAAAGACTTCGGAGGATTTGAGAGGGAAGTCGAGAATTAGCGAATGAACATTTTCAGATCTGCACGATGTTACAAGCCCCAAATAGCAACTGGACCAAGAAATTCGAAGACGTTGGCAAGGTCCCGTACACGTACCAGGGTAACGCATTGTAATTTTGATACGGTCGAAACGTTGTAGGAAACGCAGAAATCATTGATTTGGCAATTATAATCGATAGGAACGCAATGGGTCGGTTACGAGGATGTGGAAAGCATCAAGTACAAGACTGACTTCATCAAGGAGAAGCAATATGCAGGCGCCATGGTCTGGGCTATCGACATGGACGACTTCCAGGGACTCTGCGGCGAACCCAACATCCTGATGAAGACCATCAACAACGGCTTGGAAGGATACGTCGTCAAGGACAAAGACTTTCATACTACACCCACGGTAATGACCCATGATAGCCTATACATAATTAACAAACGTACAGGATGGTTCAAGAGTCATTGGACCCATTCGAAATTCTTATTTTTTCAAAAGTATTCGTTCTCTTATATCGAAACGAACTTTTTCAATGGTCCGCAGACTTTCGGGACACTGTTCAATATCGATCAAGTTTTCATTCGAGACAAGATATAAATATAACGTAATAATTTTAAGATCAGCTTAGTTATTCCCGGAAAAAACCTCGAAAAAATCGGTTTTTATTTTTTTTTAACAACAGCGCACCAAACCAAAAAATCTGAAAAAATTCCTGAACAATACTTATAACAATATACCGCTACTGTAAAAATATAAATGTTGTCAATCTAGAACTTCCATGTGAAATCTGCATTTTTTCGATTTTTTTGAGGTTTTTCAATTTTTTACAAGCAGGATGTTCATTTTAAAAATCTGAAACCAATTGCAAAGTATGTATTTGGGTTCTTGACATGTGTTAGATTTTTCTAAGAATTTCTAAACGTTATTCACTAGGGAAAATAGGTCAAAAACTGATTTTTCGATTTTACCCCATAACTAATAACTACCCTCCCGATCGAGATACAGGGTTGAAATTTTGCACAGTATGTTTTTTCTTAGTGCTCTATCGAACGGCACATCGTCGATAAAATTCGGTTCAAGGGGTATCGATAAATTTTTAGCCTGAATGGGCGAGACCGCCGAGCACAATTTCGTCGGACAATCTACGACCAACTCAACCACCTACTACTCAATCATCTACTCAATCGTCGACTCAAGCAACTACTGCTTCAACCGCGAGCAAACCGGAAGCGTCCCCACCTTCAACGGAAGCATCTTCTTCAAACACCGAGGACACAAACAAATGGAAACCAACCGATTCGTCAAACGGCGACAACGTAGACGAGAAACTTGATTGTAAAGACAATGACAAGTTCCTCGTGTCGGAAAATTGTAATATAGTGAGTATAGCAATCGGAATTTCAAATTCATACGGAATGACGCGAAAAAGCTTTGTCTACACAATTATACAGGGTGAACCACTAATCGTGATCGAAAATGTTTTGCAGCAAATTTTTTGTCAAGTCTCTTTTTTCGTGACTTTTCAAGGTCACCTTCAATTTTCTGCAAATACACCCGTCATCTTTTTACACTTATCTGTTAGAGAATTTCAAGACGAATTGGTAAAAAACATCTGATAAAGACATTTTCGATCGGACTGCTGACAACAGAATAATCTCTACTGATCACGATTCGTGGTTCACTTTGTAGATTCACGTTACAAGTCGTTGACCTTCTATCCAAATTAAATGCTACATCCTTCGTAACGATTCGTCTTTCTTATTTATTTACAGTACTATGAATGCGTTCATGGTCGTCCAGTGAGATTCTCGTGTCCGAACGGTCTGATTTGGCACACGTCGAACCATAATTGCGACTGGCCAGAGAATGCAGATCGACAAGAATGCAGGTCTGCATAATTTCGCGAAACAATTATTGTTTCCGGCAAGAAAAATATTGACTGATAAAATACGTGATTCGGTTATGAAGGAAACGCAAATGCGATTTGCAGTTTGTATTTATTTCCAGGTGACCGTCGAAAATATAACACGCATTGAACACTTGAATGTAATTTACAATATTGATCGTGATAAGCTAGTTACAGGTCTTGTTCAATTGTCTCCTAATACACACACACACTCTCTCTCTCTCTCTCTCTCTCTCTTTCTCTCATACAATCACACACAGGCGCGCGCGTGCGTTTTGAAGCGGTATCCAATGTATGCAGTATGTATGTATTCTTAAGATCTAAGTTTCGATATTTGAAACAATATCAAAATGAAATATTATACTTATTATAAAATGTCCAATTGGCGCCCTAAACAATATTAATACTGTCCTTTTCTAATTACATATATATGTATTGTATGTGTAAAGTGGTTCCCCTCTCCATCGTTTGACAAATCAGTTGTTTTAGCAGTATCTTTTTATTTTTTTTAAATAGCACCTTTCAGGTTTTTGATGAAGTCGCGCAGTTTAATGAACGAAACTCTCGGGGAGTATAAAATTTACAAAGATATAAACCGTGTTCAGCACTTTCGTGATCTCTTGTGCAATTCGACAGATCTCGTTCACGTTTCTTATCTTCGGCTTCTAGGTCTACTTCTAGGTATTGGTCGCTAACCATTTAGAGTCCGAGCTTTTAAACGGGCAACACAAATTGACACAGAAATAATTAGTCTTGGAGTCTTGAAGGAATAATTAGACAGACTCTGATTGTTGTACACCGCAACTAATTTGATGGGTACCCTTTTTAATGTAACTGGACCGCAGACGTTTGCGCATATTTGTATTTTATCTCGAATTTTACGCTTAATCCTCGTTTCCAGGATTGCAAGGGTGCGGGGGATGCGCCTTCTCATTTCTCGATAATGAAAAGACGAGCTTTCTCGGTAGTATAAAGCGCTAGATAAAAGATCAATCTAGGCTGCAGTCGCCCCCAAACTTTTACGTTTACGAGGCATAATTTTCATTACTCGGCAGCGTAATGTGCATCGTTCGGAAGCATAAAGCTGCGTAGGCTACATGCTGCTAAAAATGGGAGTTTTTAGGGCGATTGCGGCCTAATTGATCTTTTATCTAGCGCTGTTGACTGCTAAAATGAAAACCCCATCTTTACATAATTCATAAACCCCAGCAATCACTTGGCTACATACATTCCAAACTTTGCAGCACCCTAATCAGCCACAGACCTAATCGCAAGTGAACGCACGAAAGTCCGCAGTCCGACTATAACCGATAATACTATTCAAAGATGTTCCTGCACGCGTATGTATATTATCAAAATATTGTCTGGACTACTCCGGACTGTACGTATGTATTGCTGAATACCGAATATCGCGCGCAGACTCCCCTAGAACAATTGATTTCCATGCGTCAATCAACGTTACACAAAGGCACACGGCATTGAAAACGTTTTCTAACTTATTGTTTTTTCTTTTCATTATTTCGCTTTGTCCACTAATTCTGTCCGCACCACACACGAGTACAGTTGCATCTTTGGTTCTCGTTCTCCGCTATATCTTACACACTGATGACAGAGACGAGCGACTCGAATAAGCTCGATATCAAATAAATATACACGATATGTATCTGGAATGATATTTTTGCTAGACCGCGGATTTTTGTTATACGATAGAAAAATGTCGTGCCTCAATCGCAAGGAGCACAAGTGAAATGAATATGAACCTCTCGGAGTCGCTGTTTTCTTCTAAACACATCAAATCCGCAGTCTAATGTTTCCGTGAATTATCGAACGATGAACTCGCGAGGATCGCCTAATCTGCCACCTTAAGTTTTGTGTAAACTATCCCGTAATACCGAGTTTTTCAAGTAAGTTAACATTGTTCGACAACGTGCATCTGTATGAAACATTACGGAGTCGTTTATCGTATATGTTTAAACATGCAATAGTTATTCAACAATAGTCCACGCCGTGATTTAACGTGACAGAGTGAGGCGACCTATCCTACACATGAATACCGTGATTTTGAACGAACTAGACTGCGGATCTTTATGCGAAATAAAAATTGTCTGCCTCGATTGCAAGAAATAGAAACTAATTTGAATGTTATTTCTTCAACAATCTCGAATCTCGTCTATTCAATTTTCCTATAAATGCATAGAGATCCGCATTCTATGAATAACAATCGCTTGGATCGGTGCAAATGTCGAAGACACCTCAAAATATACAACAATTATCGTTCATATACACGAAACTATACGTCCGCAAGAAAACGTAATAAAAACGTGTAGAAAACAGTGCGATAATTTGTTAAAGTGTGAATAGTCGTTTATATCCGACGATAGTGTGCGAATAAAATATTCTTGTTCCAACGCTGCTTCTCGAAGTGATACCTTCACGCATAAACCTTGCACACACTATGTGATCATTAGGCTGAAGAACATTATGCGTTCGTTTACTTTTACAAACATCAAATTTGATTTCTGTGCCAATTTCTTCTAACTTTTTTATTTGAAAATTACGTATTCGCATAAGTTTCGACAGTCCAGCGATCGTCCAGCTTCCATTGAAAAGTTCGAATGCATGCTTCACTCTCGACGCAAGAAAACATTTTCTTGGGCAGTAGATTGCGCAGTGTATTAGTATCATTATATGTATTTAGTACAGGAGTTCCAATCACGAGCATGATTTTCCCAGCTCGGAAAGAAAGAAATACTAGTATAATCAAACGATAGATCTATCAACGCAAAATGTTCGAAATCAAAACCCCATGATATGTTTCTCCGTTAAAAGATGACTCGTTAGTATGAACGTTATTTGTCGGATTATCGAATGCTCATACTACGCTTGTCGTCCTCGTTATTTAGTTAAAGCCCCGCAAATTATCCTATCGACGTACGAAGGAACTAGAAAACATATATATGTATACCGAGTACTTAGAAACGCTTCCCGTATTGTAAGAAATTGTGAACACAGAATTTATACTCGTATCGCGCGTTACATATCAGGTTCCGGTAGAACAAACTATCGTTCCCTAGATGTTCTAACTTTCAGAAAAAAAAACGGAGAAAAAAAAGACAGTACGATCTATTGATTGTCCATTGTAGATCGTTCCGATCGGTATTGTTTTTTCCCATTGTTAAGGATTAAGAATTCCATGGTGGATTCAGGTGTTTACTCGCAGGCCAGCTTACTGTCGAAACTGCTCAGAGCTATGGCGAACGCTTGCAGCGTGCATAATGGGAATCTGTAGTCCATCGTGAACACATCTTCCGCTACGCGGCCGAATTGCATCACAACGTAATCGACTGTGAACAAAAGAATTCACATCAGAATCGCATGTCAAAGTCGAGTTTCCCTTTCTTGGAGGTCTCGATTGTAGGGTAAAGATGCCAGTTACCGGACATTCAATGACGACCTGGAAGTTTTTTTTATTAATTTCAAGGCATTTTGTCTTTTTTTACTGGACGAAGTCGTTAAAAAGCGAAAGAAATATCAACCAAGTTTTGGTCCTATTTACAGGACACAAGAAATTTGTTATCTCGGGGAATAAGGTTTTTAACTGATGTTTTCTATATCTTAAACAAAAATGATTGTAATACTTTCGATTTATATACGAAGGGGAAACACGAATTTTCTTTTTAAAAATAAAGTACTACTGGGTACTTCATGTTATTTTTATTAATTTTGTTCCGTTGTAAAAACACAGTGACCACGACGAGTCCGATGCTGAAGATATACTGCTATTAGACGCATCTGCGTGAAGGTCTTTTGACAAGTGTGTATAAACAGCGGCGAAAAATGATCTGCCACTTGTAATTAGGGTTTGCAATCCGCGGAATAGACGTGGGATTTATTTGAATAGCTTTTTTCCTTTTGTTCCTATGTAATACCTTCTGCGAAGGGACAAGCGCACGATCGTCAAGGTCAACGTACCTCTACTAGCGACATAACGACCGGGACCGTCATAAAAGAAGAATAGCGCACCCAAAAAATAACCATAATTTAAAATATTCGACAAACCATAAGAACACACAGCTAGCGAGCACACGCGGAACCGTTTTTTAGCATTAACCTACCGAGGTCATAGTTTTATAACCGTAGCCGTCAGTAACCGAAAGTATACCTCTATTCCTATTCTTCCTAATTCCGCTACTTCTTCCACCACCATCAAAAACACACCCTCCGGCCAATCATATCCAACTTCCCAAGACCACCCCTACCTTCGAGCTTTTCCTAATTATCTACGCATCTACGCCTACGCGATCACAACAAGACAGAACTGTTTCGACTACCGATCCATCGACAACCCCAAGTACAGCCGAGTCTGACTCGGAGATGGCAAGCCAAGTCTTGCAAAATAGTTAATAAAGAAACGTTTTCTCCGGAGTTTGACTATACGATCATTCGCCGTCAACCTAGTCGCGATACGACCTCCAATTCCGACATTTTTTGGTCCTTCGTGCATTGTCGCGATCGTTATCGCGAGTTACTACCGAACCAACGAGGAATCAGTGACCGAGTGTTCTAAAGGACATCAACGGTATCCAGAGGAATCATCTACGAGTGACTGGATCGGCTAGGATAACTTTGCCTGGACAGCATGATCAACCAGCCTAGCAGTGGGCCACATCACGAACGACGCATTATCTACTTCTGAACCATCGACGTCTTCAGAAGGGAACATCTCGTAGCATCGACCTACTCAACTTCGGGATTAGTGGAAGTCCTGAGAAGATAAGGCCGTGAAGGGAGTAGCGGTATCGCACAATCTCCAAACGAGTAAGTTTTCGATTCGTCTATCTTCCGTCGAAATTTCCGTAATTTCCAAAAATTGCTTCAATCCTTCGAACAATGGCGGACGAATTAAAAGCGCTCGTTAAACAGTGTGCCTCCGTGAAGGGAGGATCGATTACCATCTTCGAGGTGGCGGACAAATTTCTAAAAGGTTTGTTTCGTGTCCGATAACCTGGTAGCTTTACCGTAGGTGGCGTAGGTGTTTGATACGAACCATCGCTGTCATGCACGACTTGAAAATTCTTCACTGAAGCTTGCGTGACTCGTCCATGGAAATTCAGCACGTACGATTGTGTGTCGTCGTTCCAGACTGGAGTCTTGTTGTGCAATTCGATTAAATTGTCCATGTTCTTTGTTTTCCAACGTTCTACGGCAAATAACAAACATTGATAGCGCTTATTTCACCAGAAAATTAATTTTCTCGAGAGCTGAAAAGGTGATCGGTGTTCGCTATTTACCAAGCAGAGTTTCAGATTCGTCTCTAGGACAAATCTCGACCCTCTTTTGATCCGTCGTCATGCCAGGAATGATGACGGTCATCTTCCGTGGCCCTTTGAATCCTAACACGTTAGTATCGTATATCACCGCAGCCAATTCTTGCCGTGGATTAAAGCGTTCGTCCCGTTTGTCATCCTTCATTAGCGAGTACCCGTTATCATAAACCGTGAACTGCGTCCCCAAAAGGTTCGACCTTAATTTTCCAATATATGACTCTCCTGCCCTCGAAAGATCCGTGGGATCGGTGGAAATTAAATAATTACTTGTCGTACTCTTTTTCCTCTTCCGACCCGCCAATAAGAAAATCTGGAAAACATCGGTTACTACACTCCGCTTTCTATGTAACTGTTTACACGAAACATTATATTCGACAATAAAGCAATTTAAATTTAAAGCATCATACGCGAGTAAAAATTAATATATTCTATTAGAGACATGGAACTCTTCTTCTCAATAAATAATAATGTCGATATTATTACTTTTAGAACAGTAATTCCTGTTCCACGAGCTTCTTAAAAAGGTTACCATGCGTAATAAAAATTGCACAGGAATTTACGTCTTTTTATGTAGAGCGTACGAGCTCGCAGAAATGTTCACAGTTATGTTTCCAAAGATAATCTATAGCTAAACCTAACTGTTTATTTCGACACTGTTTAGTAATTGGACTTCCAATCGGAAATGATGATGCATAATCAATGCGTACCTTCTTCCCGTAGTCACGCTCTAAATGTAGAAAATATGTAGGATACAGTCCGCGATCCATACCCTTTCTATCGCGTGTTATTCTACATTTATAATGCATCTTTTTATTTGCCGGCTGTAGTACAAAATGCTCAACATTTCCTTCAACGTTGCCTTCCAGTTCAGGACTCTGTTATAACGTAACAATAATTAGTTTTAATATTATCCTCAATGAGAAATATAGTCAGTTATCCATTTACCGAAGAATTATTCTCTCTATTAATAAACGTGTTAGCTCCATCCGAAGGCGCCACTCTCAATGGAGAAGGGCACGGTAAGGACTCGGAAGGAGAATGAATTTCTATCGGCGAGGATTCCTCGTCCGCGCAATCGGCAGCCTCCATACCTTGGTAAAATCCTCCTTCGCTACTTACTTCTATGCAAACAGAACTGTTATTCGCATCCCTCGAATCTACGACTAATGGAAAAAGGATATTTGATCTACTAATTAGCTTAGCGTACCGTTTATTCTGGCTTCCATGTCCTTATTCTCTGTAAAAGTGCTCAATTCCGTGCTCGTCTGCGATACATTGAATTGTAGTGGCCCATCGTACCCTAAAATTAATGAAAATTCAAAAGCATATATTTCGAACATTTCAGTATACAGTCGAACCTTGGTAAGACGTGAATTTCAAAGAGAAAATGAAAGTCTTCGTTCAGAGCAGAAAGAAACGATGAAAATTGCTAGAGGTTCGAGCTACCGAGGTTTGACTGTATTTTTCAGTTCGATACCTATACAAAATTACCACGAAGCTCCTTGTTAGGGTTCATCCACTTGGTGGAGTGACTGGTGAGTTGAGTACTTAAAATATTAGACGCTTGAACCATTCCACCAGCGCCGCTTTGTCTCTTCTGTTTCATTTTCTGAGCTATCAGTTGCCTCTATAATCAATTACAAATAATTTTGAAACTATATACTCGAATAATGTTAAGAATCTTTCCCTTGCTTACAATTTCACAAAACATTAAACGTTTAATAGAAAATGTCTCTGTCATGCACGACATAGCTTGTCGCATCTATAAAACACAGTGTTTGTTCTTGCTAGTGATGTTTTTATGTAAAGTTCGATGAATATTTAAATGTGACCTAGTTTTTCAATCGAATTTATAATAAATCATTGCTATTATATATGATAACGTATTAACTATAAATTGCAATGAAATATTCACAAGAGGAATTGTACTATGCAAAAAATAGGTAACGTTGTGGGCTGTATTGTTTGGTGAGATATTTAAAAAAATATGCATCGCGCAGTTGTAAAAGTGTAGTCGGACGAATAAATCGGCAGATAGAAATGCATATTTGAATGTGAATCGCATCCTGTACCTGTTGTTCGAGTTTCTGTTGCCTTAAATCTAGAGATGTCATTTTGCCGATACACGTTGACGGCAACTGTCATATGCGATTGATTTTCACTGAACAATTCAACTTGTCAGAGAACCAGTTTGTTTACGCCAAACTGCGCCAAACCACGGACAACCACAGACCCACTGATATATATACTAGAGAGTATATGAGAGTGCTCACGCCCGGGTTTTGGCCGTGCCCATTATAGTGCTGCCACCTACACTAATGCTTAGCCTGGATCAGCTCCCGTCTCCACACTTAGTCTAGACAAGAACCCGTCTCCACACTCAGTTCGGACAAGAACCCGTCTCCACACCACCGACGAGATATAACGATAGACTTATCACCAAATGTATTTTTTCGGCCATCTTTGATGAGGCCATATGGCCTCTTTTTCTTGTCATTTCCTGTAATAATATAATAATAATAATATTTTATTCCCGTTACGGGGTACATGCGGACCTCCGCTCCGCTTACAAA